>OY293313.1:19163004-19763004 GCA_958502075.1 Orchestes rusci | reverse complement strand
CACGTTTGACACTCTTGAATTTGATGAAAATCAGAAAGTGGTTCAACTGGGCCGACTCACTTCATCTTGAAAATTAATTCAGGAATCTATATCACAAGGTATTCTTATATTGAGTTTTATGAAAATAATGAATGGCTGTTTGTATGAACGATCTGTATGGAATATCCTAGTTTCAGTACAACATGAATTTAATTAATGAATGACATTCAACAATGACAATGATCTTGACATTTCTTAACACGTTGTTGATTTTCACCCTTTTATAATATGTTTGACTACCTTTCCTTATTCATCATTGCACGCCACTGGTCTATGTGTCCATTTTGATAAAGCATGACAATAATCCCAATTTTCATAATTCGCAAACCAAATTTTGCAGTAGGCCATGAAAACCATGGATGTTTGTAATTGTTTAGTTAGATAACGGTAACGGTTGATAACATGAGAGAAAACTAGACGTAGACGTACTTTGAACATGTTTGAGATTTTTGAATAATAATAAATATAATTATATTGCCTATCTTTCTAAATGCATTTCAGATGCCGCTTGGACACACTCATCACCTACATACTTAATACAAAAACAACCTAACATAAGAAGTGTCGCGGAAACTAATGATCAAGGTCCAGTTGATATATTTTGTTGGTGTTCAGAATTTGATGTAACGAATATTATCAATTTGCATATCATGAAGAAAACAAATTTTACGGAGGGTTTTCAACCAGGAATAGGTATGAACTTATATGCCGAAATAAATAGTGATCGTGTGTTATGTTGGATTAAATCTCTTTCAAAAATGGACTCTGATAGTTGTTATTCTCTGCCACCCTTCATGTCGTATTTTCAAAAAAATTGAAAAGTCTGGTTGTCTGCCATAATGGCAAATTTACTACATTCACACAAAAGTTGAGACCCCTTTTACTGTTACCAAGTGAACAATAACAAACATCGTTGGTTTTTATGGCCTACTGCACAATTTTGATTGCGAATTATGAAAATTGAGATCATCAGCCTAGTTTACACCGACGACTTGGTCCGCGGACCATGTACTAAATTCGAACTATATCAGAACCAAATATTTGGTTCGAATGGTGTAAACAGTTGCGGACTAAGCTGGTCCGCTCTTGGTTCGGTACTCGCCAGCAAGTGTACCGAACTAAATTTGGTTCGATCCTTAGATCATGGATCAAAATTATGAGGTTATGTTGATTGTTATTATTGTGAATTGTGTTGGTTCTGAGTTTCTAAGGCAATCTGAGCGTACTTACTCATGTTTTTTTTTGGTTACGAATTGTGTTGATGAATAATTTCGACTTGTTTTTGACATTTGACGAATTGCGGGCGTACACATTTAGTCATGCGTTGCAAGACGGTGTAAACGGGCATGCAGGAAGCAAGCATTGGTCCTACCGTACTATCCCCACCAGCTTGGTCCTATCGGACCGTACTAAACGAGTTATCGATGTAAACTAGGCTGTTGTCATGCATGGTTTATCAAGGTAGACTCATACATAATTATATTTCTAAAAAGCTTGTGAAATGACAAATCAATCTTTTTTGAAATATATAAGATGTACTTAAAAAAAAAGCCGACATTGGTCAATATTTCAAAAACAATAATATCTGGAAAAAAAGCTGATAACGCCACTGGATTTTATGTAAAAAGTTCTATTAGAGCCCGTTTCTACTTCTACATTCCCGATCAGATAACTGGAGATACACTGTATAAATCACACTCTATAGCTCGAAAACTAATAGGCCTTTGACATTTTTGTTTATGGCATCTTTCGTTTCACAAAAAAGTAGCTTAGGTTCGTGAAAACCGCAAGGTTCTATCTTTAGAAATAATAAGCGAGATAACCCGCAATTGCAACCCTATTTAAACTAATTACTACATTATAAGAAAAATAGAAATTGTTCATTGCCTGAATGTTGAGTGTCCCAAGCGTTTAGCTGGTTAATAGTGATTTTCAATGGTGAATTGTGAACTCCATCCAAAACATGAAATGTTACAATTACTCCAGTAAGCAAAGGTTTTTTCCAGGACAAATTGTAGAAGTATTTTTCCCACTGGTTCTATATGTTTTTTGGTCGGCTGAATTCGAATCTGAGGTTTGCCACCTCGCCAGGTGTCAGCTTCACAACGAAAATTGCAGAAAACCTCAAGATCTTGGCACTTTTTTCAGTTTTTCAAGTATAACTCAAAAACTAAGCGTTTGTGGCGGATAACTATTGAGCACCAAAAGTGAACAGAATTTGCTAGAAATGACATATAAACACTTTGAACTTTAGACATTCCATGACGTCAATAACTCGTGTAGAAAAATGGCATCTCTTGACATTCCGTCAAAAAGTTCATAACATTATTTTAAGTTTGCGCTTTATACTCTTTCAAAATTAATTATTTCATGACTACCTGGCATGTCCTGGTTACATCCAAGGAGTTGGCAAACATGAGTGAGGTCCATATACACTCATGGTCAGATAAATAGCACATGTTAAAAATTTGATGAAACTTTGATTCTGCATCATTGATCAAGGAAATAATGGTGGATCCGAGAACCTCAATCCAATGGTCAGTTTATGTGTCCGGGCGATTTTTTTCAAAAATCGCTCTAGGGCCCTTTCGTAATGTTTAAGAAAATGGCTACAGATTAAACTTTTTTCTGTGTAAATTTTGATAAAAATGGCTAGCACAATTCGAAAGGGAGACGACATTTATGCACTTCCTGAAAATTTCACAATGATTAAACCAAAGATAGTCTAACTAACTGATTTTTTCAAAATTAGGTAAAATTCAGTATTTTTGACAAAAAGTTGAAAACGTTATTTTGAGTGCGCGTTGGTGCCTCACTATCCACTAATCGGAAGTGCCAAAATATTGAAAATAATAATATTAGCCTTCATGTCCCTATTCATATTGTCAGATTCTCATTTTTTGGACACTTTGGACACTTTGCACATTTTTTGGAAATATGAAAAATATAAGGACTAGTAAGTATTGATGCCATTGATGTTTTTGCAGATGAGGAATGAATAATATGGAAATTATTAAATAATGGTATTTTTGCTTTTTTCTCTTGTATATAAAGATTTGTTCCAAATATGTTTCCTTTTATCAAAACGTTATTTTCTTTAAATAAGAGTAGGTAGTACGATTTCGTTTGAACTGGGTGGCCCGTTAACCATAATACACTCATGGTCAAATAAATATATTTAAAAAATATGATCAAACTCTGATCCGGCATCAGTGGTCAGAGAAATAATGGTGCATTTTAGAACTTCAATCCATTTGTGAGTTTATGAGACCTGGATGTTTCGTCACGTTGGTTACAAATTAAACTTTTTTCTGATGATTGGTGATAAAAATGACTAGGACCATTCGAAAGACGGACAAAATCTACGTACTTATCAAAAATTTCACAATGATTGAACCAAAGGATAGTTTATCTATGAAATTTAAAACTTGTCAAAAATGACTGATTTTTGCCCATTTTTAAAAAAATCAGTTACGTAGACTATCCTTGCTTCAATCATTGTGAAATTTACAGGAAGTGCATACATTTTGCATCTCTTTCGAATGGTGCTTGCCATTTTTATCAAAACTCACACAGGAAAAAGTTTAATCTGTAGCCATTTTTTCAAACGTTACGAATGGGCCCTTGACTGATTTTTGAAAAAAGTCTCCAGAACACGTAAACTGACAAATGGATTGAAGTTCTCGGATCCACCATTATTTCCTTGATCACTGATGCAGAATCAAACTTTCATCAAATTTTTGACATGTGCTATTTATCTGACCATGAGTGTATTTGGACCTGACTCACGTTTGCTAACTCCTTAGATGTAACCAGGACATACCAGGTAGTCATAAAAAAATGATTTTGGAGGAATATATAGCGCGGACTCAATGTTATCAACTTTTTGACGGAATGTCAAGATATGCCATTTTTTCTAACCGATATATCGACCTCATGGAATGTCTATAGTTCAAAGTTATTACATGTATCTATAGCAAATTTTGTCAACTTTAATTTGGTGCTTCATAGTTATCATTTTAAAACGCTTAGTTTTAGAGTTATACTTGAAAAACTGAAAAAAGTGCCAAAAGGTTGATGTTTACTACAATTTTCGTTGTGAAGCCGACACCTGGCGAGATGGCAAACCTCAGATTCGGATTCAGCAGATCAAAAAACATATAGAACCAGTGGGAAAAATACTTCTACATTTTTGTCCTGGAAACACCGTTTCTAAACCTTGGATTACTGGACTAAATACAGAAAGCCAAAACGCACGCTACTCAAATTGAAATAAAATAGCGATATGACAACATGGCAAATTAACATTCCCACACATGACGCACCCGCACCAAAGTCAACCTTCAGACTAGAGCATTTGACTGAATTTGTCATCAATAGCGAGGTTAGGTCAGTTTCTTTGTGGTTTTATAACAATCAGTTCCTAATTACGTCCAAACAAAGATAATTAATCGAAAATTGGCTAATTAAGGCAATGTATTAACGTGATGGCATTTGGGGGCGGCCCCCCAAAAGTGATGACGGCCCTGCAACACAAAACTATGAACAGAGACGAACTGGATCGTCTTCCAGCCAAAGATAGAGTCACCAATTGGGATATTGCAGGGTTCGTTATATCGATAATTAGCCACTTGGTTGATGTGATTTTCGACTGCAATTTGGCCTATCGATACTACCTAAACGACACACTAGGCTATTTCTTTACTACCCTTGGATTCATTTTGATTCCTGCTGTAATCAACACAGTGTTCAGCTTGCGGATGTATGTATTGGACCGTAACAATGAAACCAACAAGACCTTGACGAAGAAGTTTACCAAACGGCGCATTTTGTGTGTATTGGTGCTGATTTTTCAGCTAGCGCCGGTGCTGAGGTACTTTGATGCGCTTCAGTATGCTGTTAAGAGTAAAAAAGCGGAGAAGTTGCGGGATCAGGAGAACCAGAGGAAGTATTATGAGTTGATGGTTAAAGAAGACTCGGATGTGGCTTTGTTGAGGGTGTTGGAGTGTTTTTTGGAGGCTGCGCCGCAGCAGATTTTGCAGTTGACGATTATCTTCTATACGCATGGGAATGAAATTAGCGGGACTCTAACTTGTAAGTCTTCTAATCTAATCAACACTTTAAGCAAATCCAACATTTTTTACGATTCCGCATCCGGATCCGTCTACGAATCGACATACGTTAATCATATAAAAAACCCGCTTAAGCAGGGATCGGTTCTACGTATACGAGACGGATTGGTGAAACGTCAAAGTTGTCAAACTTCGCGTTTTGTAACCTAGATATTGATTTTTGTTTATATTTTTGGTTTGATTTGGATGTTCGTCTATTTTTCGTTTAACTATCAGTTTTGAAGAGCTTTTATTATAATTCTTCGATTAGTTGAAATGCGTTCTCAGATACGGATACGATGAAAGGCCCGGAACGATACGTGCAACGGAACGAATCGGAACCCCCGCATCTATTCTGAGCATGCGCGGATTGATGCGGATACGGATACGTTTGGAATCTAGGACGTGCTTAAAGTGTCTGTTTTGTACTTTCCAATAGAACATGCCTCAACTTCAAAAGGGAAAAACTACTGTCATTGTCAATAAGTGACTGAGGATGGCAAATGCAAATGTCAATTTCAACAAAAATTTGAATATAAACCTCAATTTCTCAAAATCAGCTATGAGTTGACACATAAAACCATGCCCTTGGACTATTCCCTGATTAAACTAACAATTCTGCAAATTTTCATTCAACTTTTTTTTGCGGTTCTCGAGCTATAAGAGGACAAACATACAGATTTCCATTTTTAAACAGGGTGTCCCGGAACAACGTAAGGAAACTTAGGGGCGTATTGTATGTGACAAAATAATGTTGCCAAGTCATATGATAACGAAACTTCGAAATCTCAATATTTTTTGAGTTACCGGCACTCAAAGTTCATTTTTTTTCTAGTTATTGATATACAGGGTGTTACAAATTCTATGCTCACCATTGGACAATTTCAATTCATTCACGCTTTGGAACCAAAAAGTAAAAAATCAATTATAGTTAAAAAAACACGCTTCTGAACTAAAAAGCACACATTAGAACATTAACTCTGCGTTCTGAAATAGACACTAGTAAGAATCACAATGACATTAATTTTCTCGTTAATCATTTTATTCTCGAATTAAAAATTATTTTTAACTTTCTAGTTCGAAAGCGTGTTTTTGAGTTTTTTTTTAACAATATTTTTTTGTTTAGTTTTATGACTTACCATCATTATTCTATCACATATAATCATCTCTCTAAATTTCCTGACGTTGTTCCGAGACACCCTGTATAGAGCATTCTTACTTTAATTTCCAGTGGTCCACCAACTCCTCTCAATCGGCTCCTCCTTCGTCAGCATGGCCTGGTCTATGGCCTCCTATCAGCGACTCCTGCGGGTTTCCCTCAAAACCAAGCACAACATCTCGTGGCAGGGCACAATCGTCCAGTTTATGTGGCATTTTCTGGTGACAGTGTCGCGAATTTTGTGCATCAGTGTTATCGCGTCAATATACCCGGTTCACACGGTGCTTCTCTTAGTGTTTCATTGGTTCCTGATGACCATTTGGTTGTCGGCGACCAGTTCGGAGAATAGTTTTTGCGGCCATCACAAACTGTATGACTTTTTGTTTTATTCGATTTTCGGGGCTGTTTATATATTCACGCAGGTAAGATGAGGTTTTAGCTAGTTGATGGTTCATCAATTGTATGTTGTGTGTTTTTATTCCAGGTCGTTCTAGTCGATGGTCCCACCTTTCTCAAATACTTTTTTTTCTACGCCATCCTTTTTGCCGAGAATACTCTCGCCAACATGTTGTGGGTGTGCAACGCCGATGATCAGCTGAAGGGCATGATCTACTATAAACCAATTATTTACCTGAATGTTATTCCGTTTATAGTCGGAATTATTTTTATGCTTTTGTATTACAAAGTTTTCCATCCAAGCACCGGATATACTCGGCAACGGGAAGCGCAAAATCCGTCTTCCAGTTGATGAATAAGTGCTCAAAATAGTCAATTGAATCTCTATTATAAGGATTTTTTTTATGTATAGGGTGAGTCAGATTCTATATTCTGCCAATAAATTATAAGCTTTCGGTACTTTGACTCATCCTGTATTGAACTACCATGGCTTAGTTATTTATTTATTTATTTTTGACCCTGCTCAATGTGATATTTTTACTTTTAGTCAATTTTTTTTTCCATTGTCAGCAGAAGTGCCTCGTAATTTTTACTCTCGATTATGCATGTACAACAGATTAAAAGATATTTTATGAACAACTATACAGATATTATGAATGTGTACCTATTTGTAATTATATTGAATTGAATAAATTGAATTTATTATTGATTAGTATGTATTACCACGACCGGGGCTGCATCCACCACAGTTGCATCTGATGTCTATAAACTTCTCCGGAGATGAAGGGTTATCGTCCAAAATTTATGAAATACGGGGAATGACCACTGACATCCCTCTGAGAGGATCTGCACGCATAAGCCACTTTGGGTAATAGTTTTGGCCAATCCTTGTGATTATCCGTGATCAAGGAACTCAGCATTCTGTCCAAAACTCGATGCACTCGTTCTTCAAAGTTTGTTTGGGTATGATACGAAGGGTTTTAAATCCGCTTTACTTATTGATATGATAAACTTGGTAAAATAGTCACAAACAGAAAGAATATAATCGGTTTTCCTGCGACATAGGTAATGGTCCGACCAAGTCAATGCTGATCTTCTGCCAGGGTGCTCGTATTTCTGCTCTTCGTCCCATAAGTCCTTGTTGCCTCTTTTGTTCCGATTTTGTAGCAAGGAATATTTTCACATCTAATGATGTCAGCTCTCATCTTCGGCCAGTAGTGCAGATGTTGGGTACAATGAAAAGTTTTGTACACTTCCGTAAGATGGGGTGTCATGATTTCTGGAAATGATCTCTTGTCTACACAAAATCTCCATGACTTGTCTGGCTTTGGGTATGAGAAAAATGCGATAACTCCATGGTGACGATGAAGGGTAAATCATATGACCAGCTAACATCTGTAAAGTTCAATGTGGACCTTTTTTTGTATAACCGGAGAAACGGGATAGTATCGTTGTTTTCCATGATGTCATGATGACGACTAAATCCGTTTTTCCCAATCTCTTGCCCATCTTGTAAAAATATTCTTCGGTGAGTGATGTCAAAGGGTATGTTGCTCAATTTCGGTCAAACTAGCTGGTGCACTTAGCAGTATGATCGGTTTCGACTTCTACATAGTGAAATTGTACTCTCTCAAATTGGGTACCATTCTCTTGTTGATCCAAAACTTGACTCCCAAGATCAATGTATTCTCTACGTCTGGCACGATATAGCATTGTGATCTGTCCTATAATCTTTACAGGTACCAAACATTCACCAACCACACTATACAGGAAGTAGCATCAACCACTTCACAGCAGGATAACCTAGATTTCTCAATTGATATCCCCAAATCCTGAAGCACCAGCAATAATATCATCGCAGCCAGAATCGAGAAAAGTCATAACTTTCCGTCCTTAAATAGGGTCTGGCATCGTTATTTGGATGAGTCAGTTGATGTTGAAGTTTTGAAGCAATATTATCTATCCAATTATCATTGACCCTCTCACACGGTTGCATAGCTACATATGGATCTACTATTGGCTTGCTTGGGAGTTTTCCTGAGCGCATCGTGAAGAGGTTCGCTAATCCACATTTGGAACAAAAGATATTTTTTGGTTGTCTACAGTTCCTGGATGTAATGTTTGCTGACAATTCCAACATTTCCGGTTTCTTCTTTCTATGTATCTCGTAGACGATGTTACGTCACCGTACGTGTACGGCTGATAAATGAGATATTTGTTATCCACTTGTCCTCTCGTATGCTAGTTGTGGTTCCAGAAGTTAGTTGACGGTGGTCTATACTCTTGAGCTCCTATCTACTGCAACTTTTTCTATAGTTCTACAGACAGTAAAATCCGTGATTGTCTTGATGGGTTGAAGTGCTATGTCTGTTTAAAGTTGTGGCAGGACATTTCTCTTGATGATAGAAAGTCGAGATTCCTTGGAGATGGACACGATTACTTTCTCCTGAGGACATCTTATTTTATCCCACAAACTACATATTATGTTCGTAGTCATAGGGTAGGAAATAAGTCTTTCGTAATTCACGCCCAATTGAGTCCAACTAGTTATCTGTAGTTATAATCAAAGATAATGCAATGCTTCACCCACATCTTAAAAGTTGCTCTTTGGTTACACCTCTAGATCTCCTCAACTCCTCTATAATTATTTCCAAGAAATCACGGACGCTTCCGTTCTTTCCACTAAATCGTATGATGATACATTGATATGATATAGGCTTAGGTTCTCCCTCATAAACAACTCTTGTTGTAGGCAGTGAATCACTGTGAAGACAAATCGGTAACTGGTTGCAAAGTCACTCTTGGAGAACTTGAAGGTCCAGACATAGGCTCGGTTCTAAAGATTCCAGATTGGTCAGGGGCTATTTCGGGGCTATCATGGCTTCTGTAGGGAGTGTATTGTGGTCAGTAGATGATCTCCCAGGTACCAGGTCAGGAAATTGGCTGAATTTCCGGAAGAAGTGAATAAGATTCGTCTCAAATCAAAGACTTGGTCTGAAGTGGTTTGTCTAAAATGAATTCTGGATTGACCTTTTGACCAAGTGCTAATTCTCATCAACAATTTTTCCTAGATGTTTTTTTCAGCGTGTCGGTAGGATTTACCCTACTGATTCTTCCTTGAACATGCAGTAACCCGGTAGAGATTCTTTCCCTCTCATTATGAGCATTTTCAAATTTCTAACATAGTGTAAACACTAACCAGTAATATATCTCGTGACGGTCCCCTCGCGATAGAAAAGGATAGACTTATGCGAAAAACAACACGACCGCGCTGCATCCAGATGGATTTTGAATATTTCTTTAATTTTGTGAAAGGCGATAAAGTTTAGAGTGCTTGGTCCACTGCCCCTAAAATTTAAACGGAACCAAACACTTGGCCAGCTCAGTGAAGATGGGTTGGGTTCTTCACAAGATCGGTTGCATTTTCAAGGATTATTCTTCAAGTGGTGAGTTTTTGTACACGGAATTAATCTAAATACAAGATTATCTCAACCAAAATTTCACGGTCACTTTTTGAACGTAATAGTATCTAAAATCTAGAACCTAAATTCCTGTCGCAGTAAGAACTTCACTTGAACAATAATAGTGGATCTCTAACCACTATTATTGAGCCACTTCACAGATAAATTCGATGATCTTGCAACCATGTTTTCAACTCGGGGATTATTTTGCTCTTCTATCGTGATTTTTAGATTATTATATAACAGCAACAGTCACGTGACTTTGTTAATATTAGTGGATGAAAGTCTCACATGACCCTGTGGTCGGATATGTCAAGTGTCAACAATTCTGCCTTGTTTACATAGAATTTCACTTCGAAGTGGATGTGACAGATTTCCGCTTTGCCAAATGGGAATCATATGATACCACTAGATCAAATTTGGCAGAAGCGTAACTTTGAACACAAATACATTGTAGATTGTACTATATCATTCTTGTTTGGCAAGCAAAAATTTGACATCGAAATAAAATTGGATGTAAACTTCACATAATTGGCGCCAAACTATGTTTGGAGGTTATCCAGTAAACAAAAACATTCCATCCTGCAGTTTTTTTTTGTCAAAATCCAAGTAAATGACTCGCGAAATGGATGATTTTCAGCGCAGTAAACGTGAACGAACTCAACCCAGAGACATCGCAAATGGGGCCCAATTGCCGCGTTTCCAAGGTAAAAATGTGGCCGTTTTCGGGGTGGTGCAAAGTATGGGCCCCGCTAGGAATGCGTTTAAAATCAAAACCACCGATGGTGTGATTGTTAATGTAGCTTTGGAAGAGGAGTTGTTGGCCACTATTGGTCAATGGGTTGAGGTTTGTTTTCAAATTTATAAAATGGTGATTTAATGGTTGATTTAGGTTAGGGGAATTTACTCTGGAAGCCAAATCAGAGCAGTGGGACACTCCGTGTTCAAAAACGAGGAATTCGATGTCAACGCCCACAACGAGCTTTGCAATTTGCTATATAGTGTTAATGATTTGTACAGAATCAATTAAATTAAGTTTGTGTATTTATTTGGATTAATAATAAACGTTCAAAATGACAATACAGTTTATTAATTACGAAGCTTACATCGCTATAAACCACTAAGTCTAATAATTAATCTAATCATTATGTACACCTACTTTTTGGACGATCCCTCCTCAGTGACATCTGTAAAAGAAAACCATCAACGTCCCCCCTCACAAGGCCCCCTAATTATCCGTACTTTTTCCGTCACAGGCCACAATTTTGACTTTGTCGATTTTCGTTATTTCCTGCACCTCTCGGAATTCGACATCGTTCAACATGAACGTCCAGACATTGTCGCAGAAACGATAAGTGTTGAGTTTGCCTGCTTTGAATGTGAGACGGGATTTCACTCGAGTGGCCAAAGTTTGATTGATGGATTTGTCGAATTGCAGCAGGACTTTGCAGCAAAGTTGAGGAGTGAGTTGGCCGTACTTGGAAGAGAATTGAGTTGAGTTATTGACATTCAACTTGATTTATTACCTGCAATAGTTCATCAAGGCTTTCTTGCAATGTATTCCCAAGGGTGGTGTTTCTGTATAGTTGGTAGGACATTTTAACGCTTTAGTTGATTATTTTTATTTTGATTGATAATAATTGATATTGCACAAACAATATAAAATAAAATACAAAATTTAACCTTAAATGTGAAATAATATTCGTTTCACTGTCTAGATTATGAGTTCCAGGGGGTACTTTAGACATGTGATCTTTAGAACTATTTTTAATAATACAGTCACATGACCAGTCATTCGTTTGATGTAGATTCATTCGTGGCCATGTGACTGGTTTATAGAAATCAACTCGTTTTCACGTGATCAAAACTGTCGAAATCAGCTGTCACTCCTGTTTAAACTCTAGCTGTTGTCAACAAGCTTCCTAGTTAAATGTCATACTGGATGGAATACACTGTTGTCACGATCTATTATTCATTTGATAAAATAAATAGTAGTCTTAATGTACAGGGTGGCCAACTAAGAATGCGAGGTTCTGTATCTCGGAAACTATACATCGTAGAGGCTTGCGGCAAAAAATGTTATTACTAAAACGGCCAAGAGAAAAACCTGGAAAATATTTTCAAGTTTCTGAAATGGTCGCTAGGGGGCGTAACAACCAACACCAAGTAGAAAAATATGATTTTTATGGAATTTTGTCCAATGAAAATATATCGATGAGCTCATTTTCGGATTTACTGACTATTTACCTACACTTTTTGTCTAAAACGTTTTTTTCTATCCATCATAATAAAGTGGTGGGGGAAGTTCAATTGTTTTATTAAACAAACGGAGATTTCTCCCGTTTCGCTTGACGGATTTCAACGAAATTGAGCTCATATGAAAGAGAAGTCTGCGCTATAAAATGCTCATTTGCTTTTTAATTTGTAACATTCGCCGTCGCCGCTAGAGGGCGTTAACTGAAATGGTAGCATACTTTTGTGTTTTTTCCGAAAAAATCAAACGTAATGGTATATCCATTTTCATATATTTTGAAAGGGGACACATTTTCCTATAAAAAAAATTAAAAAAAAAAACAAAAAAAAACAAAAAAACACATTAATTTTTTTGTTTTTTTTTAAAGGAAAATGTATCCCCTTTTAAAATATATAAAAATGAATATACCATTACATTTGATTTTTTTGGAGAAAACTCAAAAACATGCTACCATTTCAGTTGACGCCATCTAGCCGCGACGGCGAAGGTCAAAAATTCAAAACCAAAAAAGTTTTTTGAAGTGCAGATCATGCTCTTTCATATGAGCCCAAGCTCGTTTAAATCGGTCAAGCGAAACGGGAGAAATCTCCGTTTGTTTAAAAAACAATTGAACTTCCCCCACCACTTTATTATGATGGATAGAAAAAAACGTTTTTGACAAAAAGTGTAGGTAAATAGTCATTTAATCCGAAAATGAGCTCATCGATATATTTTCATTGGACAAAATTCCATAAAAATCATATTTTTCTACTTGGTGTTGGTTGTTACGCCCCCTAGCGACCATTTCAGAAACTTGAGAATATTTTCCAGGTTTTTCTCTTGGCCGTTTTAGTCATAAAATTTTTTGCCGCAAGCCTCTACGATAAATAGTTTCCGAGAAACGGTACCTCGCATTCTTAGTTGGCCACCCGGTACAGGGTGTTCACGGATATTTTGGCCATTAGCTATCTCCGTTAATATTTACCCTAGAGAATGGTTCAAATGGGCAAAGTTGTAGTACTTTTTCTGAATTATTAAACAATTGAGCATCATAAGTCAAAAAAATTGAGGCTTCCTATATTTCTTTTAATGGGACACCCTTTATATTATCCCTTAGTTTGATAGAGATTATAAAGAATTCTTCCCTGATTTCAAATATATGGTTGAGGGTGTTATCTCTGACGGTTATAAAGATATTAACATTTTTCTATACAAGGAATAATGATAATAAATTGGACAGAGGTTGTTGATTAGTAACCATGTCGTCTGAAAAATGGGGTTCCTTTGCGTTAGATCCGGTAGTTCTGATTTTTTGCTGACTTGTTTATGAATAATCCAAGTCTTCGACCTCGAGCGCCGAACGCAACATTGTCAAATTTAAAAAAAAAATCCCCAAATTTCTAACTTTCATTCAGTTTTTGGCAATTTAAACCCTGAACGACTAAGTTTTCGATCATAAATCTACAACACTTTTTGAAGTAGACTAAATTTGCTACAATTTGTGATCAAAACCGTCTTTGTAGACCCAATAGTTTTTGAGCTACAGCTTTCCAAAATTTAGCGCTCTATTTTGAAACTTGAAAATGTTTAAATAACCGACAATCTAAACCTATTCTCTGCGATAATAAAACAACATTATATCAACCTGGAAAGAGTCTTTGGACATTTTTACTATTTCGTTTCAAGCAGTTATGTTTTGAGTGGGGAGACCATCAAGACTCAACCGAGTCGTTCAAAGAGGGCAATATCTACTTTCAGTTGATTTGAAACATGTATTTGATCTACTATTTTTAATGAGATTTTAACAATTATGTATCTTCTTTTCTTTAGGAATTGGCAAGGCGTGAATTTACCAGAGAAAATATGTCTAGAGGGACGAAATTCCCACAGAATAATGAATTTGTATGGTAACTAGCCTGAAGACACCTTCCAGGTAGGCACCATAAGGGTATAATGTTGTTGTATTATGTTAATATTTGCAAGTGTGAAAAAATAACACTAAATTTTGAAAATCTGTATCTTGTGAACTATTGGGTCTACAGAGACCATTCTGACCTCAAATTGTAGCGAATTTAGTCTACTTCAAAAAAGTGTTCGATAGTTATGATCGAAAACTTAGTTCTTCTGGGTTAAAATTGCCAAAAACTGGATAAAAGGTAGAAATTTTGGGATTTTCTGGAAATTTGACAATGTTGCGTTCGGCACTCGAGGTCGAAAACTTGGATTATTCATTGGGCCAACATCATAAACCAGTCAGCAAAAAATCAGAACTACCGGATCTAACGCAAGGTCTCATCTATATATATGGTTTCTGGACTATAGTAGAGACCAGCCAACTACGTTAATATCTTTATAACCGTTAAAGATAACACCCCCAACCCTTATATATTCGAAATCAGGAAGGAATTCTCTATCGAACTAAGGGATAATATAGGGTGTCCCATTGAAAAAAGATAGGAAGCCTCAAGTTTTTTGACTTTCTGATGCTTAATTGTTTTTTCTGATAACAAATTCTGATAATTCAGGAAAAGTACTACAACTTTGCTCATTTGAACCATTCTCTAGGGTTAATATTAACGTAGATAGCTATTGGCCAAAATATACGTGAACAACCTGTACAGAGGGTGTCCCATATGAAATCATCTACTCCCTTATCTCGGAAGATATGCGATTTACAAAAAAAATCAAATATTGTCTTTATGTTTTTAAAGAAAATTTATTGTTATTTGTTTACAGGGTGTACGGAAATAACGTTCGAATAATTTAAGGGGTGCTACATTACAAAATGACAAACAAGTTTTTCTACTGTTTGAAATAGTCATAACTTTTTTGCCCAACTCTGTATCTTTGTTTTGCGTGGAAAAAATGACTTTAACATCATTTTGACGTGGAAATGATACTCTTGTTGGAAGTTTCTAGGAACAAGCGATTTCGAGATATTTGCTCTCAAAGTAATCGATGCGATGTGGTTTTAAATGTAAAATTTTGAAAATATCTTGACAATTTTTTCAATGTTTCAAGAAATACATTCAATTTTCGATTTGTTTCTTTTTTTTTTCATTTTTCAAATTTTTATCGTTTTCAACACCACGTAAGTCCATTTTCAAAATTTGCCATTGAACACCACATTGCATGAATTAATTTGAGTGCAAGTTTTTTGAAAACGTTTGTTTCTAGCAACTTCCAACAAGAGTACCGTTTTAATTTGAAAATAATTTTGTGATATTTTTTTTTACTCAAAACAAAAATACAGGGTTTGGCAGGAAAGTTATGACTATTTGTAACAGTAAAAATACTTGTAGAGGGCATACATACAAAATAATGTCGTAAAAATATCAAATTTGAATTTCTTGCGTCAAAAACACCCCGAATATCGATTTTTCGCCAAATAACAACAAGAGTTTCGCAGGGATGTATTGGGACCCATATATACAATATTCAATCTACTTAAGCGACATACCAACCTCGGAACACTCCCACACTGCTCTATTTGCAGACGGTACGACTGTGATTTATCCCAAAGCAGATCTGTTGATCTAGTATGTAGGCACCTGCAAGCATAGCCCAAATGAAATCGAATAATGGTGTCTTCACAACAAAGTAAAAATGAACACAGAAAAGACCCAAACCATACACTCCCAACAACTACAAAATCAGGATAAACGACAACACCATTCAATGGAGCAAAGAAGAAAGGTACCTAGGACTCACAATGTATAGCAAATTATAGTGCGAGGCTACGATGCATGCGGCGAGCGGCAGGGTGACAAGCGTTAGAAAGGTACAATAAATGCTTTAATTAACGCCGTTTTGACACCTTATATCATAATATATTCAATTTCATGTTAATATAAAGGTCAGCGACCCCCGGACATAGGGAAAAATCACCAAAGCAATAAAATCCGCTTGCAGATTATATCCAATCATTGGATTCAGAAGCGGAGCAACCATCAAACATGGTTATTAGGACCCAGCTTACCAATGGATCATGCGCAAGCTGATGTAGAACCAAAAAGAAAAAAGTGCTGTCGTGCGTGAATAAAATATTGAGGAGAGTTGTAGGAGCTGAATGCGTATACATCCGTAATAACGAAATTCATAGGGATATATATAGGATAGAATAACATTACCGAATCCATTCTAAACAAAGCCAACAAGTTTCACACGTACTCTTATCCCACCATATAAGGACAAAGAATTAGTAAAACAAAAATAACTATGATTCAAATGATACTTTAAAATACGTTAAACCCAAGAAAATGTTAAAACTCTTTTCGGATTGACAGGAGTGCCAGTGTACTACGAGTACCAGAGCGGAACGGGTACAAAACCAGTTTTGTGGTAAGGGTACCATATGACGGAGGGGAGTACTTACACCTTGCACCAGCAACTACACTACATCAATACCTAATAATACAAGAGGCATTACCAAGGAAACATATTGGTTCCATCACAGTTTGCACATTTTTTGGAAATATGAAAAATATAAGGATTAGTGAGTACTTACTGATGCCATTGATCTCAAAATCAACCTACCACCTCTATTAATGTAGTTACCACCGATTAAAGAGCGCCAATCAACATCCACGACTTCACAGAATATATCATCTATCTCCGTCTGGCGTATTGACTGTAATAACAGAACTCAATGGTAATAACTCTCTCTCTCTCGAGAGAGAGGGTAATTTGGCTCCACCTCGTTTTGGCTCCACCTCGTTTTGGGTATTCTTTTTTATTTATTCAGTTTATTTTTGGGTATTTTGAAAAAAAAAATCGCTGATGACTTTCAAATATTGTGTAGAATACGATTATAAAAAAAAAATTATGCATTGTCCGTTATCTTTCTTCTATAGTAAAATGACATAAAGTTGGCAACACTGTATTCTGTCCTTAACGACATTTAACTGCTGATAAGAACAATTTGGATTGATTATATTCCAATTATTCCAACTCAAAGATCACAAAATTTTCAAGTATTTGGATGACACGATTTCTCAAATCTCAGTCATGATAGAAAGATAATGATTTATTTCTTCAATAAAAAATTGTAAATCTGTAAATAAGTGTAGCTTTTATGTGTAAATAATGAATACAACAAAAGATGTGGGGCTACAAGAGCCCCATGGGGGGCTGCATTGTGATAAGGATGCATTGACCGACATGTATGGTTGGTTTTTGCAGGTGTTATTGGCAGCTCTTGCGTTCACGTGCCTTATTGCCAAAAGGTGAGAAATCGTTGAATTTTTATTTTATTAGGCTGATTCTACAATCCAAGTACCTATATCCATGGAACAAGCTATACTCCGTATAACCAATGATAATTACATGAGGTTATACGGAGGATTGCTTATTTCAAGGATCATGATGTTATTGATGTTTATGTTTTTGCAGATTTTGTGAACCCCGTTTACACAGACGTTCCTGGCAAATTTGGTTCTTCGACACTTCCAAACAAGGAATGGGGGCGATGGCTATACATTTGGCTAATGTATGGCTTGCAGGACAATATCAGGGAGACCCTTGTACTTGGTATCTTATTAACTTTCTTCTAGGTATGTATTCTCGCCTCCACAGATAATTCATTTTTTCTATGATTATTCGATAATTGAAGCGAACTTTGCAATATTTAATTTCATTTGTAGGGCACTTTTTGACAACGATTGTACTTAAAGTGGGGTTAGGTTGTTAACACAATGTGACAATGACTATAAAACAAGTATAGACGGTCAAATGGGCTATTTCAAAATAATGGATTTGAAGGTTGACATTTTGTCGAATGTTCTGATTGGCTCTAAAACAGTGGAGTAATGAGATTAGATCATTTCATTGGTTAAAAACCATTGAGTAATGAAAAAAAATCACTGGTATGAGTAACGAGTTACATTTACCAATAGAAACTGGATGTATAATACATCTATTATTGAATAGTCATAGAAGAAATGTATTAAACCGGCAGCCAAACGAACCGATAACATATTGTAGTTTTTTTGTCTTCAATGTGAGGGCAATGTTATTTTATTTTAATTAGTTTGTCCAAAGTAAGTTTTTTTATTCATATACCACGTGACTAATAATATGCAATGCTACGACTTGATCTTCTTTGCATCTTCTTTTTCGTGCGCATCGGTTTGAAATTCTTTTGTCGGTGCTCGCATAAGCTTTTTTGTCCTTTTTTTCATGATGTAAACAAAATGAATTAGAGGTGGCAGCTACAATACTGACCTAACTTCAGTCACTTGCTGATTTGTTTAATAATTGAGGAGTTTCTAAAATGTTCGGTCATTTTTTACTTTACGTGTCAGACAAGTTTTACAATTGAAAAATCTTTTCACATTTTAGCAATAAATCGATTGAGAAATGAGTTCCTTTCTAACTCAGAATCAAAGTAATATGTAAAATGTAAAAAATTTACATCAATTCAGCGCACACAGCACATTCACTGTTTAAAAATCACTCTAGATATTTATCTTCGGAGCGGCATAGAGCAATGGCTTTACTTTACTGAATATCAAACTTTTTCTCTGAATTAATGGCCGAATGCACCAACCTATTTTGAGGATACTTAACGATAAGGAACCCTTCACTTATCAATTTTGCATGTGAAACTGTCAAGTTAAGGGTTCCTTAGCGTTAAGTATCCTCAAAATTATTGGTGGGTGCAATCGGCCATAAGACGCGTAAAATCAAGAATGGCAATGATCTTTCTAATATTTGTAGATGGCCTGATGGGCAATTGAGTGGCGAGTAGATGAGATAGTTTATGGTCGAAATTAATCCCACCTCTTCTCGAAAATAAGTGGCTCTTCCTTTATTCAAAGTCTTTGCCCAGAAGGTCAGCTAAAAGAAGGGGCTAAACAATGCACCTGCGATTGACTAGCCATATCTTAGGTTAGGTTGGAAAGGCGGCGCCGAACTCTAGTTTTTAGCGCGTGTAACCTAGTCTAGTAGACTTTCTTTATGGAAATTTTTGCACAAGGTCACTGTAACTCGAGGAAAAGACCCATATTTCATTCTTGTTAACGACACGTGGCCAATTAAGTTATGGACTGCGGTATTTTTGAGGATTAAGGAATCGGCAAGCTTGATATTTGAGATTCTGATTCTGTTTTGGACGTTGATGAATTTATGGAGTCAGCGTGTACTAAGAGATTTGAAGTTTATGGAGATTTGTTTTTTATCTTTTAGGGGTTATCAAAAGGATAAGGTTCATCACACTATATCCCACTCGCTTCCATATATACTACACTGTCCCGATAATGCCAATGAAAAATTTTCTAGATCAAGATCGACTTGAAAAAAATCAGTGTTTTTCTCTGAAAAAAAAGGAGAAATCGATCTAATACCTAAAGTAAGAACGCCAATGAGAATCGTTTTTTCAAATAACATTTAGGCACATGTTGTTTCTTTAGTTCTGAAGGGACGGGCTAACTTTCACACAGTGATTCTCTTATTTTCAATACCCTGTATAATAGAACTCAAGCTATTTCCTCGACGATCTATCCTTTCTAAATGGTTGCTGTTCTTCCTTGTTAAGAATTAAAGACAGCAGATCTTTCGCTATCTTCTTCAGTTCATAATACAGAGTGTTGAATAATTAAACATATCCATTTTTGAAGTCAATGAAGTTCCAAAGGATTTATATCCTGCGAGCGGTGTGACCCACCAAACCTATCCAAACAAACAAGCTGCCAAATGTGGTTGGTTTACTGATATTGCAATAGTTTTGTTTGAATCTTCATTGATGTATTTTTCTGGCGTCATTTTTCTGTCTTTGATTTAGTCACACCGTCGTTGAAACGGTAGTCCTACAACTTTGAGAATGGGACAGCCACGTCAATACATGCTCATACGCATGTGCGCCAACGCGAGCACGTGGCTGTTCCATTCTAAAACTTGCAGAACTACCGTTTTTTTCAAAAATTATTGATGAGGGAGAAAAGGATTGTGTTAATTTCTCTAGTTAATCGCATGACCTTCCAACTACAAAAACCAAACCGGATTTTGAGGGAGTTTTATTGTTCTCGATCTCAGTCAAAACAACCAATTTGTTCTAGATTCTTCCATGGGCTTATTCATAATCTTCCTCGGCATAAGACTATGTCAATACTTATCCAGAAAAAAAGGCTGGCACGCAATAAATTTCGGCGAATACGGGAAACCCCCCAACGTGAACGCCTGGATGGCTCAATGTTGTCTCTATGTGGGACTTATGGTGATTGCCAAAACCATAATCACTCTGTTCATGCAGATGGATTTTTGGGAAAACGTCAAAGACTTTATTCTGAGTCCTATTGATAACGCTGACGTGGAGTTGGCGTTTGTGATGCTCATTATACCATTGTTTGTAAATGTAAGTACACACATATATTTTTCCAAGATGCCATCGAAGTACTTTAGATGTTGATGTTTTGGGTCACCGACAACTTTTTAATGTATCGCGATCCTGCTCGCAGACAACGCAGGAATAGCAGTGAAGTTGGTCTGCTTGAAAAGGCCAAAGTTAAATACAGGAGTTTGAGGAAGAAAAAGAATGATTCGGAAAGTGACATATTGTTGTCTGGTAGTTAATTAGTTTTGATTAATTGATCCTGACAGACAGTTTTTAGCGGATGAAGATTTGCTGGACCCAGAAATCAGAAACGTTGTCCGAACATAACAGAACATATCTCAAATAAGTTACCATACCATCATAACAGAACGGTGATATTAGAAGACAAATTATATTCAATATATTTTTATATTATTATTTAAGTTAGGAGCTATTTTTTGTTAGGTTTATTTATTGTTGTATGCCAAAAATTGTTGATTTAATAACTTTAGGTGAATTTTGCTGCGATTATACGAATAAGGACTAATTTTTTGTGACATAAAATAGAAATCATTAGCAAAAGTTTCATGCCTTCATTGTTCTTCAATTGGCAACGTCAAGCATAGAATGATTTTGTCTCTTCAATATTCTTCATCCTAACCAATTTGGATATCAATCCAATTGGTTAGGATGAGGATCCTTGGAGTTGATGATCTTGGTTCCGTGGCGGCAGTCTTCTGCGATTTTTCGAAGGCCTTCGACTGTGTTGGCCAGATACTGTTAACCATATGCCTTCCTCAGGAGTCAGTTTTGGGACTGATCCTGTTCCTCTTGTACAGGGTGATTCATTTTCAGCGACAGGGTGCCAGTTCTCGTAAACTATTCATCATAGAGACCCAGGAAAACAAATCTGTGTAGTAATGTGCTCAAGAGAAAATGCTGGAAATATATTTTAAGCTTCTAGATTACGCTCCAAGGGGGCGTAACGATACCGTGAAAACCGAAAATCGATAAATTTTTCTCGCTGAACTACCAAAAAAGAATATGGAAACAGATTTTGGACGATATTCTCAACAAAATTGCCCCCCGATACTTCCCTCCAAGTTGTCAAATAAGACAGCTACAGGTTGAACTTGATGTTACTAAATTGCCTATATCTTCGAACTTCCTCAACCGATTTGACTGTTCTTAAGCTCCTTTAAAGAGGAAAATCAGCTTTTCCTGGTGCTCTTACTCGGGGTCGATTTCATTTGCTTTAGCCGACCACACGCATCATGAATTGTGAACCTGTATTTGAGGTTTTTTCGAAATTTTCAATTGCAAACCCACTTAATAGATGCCTCCATCGTGTTATTTGGATAATTTTCTACGACTTTCATGCAGGTAATTTTTCTATATCTTTTGAAATAGAGTAGTTAAGTTACGGAGACTTCATCAGACAACTCTCGGTGAATACTTTTGAAACAGCCCCTGTAAATTTGAATGTGTCAAAAATGTTGGAGTACCTTGCCAACGGTGGGGATTTTGAGCATTAACACTAGTTTTTTTTAGTCAATAAAAAAAAAACGAAAAATAGTTGGCATTCTCTTCTATCGGCTTTTCTTTTTAACATTAACTCAAGAAAATGTTAAACTCAAAACAAATCTGATGTTTATCTTTTTGATACATTCAAATTTACAGGGGCTGTTTCAAAAGTAAATTATTCCTGATGACGTTTCCGTAACTCCTCTATTTCATAAAAGATATAGAAAAATGATATTCATGAAAGTGATAGGAAATTATCCAAATAACACGATGGAGGCATCTTAGTTGGTTTGCATTTGAAAATTTCGAAATACATTAAATACAGGCTTGACTTTCACAATTCATGTTGTGTCGTCGGGTAAAGCAGATAAAATCAACCTTGAGTACAAGGACTAGAAAGATCAGATTTTCTTATTTAGAATGAGCTAAAGAACAGTAAAATCGGTTAAGGAATTACGAAGTAATAGGCAATTTACAGTAACATCAAGTTTGTAGGCCTGTAGTTGTCTTATTTGACAACTTGAAGAGAGGGGCAATTTTGTAGAGAATATCGTCCAAGATCTGTTTCCATATTTTTTTGGTATATCACTGGGCAACATTTCGAAAATATCTCGATTTTCTGTTTTCACAGTACCGTTACGACTCCTTGCGGCGATCCTAGAAGCTTGAAATATATTTCACCCTGTTTGCGGATGATACTTTGATCGTGTGGCACGACCAAAATGTGGTGATGTGGAGGAAACCATAAGTACATATCTACTGAGATCGTAAAGGTTAATCAGTGGTTTGATGCTGATTGGCTCACTCTAAATATCAATACAGGACTCAAGTTGTACGCTTCAGATGTGCCTATTTCTAGTCGGTTGGATTCCAAATTCTTGGGTTTGACCAGGAGCACATTTAGCTGCTTCCCAGAAAAGCATCTTCTGGACGCTATGGGTCGAAGATCGATTCTTTTCCTCTTTCTTCCTCCTCGATCCCTTGTTGCTATATACCTCCAGGATAGCGAACACATCCGCTTGGAAGACCGCCGTCTGTAAGCTTCCCGAGAGGGAATAAAGCTTTCTCCACTTTGCGGTCCAATCTGTATACTGCCTAGGGCCCGATCCTCGAGTTAGGAAGCAATCACTCCCTGGGAGTAAATTAGGGGGGGTTCTCTCGAAAATAATGATGCCTATTCTTGAAAGTGGGAGCAAAAATGTTCTCCTGACTTTTGATAGAAGTCTGTTCTATTGACTTGAGTCAGTAGAATTGAGTGGAACTGTCAAATTTCCGGCGCTTGGCAAACGGTAATCATATGCTACCATCCACATTGGAGTTGGCGTGAGCGTGACTTTGAACACAAATACAATGTAGATGGTAGCATATGATTCCCGTTTGGCAAGCGGAAATTTGACAGTTCCACTTAACTATAGCCTCCCACGTTTCAAGCGAAAGTCTGGGAAAGGGAGGGATGGAGAAAATAATGCGATGGAAACTATAGTCTGCTCTCTCAAAAATATTCTTTCTTTTATCAAGTTCGAGGGAGCCGTTGTTCCCTAACTTGAGGATTGGGTCTTGGGTCCCTGGTAAAGCCAGTGAATGACATGTGGTCTTATGGAGATGGAGAAGACCACATGTATAATGTTAGTTCACTGTCTACCCATCGCACGCAGCAACCACGTTTCGGCCCACGTTCGAACCTTTTACATGGATGGCTTAAACTTCTTGAGATGGCTCTTATTTGTGAAGAGAATTAGCTGGCTTTGTTTTTATGGGATTCACTGAAAGCCCCCATTTTTTTAAATCATAATTCTACGATCTCATGCACAGAGACGTATCAAAATCAAAGGACAAAAGCCATCCAACTCCAATCTTGTCCGGAGACTATCTATTATCAGACACCAAAGCCTGAGTGAGAGGCGAGGTGGGCAACGTGCTCGTCTATATGGCAATCTCCTAAGAACTATCTCACCAGGGACGCGGGAGTTCTTTTGCCCTTGCGAGCCCCGAAAATGACGTCCGGTTTTGCCTTAACAGGGCCAAGGCGACCTTCTTTGTGGAGAGCCGATTCCGTACTCTTGCAGTAGGTTGTGACGCTCCCCAAGAATTTTTCGACAGGGTGAGGAAAATCGTGATTTTCACATCTCGGGCGCCACCCTCTGTATTATTTGACTGACGCGTTTCACTTGGGAGAATTTCGGCTATGAGGGATTGATGATAGGTTTGATTGTCAGTCGATGTGTTATCCCCTCCATCATCAACTTTCATTTATGATCTTCCATCTCACAAATTTCAATTTTTCAACATACGAAAAGTTTGAGTAAATTTTTCGATAGTTAATTTTTTTATTCAACTAAAAAGAAAGAAAAGTTGCTGTTTCAAAAAAAAAAAAACATTTTCTTCGCAATATCTCAAAAAATATACAGGGTGATTCAGGAGGAAATGGAAATATTTGAAGGATATTTCCAGGAAGTCAAAATAAGCTAAAAAAAAAAAAAAATAAAAAAATAAAAAATAAATAAACTCGCTACTAGATCAATTTTTAAACGCGCAAATAAGTGTATCGAAGTGGGAGGTAATGTTTTCGAAAATTTATTATGAATCAGTGCTATTTGTTTTGTTTTACTAGTTTTGTAATAATTTTGATTTAGTTTTTAAATTACAATTAATCAAAATATCTTTGAAACAAATAAAAATCGGACTTGAACATATGAGCTTATTTTGACTTCCTCGACATATCCTTAAAATATTTCCATTTCCGCCTGAATCACCCTGTATAAGTTATAAGCTGTGGAAGGTAGAGAAAAAAATTCAAATTCCGATTTTTTTTGGTGAAAACCGAATTTTCTAAAAATATTTAAAACGGCATAACTCTTCACTAGATCGTCCGATTGTGATGAATGATGGATCTCGAATTATTTATCTAAGGGAACTTTCCAACTTTTTTCTTTCATCAAAATGCTATAACTTTTGTATGCATTCACCGATTTTGATAAATCCTGCGTGATTTTGAAGAGAATTTGATCCACTATCTTAATCAATTTTGTTGCTTTTCCAACTCAACATTCTGCAAGTTTGGTGGTTAAAAGTAACACAAATTGAGGTTTTACGTTTTTATTTGTACAAAATAAAACTTAAATTTACTTGTTATTCTTCAAGTACTCTCTCAACACGTCCAGAGCTGGGGAATCTTCTCCAAAGTCCTGTAAATACATTTGAAACTAAGTACCCTTCCAAGCAAAATCAATATTAATAAACAATATATTAAAAAACAAATAAAAATCAGTAGGCAAGATGTATCAGCCATGGTTTAATGGGTTCAGTCTGAAGAGGGAGCCTGCCTTAATTCATCATGTATAATATTTTAAAGGTCAATTGAAACTGCGAAAAAAATATTAACTTACTCTAACGACAACGCAGGAACATCCAACAACTTTACGCGCTTTGCCCGTGCTGTCGATTTTGCACAAACCAGACCATTCGCCCAATTTTTTGTTGTTATCAACTTTAATCAAGTCGATTTGGTGCTCGGCACACAAAGCCTGCACCAATTGCTTGTACCTGCAATAATTAAAAACACATTCACAACCAATATAATGGACCAAACTAAGCTGCGTAAATATAAAAAAAATCAGAAGGCAAGATTATCAACCACGGTTTATTTGGGTTCAGTCTGCAGAGGGAGCCTGCCTAAATATTCATCATTTTAACCCTATTTGATCCTTCGAACATTGAACGACTAGAAGCATAAGCAAACGTTGTTATGTGAGCCAAACATATCAATGTAAACTTGGGGGGCAAGGGGAAAAGCAAGCTCCTGCTTTGCCATGTTTACTTCCGTTCACCAGATTTTCTGTCACCAATTTTCAATAACAATGCAAATGTACCTATTCTATTTGTTTTCAATATTCAAGGAGTGTAGCGTGTAAAAATCGATTGTGCTTTTTTGCTCCTTGGCAACGTTGCATCAGACGGGCGGTTAGAGAATAATACAGTTACGTCTACCAGTTTTTCATCCACCACTTGTTGATAAATGAAAATGACAGACAAATATCAAATATTGTGATTTTTATTTAATTAAACATTACTATTTACGTTTTAGCTTTTTTTTCAATTGAAATAAATGCATTGTCATCGCTTCTTAAAAAGTGTGCAAAGTTTCCAATCAATCTGTGCATTTAGCATGGGTAAAAATCGATTTCCAAGACATAACAGTGAAGCTAATATAGAGCGCGTAAAAATAGTCTACGATCGGGGTGTTATGATTATTTTAGTCGTTCAATTTTCGAAGATTTGATCCTAGATCAGATTAATCACTAACCTGTCTTCATCGCAATTCTCAGCCAAAACACACAAAACAGCCTGTCTTTTATCCAGGGCTTTGGCGGCCTGATGCAAACCATGTACAACCCCATCGTGGATTAAAGCTGTTTTAAGCACCTGTTGGAGGGCTTGGTGCACGTCCATAGGACCAGCATTGACGGGAGTAGCCACTACTGGAGCTACATCTCTAAAAACGTCATCGAGTCAACACTTGTTTCCTCAACAGTCCCATTCGTTGATTGTCCATTGGAATTAATGGACAATCTCCAGGGGCTGAAGGGGAAACCAATCGACCCTCAATTTCTAAATTGAGCTACATTTTGTGGCTTGTCGGCGAGGGATACTCACACTTCGACTTCGGACATTTTTTGGTTGTTTGGGTGCTGGAAGAGGAAAAATATTTGCGTTAATGGATAGAATGTACGTTGATTGGTAGTTTTATTGTTGAGTTTTAGAAGGATGGATGGTTTTTAAGAGGAAAAACTTGGATTCATTGAGGAAACTCACTTGACGGGTGTTAACACGACCACTGTCACTTCAAAAAAGGAAGAACAAAAAAGCTGACAGTTCGATTTTATACAAATGACAAGTGTCTAGAAATGAGAACATGGAAGCCACATGATCTTACATTTGAATGCACCGTTGCCAGATGTTATTTTCAACTTTGTTCCTGTATGTAAAAATATGCAGAGGGTTATTGATTATAAATTACCTCCCTCTCACTTTTTAATTTGACATTTTAGAAAAAAGTGTCTCGAATAAAATTTTGGTGGTTGATGATGAGATTTTTGAAGAACCTGTTTTCACATATGCAGGGTGTTCCAAAAAGTGGGCGAGGTCCACTTTTCTTATTTCAAATTGATACCCAATTTTTGTATTTGATATTTGGATTCTCCTTTAATTTCTAAACATTTTCTATGTACCATATCCTATAACTAAGTTTAATGTATAAAAACATACCTATTTGATATTTATTAAATGAATAATACTAATTTATTGTTATAAAAATGTAAAATATCTCTTTTTTACAAATGTAAAAGGTGTATAGGAATATAATGAAAAATAACTAATTATACACTAAAATACAACGGCAAGACACCTTGTTGTTATTGTTGGTATTGAAAAACTTTTTTACATTCTCAGATTGATTGGCTGTACTAGAATTGGTAAAATTTTTAAAAAAATAAACTTACTTGAATATTTTTGTAAATACAGGGTGTCCCAGCAAGGGTGGCCACCGGCCATATCTCGGAAACTACTGGACCTAAAAGTTCAGGAAAAAAAATATGATCACTAAAGTGGCCACGAGAAAATGCTGGGAAATATTTATAACTTCGAAATTGTTCCGCTAGGGGGCGCAATCAAAGCTTAAATATTAAAATTCGAAATTTCTCCGGAAATTCTCAGATTGAGGTATATCTTTATCAACATGGTTAGAAAACCTAGACAATTTCACGTCTTTTTGGTACAGGGCTCATTGGCGTACCGATATTCGTGTGAGTAGGGGAAGGTAGTGAAAGTGTAATTGTTCAAGTGGCTGTAACTTATAAACGACTTGTCCGATTTTGTTGCGTATAGGCTTGTTTGGAAGATAAATGTGAGTACTTTCGTATATCGTGATGCGTGATTGTCTCCAGAAAAGTTGCTAGAAGGCGTAATTTGAATTAAAAACTGTTATTTTCGTTTCACCGCAAAAATTTGAATGGTGAATGGTTAAAAACCTTAAAACATATTTTACATAATTTGGACTAGTTATTATTATCAGAATTATACCATACCATTTAAATTTTTGCGGTGAAACGAAAATAACAGTTTTTAATTCAAATTACGCCTTCTAGCAACTTTTCTGGAGACAATCACGCATCACTGGATACGATATACGAAAGTACTCACATTTATCCTCCAAACAAGCCTATACACAACAAAATCGGACAAGTCGTTTATAAGTTACAGCCACTTGAACAATTACACTTTCACTACCTTCCCCTACTCACACGAAGATCGGTACGCCAATGAGCCCTGTACCAAAAAGACGTGAAATTGTCTAGGTTTTCTAACCATGTTGATAAAGATATACCTCAATCTGAGAATTTCCGGAGAAATTTCGAATTTTAATATTTAAGCTTTGATTGCGCCCCCTAGCGGAAAAATTTCGAAGTTATAAATATTTCCCAGCATTTTCTCGTGGCCACTTTAGTGATCATATTTTTTTTCCTGAACTTTTAGGTCCAGTAGTTTCCGAGATATGGCCGGTGGCAACCCTTGCTGGGACACCCTGTATGTACTAATTTTTTCTTGAGTTTTGAACTAGTTCTAGTATAATCAATCAATCTGAGAGAGTCAAAAAAATATTTAATACCATCAAACAATAACAAAAACTGATTTTGAGTGATATGTGGTCTCGACGAAGTATTTTAATGTATTATTGCAATAACGTTTAAAACAAAAACTTATTTTTCTCGAAAACAGGTTGGTTTTATCAGAAAAAGAAGAGTACATTTTTCGTTGAGAGAAGATCAGGTTAATCAGAGTATTTGAAAAAGTAATACTACTTTTCAGCTCTGTAAAACGACACCTGTCAAAAATTGGGTGGCCAGTCCGTTTCTGGTTCCCCTTACAATTCAAAATAATGACTTTACTAATGGTTTTCCATCCAATAATACAAGCCGGCTCAGAAGTTTAGGACTAAAAAATTAAATTAATGGGTAGTCCTTAAGTGCTATGCTTTGTGTGGCTCTATTTAAAAAAAATGACAAACTAGGGTTATTTTGACTTCCCCTATAAGCTTCAGAAATTATGCCATATACTTACCGGACACCCTGTCTGAGCAGCTTATTCTACCAGCTCGTCGCATAAATAAGCGGGGAACTGCTCCATAAAGAACATAATTGCTTACATTTTCAAACGACTCGAAATTTTTTATAGCATTCTAGACAATATTAGGAAGTCATCAGCGAATTTTTATCCAAAATACCCAAAAATATACTAAATAAATAAAAGAAAAAAGGCAAATTTCCCTGTATAATCACAAACGGGGCGAGAGAGAGAGGGACATTTCAGTCAATACGCCAGACGGGGATAGTTTATGTATTCTGTGAACTTGCGCGTCGTGGATGGTGATTGGCGCTCTTTAATCGGTGATTACTACATTAATAATACAGTCCGTAGGTTGATTTTTTAAACATCAGCGGCATCAGTACTCGATAATCCTTACATTTTTCATATTTCCAAAAAATGTGCAAATAATTGTCCATTGGCGATTCAAAGAGTCGGCGGAGTGGCCGCTGACATTTTGCGCTCGAACTTTCGAGAGCGTGATGGGCATCAGGACCCTACCTAGGTCATGGATACATGCCGAATGATCACTTTAGGGCCGCCATTTTATTCTTGGATCGTGATCTATCTATGGTGGAACGCTCCCCACTCCATCCTGCTCTCGCTTGGTCGTACATTGTAATGAACCTTTGCTGTCATTACAGCTCCACTACGTCAGGTAGCATCAGCTCGATCTGGGTCACTATCCTGAAATTCAATAATTTTACAATAAACCATATACAAACAAATATTCTTAGTTGACCACCATCCCTCGCCAACCCTCAAAGAAAGCGGTCTCGTTCGATTTTTCCAAAGCAGGAGGAAGGAGATCCACATAAAAATATGTCGGTCCCGCTTTGGAACTATACCATCAAGTGACCGGAACGTCACATCGCAATTGACGTATTGAAGAAGGAAAAGGTCATGGAGGTGAATGAAGAGCGAGCGATGAGGGTTTCTTTTATCGTCAACTCAATACAAAAAAATAATTTACCTCAATAATTTGATACTCAGTAACATAAACAATTTATTTACTTGCGTTTTCATTTCACTTGACTACACTAAAAACAATTTTGAGTTCTACTTCACCATACTCAATGTGGTTTCTCCATCACGTCAAGGTCGCTCAGCTCTGGGTTCCTAACCTGATAAATTCAATAAATTTCATAATTTGCGAAAAGATTTTGTGAAAGTCAAAATTTTCTACTTCACTTAATCGGCGTGTGCTCCTTCCCCAGCGCTTCACTAACTATGCCTTCAAGGGCCAGAACTTCGCATCGCATTTGAGGAAGGAGAAGGTCACTGAGGTGAATGGAGAGCGAGCGATAAGAAAATAGAAAATATCACTCACCTCAATAGAGTATTACTGTAACGCTACTTCACTTACTTAACGTCACTTGAAATCATCAAAAACGATCTTGCATTGCACCCAACTTCACTTTTACTCTGGTAAAAGAAAAAATTCACTCCATTCTTCTCACTCAACAGTGAGCGAAAAAAAGAATTGAGTAGAGCTGTCTTTGACTTCGTGACTTTTTCCTCCTCGAATTCTCTGGAGAAGCAAAGAGTGACTACTGAGCCCCTCCACCGAGACAAGGTCTCACAGCTCCTTGAAGGGGAAAATAGACATATGCTATACAAAAATATATTTTTTTTGTCACACTTCATCTGATAATTTGGTCAAATCCGAATCCCCTTCTGTAGAGGGTAGGGTCCTTTAACGTGCCAACATCCATGACACGAGATCAACAGTTTAACGTTTCTTCCGAAAGACGGTGCAGGAGGGGACTCGTCCTGTCTAAGTGCAATGATATAGGAAAATACCCACTTAAACACCACCTTTTCACAGAACTGTTATGATGTTAAGCTCTGTTTATACCAGTTACCCGTTGTAGAACCTTGTCTATTGCCTTAAATTGATCCTCACATCACCTCTGAGTATTGTCGTTGGAGATGATTTTCTTCTTCTCAGCTCTGGGTGCCAATCCTGAAATGTGATAATTTTTCAATAAATCACAAATAAACAAAAATTCCCAGTTGTCCAAACCATCGTGTGCCCCTCCCCCAGCGCTACCGCCTCCAGTCGTTCAACCATCCCTCCTTGCCAATCCTCAATGCATCGTGTTCACCAGTTCAGATACTCCAGCGGAGATCCACATAATGTCAGCCCCGGTTTGGAACTATGCCATCAAGGTCCGGAACTTCGCATGGCATTTGAGGTATTGAGGAAGGAGAAGGTCATGGAGGTGAATGGAAAGCGAGCGATGAGGGAGGAGGAGTTCTTTCTTTATCAATTTAATACGAAAATATCACTTACCTTAACAATTTAGTACTGTTACGTTACTTCACTTACGCCACTTTGCTTCACTTGAATACCATCACTAAAAACGCGTTTGCACTCCACTTCACCTTCACTTAAAAAAAGAATCCTCAATGTAGTCATCATAATTACAATCTTTATTTAGCAAAGAGCTACATAGGTATAAAGATATATATAGTTTCTCCACAACACCAAGGCTGCTCAGCTTCAATTGAATTGGTTCTTCCTACTCTTCGAAATAAATTTAAAAAATGAAAAATAGTTGAGTTTTATTACAAAATTATCAACAATAATATCAAGATATTATTGATGACATTTCCATTACTCACCAACAACAAACACTCACATAAACAAATTAACAACTAGTCAATCACATCTTTCAATCTCATTTACAATCCATCCAGCACTTCACATCACGATTAGCAACAATAACAATTGTTTAACGTTTGAACAATCCACGCACACTGCAGCCCACACATCCTTCCCCATCGAAGTACCATGAATGACTGATTCTCTCTCGAGCGTCTTGTGGGGGCCTGGGGAAGGTTTTGCTTTTTGATTTGCGCTGTGTGTGTGACACTTGGATCACACTCACACCGGGTGTGACGTTTCTGGACTCGCCCCAGCATCACTTAAATCGTTTCATATTGACTTTATTGCCTCATCCCCTTCTTGTTCCAATAAATCAGAGTTAAGCAATCCTAAAGCGGTGGTGGCAATTCCAACATGAATAATATCCAAAAAAACGAGAGTTGCCGATCGTGATACGAGCTGGTGATAAATAGATCTCAGATAGAAGCCGATACTCGATACAATTATTAGTAGTGATGTAGTACAACACACTCTGGCAACAGTGTCGACTGACTATTCAAGCTTCAATTGACATTCTTGACGTGTAAGAACTGTCATTTGCATTACAAATCATAATTGTGGCAACGTCGATCATCACTGAATCTGAATACCGGTTTAACAATAGCCTAGTTTACACCGATAACTCGTTTAGTTCGGTCTGATAGGACCAGGTGGGTGGGGATAGTACGGTAGGACCAATGATTGCTTCTCGCCCGTTTACACCGTCTTGCAACGCCTGAACTAAATGAGTACGCGCGCAATTCGTCAAATGTCAAAAACAAGTCGGAATTATTTATCAACAACACAATTCGTAACCAAAAAAAACATAAGTAAGGACGCTCAGATTGTCTTAGAAACTCAGAACCAACACAATTCACAATAACAATCAACATAACCACATAATTTTGATCCAGATCGAACCAAATCTAGTTCGGTACACCTGCTGGCGAGTACCTAACCGAGAGTGGACCAGCGTAGTCCGCAACTGTTTACACCATTCGAATCAAATATTTGGTTCTGATATAGTTCAGATTTAGTACTTGGTCCGGGGACCAAGTTGTTGGTGTAAACTAGGCTAATGATTCCCCGTATTTGGGTCAAGAAATACCACTTGTTAGTAATGTAAATGGTAATGAAATGGTCGTTTCATTAATTCGATTATCGAGCAATTGGTCGGTTTTTTTGATGAGGTGAATTGTTTCGGGGAAAGTTAAGAAGTGGCTTTCCTTAAAAGTTATCTTTTGTAGCGTAAATTTTTTAATTTGGGGTATTTTAATATTTTCAATGAAAAGTATAATAATTTAACTGCACATCGTATGTCACGGACTTTTAGTATTTCATTTGCATACAAAGTCCCATATTTGTTAGTGGGATATCAACTTCAAATTTTTACCTCACCAAAAACTCAGTATAATCACTCCGCATGCACTCATTGAGAACTAGAAATTTGACCATACAGTAGGTTCATGTTAATTGATTGATGACAATTTTTATAAAACACTATACAAAAAATCAAATATCTTCCTCAAATTTCGGGTAATCAGCTTCAAATTTGGTCCATACTAGACTCAGTGTTACTAATTCACACTTATTATACTAGAAACTCGATAACACAGCAATTTTGAACCAAAAGAAATCTTTGAGATGATTGACCTGGTCAATGAAGATGTTCAAGAATCTGCATAATCATTAGGTTTCATTAATTGTTTCGATCAAAATAATGAAGATGTAAAGTGATGATGAAACCGTCTATAAATATTGTTGAAGAATCAACTGAAGCATCATCAAACCAAGTCCGCAACGATGAGGGGCAAAAAGAAAGTACTGATGAAATGGGTTGTAAAGTGTTCAACCACATATATATGTTTGGGAAATTTCACTGCTGTGAGAGCTGTGCATGGAAATGTGGTGAAAAAAGTACATTCTTCACATCACAGAACCAAATTGAAAAAAAAATCAATAGGAAAAGTGGTTGAATATGAATTTGAAGAGAAAGTGAGAGAGAATAGAAAATGTAAACAGAAATCCCAGGTTTTGATGAAGACCAGCTCTTCAAGGAAGAACAAGCTCAAATCAATGGAAGAAGAAAAGGATCAATATTTTCTTCAGCTACGGAAGTCGTGGTCTGCTCGCGATAATAGAATGCAATTATTTTGTGCAGCAGAGCATCTGCATAGAACCTCTATACTGTTATAAGCAATTATATTAACCGTATCAACTAACACGAAGTCTATTTCAATTGAATATAAACTTTTATTTTGTAGGTGTATGACAATGAATTAATCATAAATTATGAATATTTTTATTTAATGGCTTGAGTCATACACTTCGATTTTGTGAGAAGAATAACAATTATTGGCAACGGAAGTGGAAGTCATAACATTGATTAATCTGTTTTTTTTTGAATAACTGTATTTTTATTTCGTAAGAGATACAGACAAATGCATATTGATTTACACAATCAAATGCTATTCCATCTCATAAAAAATGTAAATAAGCAGCAGCAGCAGGGATTGTGGTATGTGGCATCGCGCAATACCTCATTTAAATTCCTCGCATACGTCTATTCTACGCCTTGAGGGTACCAAATGGTATTGGTATGGGTACGGGCGCACCTCTTTCTTACCGTTCCCCACCACCGCACCACCTTTGATGGTGTTCCGCAAGAGAAATCCGAAAGGAGAAGCAGTACCAGTGCGATTTGCAGGTGCGGTCCCATCGATTCTTAAGCGTTTACACAAAAATGTAAAAATGTATCGACTAAACATTATAGTGTGTTTGTGTGTTTGCCTCTTAGACTTGAGCTTTGCTCACGTAGCCCTAGTGTTTCCGCCGGCCAGAAAATATGACTTGGACTTTTTGGATAGTTCCAGAACGAAGGCGCCTTGTGGGATGCCCAAAGGTTTGTCTTATGTGATTGTTTTCTTCAGCGGAAAACATGTATTGTGACGTAATGCGTTAAGTAACGATTTCCTATTTCACGTGTGATTTCATCTAGGCAACAATGCCTGTATTGTAGTTTTTGCGAAATCTTCCTACTATAGTTGATAATCCATAGATGTTCCCTTAATTGCATATTGTGCTCGGTTATTTTCAAGCCAAGGCAAGTGGGCTTTCAATAAGGTCACCGTTTTCGTGTTTATTGAAGGTTGAAAAAATCACAGAAAATTGTTGATAGATATGCGGCTTGATTACGTAATGCTGAATTCTAGGAATGCCATCGCAGATGCTGCCTGTGAAGAACCTGTTCCGTGTTTTGTTTTTTGCTTTTCTATGATTTCATGTTGTCCTCGTCATCGCCGTTAGGCTAAAGCTAGCCATTTATTATTTACTATTCACTATTCGGTTTCGATATATGCTCTAGACTGGTGCCAAGCATCCATTATTTGACTCGTATTCTTTGGAGGGATACTGGATTTGGCTTAAACTATATAGCAGATAAAATGACAGTACTTCAATGATAATAATGAATGATGATTACCAATCTGAAAGGAAGCGCGAGCAGGACTGTCGGTAAAATAAATCGTATACCTAAGCAAGATTGATCAATTAAAACTAAGAGTACCAGACAACATTATGTCATTTTCCGAGTCATTCTCTTCCTCAAACTCCTGTTTTTAAGTAGATATGCTCTGTATTTAACTTGGGCCTTCTCAATCAGACCAACTTCACTACTATCAGTAGTATCCCTGCGTTGTCTGTGAGCAGGATCGCGATATACTAAAGAGTTTATAGTTTTGGAAATCTCCATGAAAAGTGCCAAAAAAATTCGCGCGAAAATAAAATCCACGAATAGAGAAACACTGTTGACAATGGAATTTGAATTTAGTGTCTAACGTGCAAGCGTAGATGTAGCTGAATCTGTTGTCATAACGGTTAAGGTTAGTTTGGGTTGACAAAAATGATTGCTCGAGTGGAGGAATATAGATGCTATATTATCCTAAGGAGGACGCACTCAAACTACACTATAAAGTTGGAAAGCGACAGAGTATTTTATATATTATTATACTCTGTCGCTTTCCAACCGTGTGTCCATCGGAGAGAAGTCCTAAGAGGACAAATGGACCAAAACTGCTTCCAAGTGACATCAAAAAATTTAATTTTCCAACAAAAAGTCTCTATTCATAAAAAGTTCTGCTTGTTTTGAGAAGTCTATTGTACACATTTTGAATCCTATCCAATAATAATTCTAAGTTCTAAGCCCATGCAGTATTCCAATTCTCATTTGACTGTGAAGTTTGAAATTTGATTTCTAATTTATACATGTTATTTTGAGAGTACCTATCAGAAAATATGAAAATATGCTAAATATGCCATACTTAAACATCTGCTAAATTTTGCTAATTTTAATTTCAAACATTGGCTTTTTTTATATTTATCTTTTCGGTAAACATGAAAAAAATATCATGTCCTCAATTTCACAACTTTTGTGACTTCAGTGAAAGTTACCTGAAACCGAAGTTTGCTTGACGACGATACAAATATTATTTAGAATAGTACACTGCTCAAATTTGACTAGAGAGTGCTTAAAGAGTCGTATTATTTTTTTGGAAACGGCTGCACCCACAGGGTGAGTCTGAAAAACGTGCACATTTTGACGTCCTGTTAAAAAATACTGTGTTGAAAGTTGTGGAAAATTTTGATTTTTTGTCTGTATATTTTGTTCAAACTTTCAGGAGGTATATCCGGGGTTCTTGCATCTTCTTGAAAAATTCGTTTGTTTAACTTTTCCTAGACCGGACCTGGAGCGAATCGGAAGAGGAAAGAGGGGAATTCAATTTAAAAACCCGGATTTGTTTTGAATAATAGAAGTCTTTTATTTTTTTAAGTAGAGCACATATTATTATGTCATGTCTATCGAATGAAGATTTTGTCTAGAATAATATCTGGATCAAAAAAAGTAGTATTTCGTTTGAAAAACCCGATTTTAAAAAAAAACTATATATTTTTTTCATAATTTGTGAAGACCCGGGCCTGTTCTCGACCATTTTTCCCCTCAAAACTTCATTGTTTCACGTCTAATAGTCTCTTCAATTTAAATTTGATAGTTTTCAATTTATTTACATTTTTTCAAATGAAGTAGGTAATTTAAAATGTATATTAGTTAGTCTTCGAAATTTTAAAAAGGCACGATTGGACCGGTTTTTATGATTCAATTTAATTTTGTTTATAATTCATCTATTTGTCTTTTTCCAATATTTAATAATGAAACATATCCAAAAAATAAAAATATGATTTTATAATGTTTTAATAATAAAAATATTCTTCATTCACAAAATAAAAAAAAAAAGATAAGATCGAGATAATGGTCCCCCCTTAGAGGTTGACAGTAACCAGTAAATACAACCAAAATGCGTCTAACAAATAACAAAAATACCTATTCAATAAGAAATCTTATTTTACGGAGAAATAATTTATTTTATTTTCTTTTTTACTAAGTACGTGGAAACTTTCGTGACTGGCTTGTTTAATTGCGAAGGAAAAGGTAGTGGGTAGCAGTCAAAAAAAAAAAATGTTTTTCTGGAGGCTTATGAGTTGGTCTAGCTATCACCCCTTTCAGTTTTAACGTTGACTTTCCGGACACCCTGTATATAACTGACTGGTTCCCCGTGAACGTCTAAGGTACAATCGACCGTGAATCACCCTTATGACAGTGGAAACTGTCATAAGGAGGTCTTATTTTCTATAGCGATCCGCTATGTTGCATCTAGCATTCTTTCTTTTCATTTGTCGTGTTCGTATTTTGTAATAATTAATCTAACATAAATCTCTTGTTCAAGTAGATTTTCAATATAATTCTGCTACTTATTTTATTTCCGCCGAAAAACTACAGTGACTTTATAACGCTAACATCGAGCCGCTGAGCCACCGGGGCCGGAAACATTCTGGGTACAGCCGCTATGTTGAGCTCTATTGTCACTGTCTTGTAATATTATTGTCACTGTTGTTTTTTTATAAACAAATACGCAAAAATGAATACAAAAAAAATTGTTTTGAGTGATCCTGGTAACCAGCGACGATTATAAAAAAAAAAATCATGTTGATTGGTGCACTACAAATGGTTCACGGACTGCCCCAAAAATGAGCTAGTGTTTTGAATATACATACAGATGTTCACTAGGTACATTTCTATGAAAAAACTAATAGTATTCCATTTATTTTTCTAGATAATTTAGCTATTTTCTGTTATTAAATAAAAAAAAAAAACAAAGATTGAGCAATAAGTGCCTTCCGACGAGACCAATTTTGTCAAAATCTGTTCAGTTGCTCAGGAGTGTATACAGCTGTTGATTTAAAAAAAATAATATGGAATCGACCCACAGCACCTTAGCGATGCAAATATATCTTTTTGTACATTTGATTGGTAGAATTTAGTGAGAAATCACTTGGAAATCTGAAAATATTTTCCACGGACCTCTTTAGTGATATAATTTTCACCGGAAGTCTCCAAGAAGATTAGTTTTCGAGATACAGCACCTTATATACATTCTTATCTGGCCACCCTGTACAAAGACAAGTTTTATAAGTTTAAATTATTGTCAAGCTTCAACATTGGCAACATCGCATCTGCCGCCTTTGACGTCACTAGCTGCAGGACTTCAAAAACCGTTAATTTGAAAAAAGTCTTGCCCATTTGAGAAAGAAGATTCGGAGAGTTGCAATAAGATGGGTGGACGTGGGATTTTTATTTATAAAATTGAAGCTGAACCACTACTCGTAATCAAAAAATTCCATTGAATGGCTAGCTTTATCTAATAATGTAACAGTTGTAACAGGCACGAATAAATAATACATAAAAAAATCAAATAATCAGTTATACTCAATCAGGAAGCAAATCCACGCGTCGGTATGCGTAACCCAGAAAATTGAGCCTCGGGCACAATATCACCTGCTGCCATTAAAACATATACTTCAATTATGACGTAATCCCATGTAGAAATTCACATTTTCTCTTTATTTACTCTCTATGTGCAACATAGGAAAATCTGCGACTAAAATATATCGACCTTGAACGGCATTCACAAACATTATCATAATTTGACGATTTAGATTTGTTGAAGTTCCACTTTTATTTTCCGATCGATTCTTCTAGGTCATTTTGTTAATCCGTGTAACCTTAATGTGGCCTTTAAGATGGGTTTAGCTAATTGACTGTATACCGTTCACATATTTAGAATTGTTAAGGGCATGTGGAAAATCGTTATATAATGAGAGAGGAGAAAGTGAGTGTGAAAAAATGGTCACGTTTGATCTCGTCAGGATAGTTATTATTAATAATTGGTTTTGTCAATATGTTGTTGACACCGTTTCAATAAGCGATAAATTGATTCGAAAACCTGTTGCTTTTGTTGATCATTTTTGTCTTAAATATTTTTTTTTACGTTTATGTATATGCTATACATCCATTATTTTTTGATTATTGTGGATGTATATTTTTTGTATTTCGTTCCAGTCAATAATAAGTTTTATTCATTACTCTCATTATTCGCTACTGAATTTTAATATTTTCTCCTGGGAAAACGGATTTTTTTCATTTGCTGCAGTTTTACGTTTACATTTTTTGTTAAAAATGGTGTTTCGTTTAAAAAAAGATTTATTTGATGGATTTATTTAGAGGACTGTCACCAATGATGTTCGATATCTCATTTCTTCTAAGTTTAGTTATGGGGAGAACTCCATTAATATAAAAGTTATAAAAATCTTTTATGGATAAAATTTATAGAGAGTTTTGTACACTTTGAAGAAGTATTCTTGAGATTTTTCCATAAAGTTGTAGATTTTAGAAATATTTTGGGTACAGTCTGTGTTTTCAATATCTCATTTTTACCAAGTTCAGATTCTACTCCTCATAACTCCATTAATATAAAAGTTTTTAAAATCTTTTGCGTTAAAAATTTATAGCAAATTTTGTGCTCTTTGAAAAAGTATTTCAGAGATTTTTCCATAAAGTTGCTAATTTTTGAAATATTTTGGAAAACATCTGTGATTTTCAATATCTCATTTTTACTAAATTCAGATTCAACTCCCCATACTCCGTTAATTTATAAAAATTTTAAAATGTTTTCGTAAATGAAATCTATATAGGATTTTGTGTTCTTTAAGAACGTATTCATGAGATTTTTCCTTAAAGTTGCTTATTCTTGAAACTGAAACACCTATTTTGGAAAGTGTCTGTGATTTTAATAATATCTCATTTTTACTAATTTGATAACCATAACTCCCTTAATACAGGAGTTTTAAAAATGTTTCATTGATGAAATTTATAAAGAATTTTGGTGTGCACTTTAAAAAAGATTCCAGAGATTTACTCCTAGAGTTGCTAATTTTTTAAATATTTTGAAAAAATCGGTGTTTCTTAATATCTCATTTTCACCAAGTTCAGATTCAACTTCCCATAACTCAGTTAATATAGAAGTTTTAATAATATTTTGTGAATAAAATCTATAAACAATTTTGTGCTCTTTAGAAAAGTATTCCTGTGATTTTTTCCTAAAGCTGCTAATTTTTGAAGTATTTTGGAAAAAGTCTGTGATTCTTGATATCTCATTTTAAATAAGTTCAGATTCAACTCCTCATAACTCCTTTAATATAAAAGTTTTAAATTTCTACTGTGGATGAAATTTTTTAAGTGTTTGTGCTCTTCAAAAAAGTATTTTTGAGATTCTCTCCTATAAAGTTGTTCATTTATTTCTTTCATAAGATTATTTTCACATTCGATTTTGAAAAAATACTCTGAATTATTTACTTTTCCATATATTTAACCGATTTGTTTTATCTTAGATGAATATTTTTCCGCTTCTGATCCGGTTTTTCCAATGTTTTAAACCATTTTTCTACTTTTTGCGCAAAAAAATTCACGAACAATTTTGAATATTCCAATTTTTATTAGTAGGAACAGGAACCATCACTGATCAAATAAAAAAATCAATACAATTATCGAAAAATCTATAAAATACTATTTTCAATATAACTAAAACAAAGCCAAAAAATAGCTTTATTATCACAGTTTTGTTGACAAAGTATAAAATTCTATATAAACAGGTTGGTGGCGAAAAGACTGTAGATTAAAAAAATAATAAAGTTTTACATCAATTTTTAATAGATAAAACTCCACAAAAAGTTTCACCAGAATGCAATATTTTTGCTCTGTTTCTATTTTTTTACATTTTATTCGTCGGATTTAAATTTTTTCCCTGATACAGATTTATTTATTTGTGCAATTTTTGTTTTAATTTAATCAGGTTTTTCTGGATTAAAATTGTTTGTTAGATTTTTTTGATAAAATAATTACATTCACTAGCTTATGTGTGCTTTCAATGAATATTAGTTTGTTTGTGTGTTTTTCTCATCTCTTCTTAACGAACTTCCTCTACTCATTTCTATTAAAAATTCGTATTTTCTCAATGCTCTCAATTCTATGAAGCAGAAAAGAGAGGGATAAGGAATTTCTACCATAAATATAAGAAAAAAATATAGGTACATAATGTAAAACATAGTGAATATTCAAAACAATCCCTAAATGACTTCTCGAAAAAAAGAAGCAAAATTAAGAAAAAAAAAAAGGAAAATATGTATACTTATTAAACAAAAAATACGCGTATCTTATTACAAGGAAAATGATCCCTTTTTTAACTTTTTCCCAAAGTTTGTGCCATTTTTTCCAATTTTGGTTTCAAAATTCAATTTTTTGTTGAAATTTTTCCTCAACTTTAAAATAATTTTTCCTACAAGCGTGCGGAATGTACTTTTCCGCACGCATTTTAGTTTTGAAAGAGTCACTTTTCCGCATGATTTTTCGTTTTGAAAGTTTTACTTTTCCGCACGATTTTTGTATTGTTGAAGATGAAGATATTTATGACTAATAAAATGATTTTTGTTACTTTAAATAAGATGGACAAAAACACTCGAATGTGAAAAAAGCACTTGAACATTTTCAGAAAAAATCCCCAGAACAGGTAAACTGAGAAATGGATCGAAGTTTTAAAATGCAGCATTACCTCGAGCATTACCTACTTCTTTGTTAACGGATGCAGGATCCGAGAATCCAATGTTTCCGATGAATATATCATGATAAAAAAAATTGTTTCATTATTTATCCGTCCATACAAAAATCGGGCGAGAAAGTAAATTTTCCGCACTAGTACTGAAAAGTTACTTCTCCGCACGATTTTTGTATTGTCAAAAATGAACATGTTTAGGACTAATTAAATGATTCATGTTACTATTCTACCTTATGTGGCATTTTGAGGTATTATTAGAAAATATTTGCGTATCAAAAACTTCTTTTTTTTATGAATAAGATGGACAAAACCACTCGTAGGAAAAACATTGCACCTAACTCTTGCGGAAAATGACTTTTCCGCCCTTAACGGCTTGCTCGAACCGAACAACTACAGTCGCGTGCGAAAAAGTACCACTTTCCGCACATGTTAGATGAATAACTATTTCCGCACTGAGTGCGGAAAAGTGACACAAGACTAAAATGCGTGCGGAAATAGTGACATTCCTTGACAGACGTGGAAAAAGTGGTATTTTCCGCACGCTTGTAGACAAAATAATGTACCTAACACGCGCGTTATGTTACTTTTCCGCACTTGTTAGGTAAACTAACATTTTCTCATTTTTCCGCACCATCTTGTCAACGATTTACCATTCACATGAATTTGTTGCCTATTTTGTGGACAATTTCAGCCAAAGGATTATGTTTTTATCCTATCATGTGCAATAAATTGGGATTTTCTGGTGATGTCCATGATCATAAAACCACAATCATTGATGCAATACGAGATTCGGCAAGCTACACCACAAACCAGACTATCAAATAAAATCGATAATCTGAATCGATTTGGATGGGATTTTTTTTTTAATAAAGTTCACGTTTATTCTCTTTTATAGCAAGTATAAAACGTTTTAAAGGGTATAACTAATTTTTTTTGTTTTGATCTCACACCAGTGATTTTTTTTCGTTTCTAAACATTTCTTAAACAGCGATGGCAATTTTGGCTAATTACCACAACAGCAACAAATCTAATTTGAATAAATTTCTATTTTTAAACAAAATTACATGTAATTGACCTCAGTAATAAAATGTTGTAACCCACCGATTGAACACGGTACGAATATTACACATTCGTCTTGGGTAATTGATCTATTCGCGCCCTGTTTGCCGTATTAGTCGATTACATAAGCCAATATCAATCGGATATCGAATAATCAATTCATTACATATGTAATAGTAAATATAACGGAACAAAATGGCGAATGGCACGAAAAGTAAAAGTAAATTCATTTCCAGGAAATGTCAAAACATCCATGTTGTCTGGCAGCAAGTTCAATGTGTCCTGGCATCTGGGATATCCGCACAGGGTAACTAAATTCCTTATTTAAATTTAATTTAATCAAATAATTTTAGGGAGGTTTTAAAATCCAATTGCTCGATGACTTGGAGAGGCCAGTACTGGACTTGACCCCTAGCTTCCAGGGGTCAGAGTTTGTGTCCAATGACGCCACGTCAGTATTTTCATTGTAAATATGTTTTATATATATCATATTGTTACAGGGCACAAACATACCAAGTACAACTACCAAAAGAGTTCACCTGCACAAATTGCACACTCCGACTAATCAGACAAGCCCTAGAATGGGGCCAAGCCTACAAATTCTGGTCTTGTGCCGACGTTGACATTAAAACTCGTGAGTCATCAACCACACCATTGTTCATATTTAAGTCATTATTGATGTAGGCAAAGAGTTTCGCGAAAACTGCAGCGGCCATGGCCGTTATTTACTGGGAAAATGCAAGTGTGACAGGTTGTACTATGGCCCCACGTGTCAATTTCGAGACGAATGTTTGGAGAACAGCGACTGTGGCGCCCAAGGTGTATGCGTTGATGTTGAAGCAACCACTGCGCCTAGAAGACAATGCTACTGTCAACTGGGGTGGTTTGGACCAGGCTGCACCAAGAGGTCCCCCGTCAAAAGTGCCGAAATTGACTTTGAGTTGTACACCGAAAAACAGCTGTCGGATACGTTCAAGTTGTACTGGAGGATATTGAAGGAGCATCGGGAGTTGGAGGCGGTGATGGTGGTCAATGGTACCAGCTATGCAGCGCTGGGCTGGAGGCCCAAAGGCTTGACGAAGAGCTGCAAAAATTTCCCGCTTATTGGTACTGATAAGGGTGATGGGTTAGTGGCTAAAGCCGAACCCGAACCCACTGGGGAGCCTGAGCCTGCGTCTGAACCAGAACCTGAGCCTACGACCACTGAAAAGTTCCGAAAGTCCACTTATAGCAGGAGGTCGGCTAGTGTGGGCCATGCTGATGGTGTTTTCAGAGATGTGGATAAAGTGGAGACGAGTGTGTCGTTCCAAGTCAGCAAAAGCACAGGTATTTCTAGTCTTTTCATAGAATTTATCTAATTTATGTTTTTTAAAGGACGAATTCGCAGAGGTATGTACCAATTAACCTAAATTGTAAATACACTGTACAAAAACTGCAATATTAACCGATGGTGTTGGTTCCATTCAGATTCTGAACCACAGGCTGAACCGGAACCTGCTTCTGAACCTGAACCCACTTCCACTCCCAATCCCGAACCCGAACCCACTTCCGAACCAGAACCTGAGCCCACTTCCGAACCAGAGCCTAGCTCTGAGCCGGAACCAGAACCAAGTTCTGAACCTGAACCCACTTCAGAGCCTAGCTCTGAACCAGAACCCACTTCCGAGCCTGAACCCACAACCACCTTTCCCTATTCCTTTAGGCATGCCAATATCGAACCCAAATCTGAACCCGAGCCTGAGCCCAAGTCTGAGCCAGAGCCTAGCTCAGAACCGGAACCGGAACCTAGCTCTAAGGCACAATCTAGTTTAGAGAAAGCACAAGGCAAAATAGAGAGTAAAGGTAATGGATGTTGCTATTTACTAATTTGCGTATGCATATATATTTATTGCTGACTTATTAACTGCAACAATTCTATCAAGTAGCTTCAGATGAAAATTTGAACCTATGGACTCCAAGGCACGATTTCAACCCTATGGACTGTACGGATATAATAATTGGTTCTGCCAGAGGTACTGCCAGCAGGATTGGAGATTACTATACAAGGGATAGGTCCACACCACGCATGGATACATTTTGGGGTGGCAAAAACGACATTACTGCTGCTATGGGTTTTGAAAAGGACGGTGTTACCACGATTTTGTTCAGGAAAAAGTTGGATGCAATGGAACAGTCTGATCACAGTATTGAGGATGATTTGATGCATGTTATTTTTGCTCAAGGCCAAGAACGAGGTGAGAAATGTGGTATTGATGATAAATTAAAAAACAGAAAGTTACATGTTTTGCAAACAAAATGGCGCAAATCTCATCTGGATATCTCAAAAAATGAAAAAGTTATGATCCTTGGCAAGTGCAAAAACAAGGAAAAAACTTCAAAATCTCAAACTTTTTCTTGAATATGATAAACACGATTCTTGCAGCTTTACAAAAATTCCATAAATTACTTTGGAACAGCTGGATCGATTTTGATGAATTTTGTGTCATTCTGTAGGGAATTTCTTCATAATTTTTTGTGATTTTTTATCTTTAGATTTCTACGTATTTCAAAATATTTGATTTTTCGACATTTTTCCACATTTTCAAGCTTCCTAAAACTTTTAACGCTATAATTTTTCAACGAATTGACCGAATTGAATGAAATTGCGCAAAAAAGTTATGAGTCCGTTTACTCATTCCTAATTTGTTTTTAGAATTTTTTTAAATGCCTTATTGGTTATTGTTTTCAATGTTTTGGTGAAGGAACTAGATATTTAAACAAAAATTCCAAAAAAGTTTCTAAGAAACTTTTCACACATTTGTACAAACAACAAACTAAGTCACCAAATAATCAGAAGAATGTTGAGGGTCTGGTAATGAAAAATTATTTGCGATTTTTCAAAAAAAAAAAATTTAAATCGTGCTAGAAGAAAAACTCCGTGTATGAAAAAGCTTTGATAAAAAAACGAAAAATATCTCACGTTTTGAATATAAATTTGACAACAATGCAATGCGATAACTTTCTGAAAAGCACGAAATCAGTTGTGCCAGCTAGAGGTCAAATTCCAAAAATTCAAAGAAATGATTGAATCAATATCAGCAACATGATAATAAACATAAACCTAAAAATAAAAAATAATTTAATTATTTTCTGTTTGATTACAAATGAAAAAATTATTATTTTTTTACACTGTGAGAGAAAGCGTTATTGTTTTTGCACAGACGGATTCTCTGTTAAATTTCCTATAAATATCATGAAAAAAATATACATGGTGTCATAAGAAACTTTGGAGATGAGTGGGGACAAAGTTTGAAGCCATTTATATAAGTAGGATTCAAAAAAAAAAAAAAACTCAAAAGCTGTAAAAGATAGCGTTGTGATTTTTGCAAAGGTGTATTTTCTGATGAATTTCCTTTAAATATCATGGAAGAATATAAAGGGTGTCGCGAAAAACTTCGAGTCAGAATAATAAAAAAAAATAAAAACTGTAAATGATAGCGTTGTGATTTTTGTACAGGTGGATTATCCATAAAATTTCCTATGAACATTATGGACAAAATATACCGGGTGCTATGAAAAACTTTTGAGATAGGTGGGGGCAAAGTCTAAAATAATCGATTTATATAAGGTCAAAAAAAAAAAAAAATCTAAAAATCTGTAATAGATGCCGTTGTGATCTTTGGACAGGAGGATTCTCCATTAAATTTCTTATAAATGACATGAACAAATTTACGGGGTGTCATGAAAAACTTTGGAGATAAAAGTGAGGTCAAATTTGATCAATTTTGAAATAAGTAGCAGGATTCCAAAAAACAATTGATTTCTCAAAAACTGCAAAAGATGGTTTTGTTGTTGTTATTCTCCATTAAATCTCCAACAAATATAATGGAACAAATATACAGGGGTGTTATGAAAAATTTTGGAGATAAGTGAAGTCAAAGTTTGAAATCATCGAATCATAGATAAAAAATATATATATGCATCGAATTGACTAGGAATAAAAAAAATAATTTCTTGAAAATTGTAAGAGATAGCGTTGTGATTTTTGCACAGGTGGATTCCCTGTCAAATTCCCTATGAATATCATGGAAAAAATATACAGGGTGTCATGAAAAACTTTGGAGATAAGTGGGGCTAAAGTTGACAAAGTTTGAAATCACTTATACTAATAATAAGAAGGATTCCAAAAAAAAACTGTGAGAGATAGCGTTGTTATTTTTGCACAACTGGATTCTCCGTTAAATTTCCAATAAATAAAATGAGAAAAATATACATGTGTCATGAAAACCTTTGGACATAAGTGGAGTCAAAGTTGACAAAGTTTGAAATCATCGATTTATGTAGGATCGCAGAAAAAAAAATTCGAAAACTGTAAAAGATATAGATTTTATTTATGCACAGGTCGACTTTCCATTGAATTCGCTATAGATATTATAAAAAACTAGTAAGAGGGACACAAGATTTAAAAAAGCTAAAAACTCGCGATTCCTCTCGCCTGTCTGTAGGTTGATAAAAAATAACAAACTTCCAATTTAATAGTTTTGTATGAAACAAAAGGTTCATGAATTTTTGTGTTTTCTTGTCTTGTCTTGTCCGAATTTTTACACTTTTGAATTCCACATAGGGTCAAATATGCAGCTCAATTTCTATAAAAACGATTTTTCTTGGACAAACCAAATAAAAACAACAGAAAGTTACATGTTTTGCCAACAAAATGGCACAGATTTTATCTCGATATTTCAAAAAATTAAAAAGTTATTAGTCTTGGCAGGTTCTAAAACATGGAAAAATCTTCAAAATCTCAAAATTTTCTTGAACATTAATAAACGATTTTTGCAACTTTGTAAAAATTCCATAACTTTCAAACGGCTGGACCGATTTTCATGAATTTTGCGTCATTTTGTAAAGAATTTCTTCAAACTTCTTCATGAATTTTTGTAATTTTTTATCTCTGAAGATTTACGTTACGTTATTCAAAATATTTGAATTGACAAAATTGCAGGAAAATACGTCCACCAGCCCAAAACCGGAGTGGAAACTTCGCCATCATCAGAAAAGGACTTTTACAAACCAGACGAGCTCAAGTACCACGGACATGGGGCCCAAAGGGGACATTTAACCATGAATTTCTTCGGTTAGTTGCCCCCTGGACATTAACCCCTTACATATTCTAATTTGCAGAAGAGAAAAAGGCAGTTGTGCCAGCAGGCGCAGGCGCCACAAGCGACTCCGCCCAAAACACAGACTGCGGCGGCGAGTGGAAGATCCCCAAAAACTGCTCCCCTGACAACCACACCTGCGAGTACTCAGCCAAGTGGGAGCTAATTCCTCGTAAGGACGAAATCCGATTTACCATCACCACCAGCAACACGGACACGTGGACAGGCATTGCGTTCAGTAATGACGAAAGAATGTCCCAGACTGATGCCATTTTGGGTTGGGTGGACAAAACAGGACGTCCATTTTTAATGGACACGTGGATTACGGGATATACGCAACCGTTTTTGGACGCTAGTCAGAATATTTACAACACCAGTGGACGAATTGTTGATGGGGTTACCACTTTATCCTTTTCACGTAAACGGGACACAAAGGATTTGAAGGATTTGGCCTTTACCGATGATAATTGCTTGTTTATAATGTTCCCGGTTAAAGGGGGGGCTTTCAATGGTGTTAACAAGAAGATAAGGAAGCATGAGGTGGTACCGGCCATTAGTACTGAGAGGATTTGCATTAAATCGTGCGGTAATGATGAAGTTTATGACTATCAGGCCACAACAGAGAGTCCAGGATTGGGGTATATGGTCCAGGTTAAGTTAATAGAGCTTGGGGAGAACTTTGTGCCACCCAAGCCAGGCTCGATTGAGTACGAGGATCTTAGCAACTCTATCAGTAACAACTTCCAGCCGGCTTTTAGGAGTTTGCCTGGGTATAGACGGCTTGTTGTTGATGAAATTAAGGAGTAAGTTAGGCTAACCACACAACATTCTTTTTAATACTCCCTTCTTATTAGACTGCCTAAGTGGGTGGATCTCATATTTTTTCCAAACAAATTCGTATCCTATGTTAAAATACCATAAGAAAATGTATATACAGGGTGTCCCAGCAAGGGTGGCCACCGGCCATATCTCGGAAACTACTGGACCTAAAAGTTCAGGAAAAAAAATATGATCACTAAAGTGGCCACGAGAAAATGCTGGAAAATATTTTTAACTTCGAAATTTTGCCGCTTGGGGGCGCAATCAAAGCTTAAATATTAAAATTCGAAATTTCTCCGGAAATTCTCAGATTGAGGTATATCTTTATCAACATGGTTAGAAAACCTAGACAATTTCACGTCTTTTTGGTACAGGGCTCATTGGCGTACCGATCTTCGTGTGAGTAGGGGAAGGTAGTGAAAGTTGATGTTTTGAGGTTTTTAAGGTTTTTTTTTTTTTTTAAGGTTTTTTTTTTTTAAGGTTTTTTCTTGTAAATTTAATCTTAATTTCGATTCTGTTATCAGAATTATACCGTACCATTTAAATTTTTGCGGTGAAACGAAAATAACAGTTTTTAATTGAAATTACGCCTTCTAGCAACTTTTCTGGAGACAATCACGCATCACTGGATACGATATACGAAAGTACTCACATTTATCTTCCAAACAAGCCTATACGCAACAAAATCGGACAAGTCGTTTATAAGTTACAGCCACTTGAACAATTACACTTTCACTACCTTCCCCTACTCACACGAAGATCGGTACGCCAATGAGCCCAGTACCAAAAAGACGTGAAATTGTCTAGGTTTTCTAACCATGTTGATAAAGATATACCTCAATCTGAGAATTTCCGGAGAAATTTCGAATTTTAATATTTAAGTTTTGATTGCGCCCCCTAGCGGAAAAATTTCGAAGTTATAAATATTTCCCAGCATTTTCTCGTGGCCACTTTAGTGATAATTTTTTTTTCCTGAACTTTTAGGTCCAGTAGTTTCTGAGATATGGCCGGTGGCCACCCTTGCTGGGACACCCTGTATATAACTTGTCGAAAACTTATATGATCACTCCTCGTCCAACCAAATATCACTTCTAGAAGTCTTATTTGCTTCCAACAAATTCAAAAACACACAAGAAACATTTTCTTATGGTATTTTAACATACGATACTTTGTGACGTCAGACTTAGGAAGTCTATTCAATTCAATTTGTTTATAGTATAAAAAATCAACATGGCAACGTTCAACTGACAGAGTTGACACTCTTCCAATGTAATTAGCTTCATACACCGTTGCCGTCGTTGACATAATCTGGGGAAATTTACCTAAATAAGGATTGATTAATAGGATGAACAAAGATGTGGTGGCCGTGATGAACTTGCAACTTGACAAAGCGCTGGCTGAGAAGGAGGGACGGGCTCTGGACGATGCCCAAGACATGGATGAACGTGTCCACAAAACAGTCCAAGACAGCGTCAGCTCTGGACGTATAGGCAACTTCAAAGTGGACCCCCATTATTTGGTGTTTGAGCCGCAAAGCTGTATGATTTTTTTATCAGCTGCAACAAATTTAGCTGATTTGAATCAATTTTAGTGACCAGCAACATAATTCCTGACACCGGCAGCTCCACAGCAAACTCAGGATTCTTCGACATGCCCACCACAAAGCTATATATCGTGCTGGGCTGCATTGCAGCTCTAGTTTTAGTAGCCCTGATCCAAGCGGCCTGTACCGTGTACAAGGCAACAGGCAACAGGTCCGGCAACAGGCACAAGGTAACGTCTTTGTGACAAGTACGTTTATTTTCTAAATTGCTGTTTAGAGGGTGTACAGCGTGCAATTGGACCCGGCATTTAGCTACTATTACGAACCCCACTGGGGTACACCCCAATCCCGGTACACCGTTCAAAGAGACCATGTGGGACGCAATTTGGGGCCGAATTGGTAGACCCCAGTGGGGTGAGTTGGGCACCACAACCAAACGCACCTTCCTGATTTGTATATATATAGCCCCTTATGTTGCACCCAATGAAAATTTCCACAACACAACCTTTTAACAATTTATTGAAATTTCAGGATCACCTCATCCCCAACTCAGCATGGAAAGACTACTCGGCCAACACCAACTACGCCTTTGACTCGTACGAGTCCGCGCCCAAAAAACCCCAAAATGGCTCGTCCAAACCCCAACAACCGCGTCCGCGTTCAAATCCACCACGTCCGCAAGGCAGACCGCCAAGTGTGCCGCCTCAAATGCCACCTGGTGACTCGAAAAGTCTTCAAAGACCGCGCAGTGCTGCCATGTTGACGCAGTATGATAGGACTTTTTCGTTGCCACGTGGCGCAACGGGGGCACAACATACCATGCCCAGGAATGGGCAGCAGATGCCGGCTGATTTCTATTTTATGCCCAGTCAGAGGAAGTATTCGGGCGAGGTGGTTAGGGTTTATGTCGATTATAATGATAAGAATAAGCGGGAGCATTAGTGTGTGAATAAGTTATTTGTAATTGATTATAAATTAATTCTAGTCTATTATATCGGAAATTTCGTTTGTACAGACTTACTTTGTGGTGCCTTAAATTTGTAAATAATTTTCCTTACCATTATTTTTAGTGGATACTTTGTTAACCATTTCACGTAGTTTGTAGTTTCGGTTATGTTATTGTACATACAATAATAAATTACATTTTATGAATTTCTTTTTTGTTTGTTGAACAGTCTTTTTAATCCGTTGCTAGTGAGTTTTGATGCATGACCAGCAGAGTCTACTAAAAAAAAATAACTGAACAGTTCACTTTTTCTAAAATATCTTCTGAACCATGAATGGAATCAGTAATGCTCAAATGAAATTTATTTCTATTTCTTTGGATAACTTAACATTTTCTTCGTATACATATACAGTGTGGCAATTTTAAAACTTGAAATTTCCATATGTTGGGAACGAAAAACTAAATAAAAAAACACTCAAATCAGATTCTATAAAACGGAGGGGCCTCTAAACCCAACCTTATCTGTAACCCCTGAGACAGGGTGAGATACACCCCTGAAATCTTAAATAGAAAGGAGGGTCGAGTGATACCATATTTTGAAGGGTTTTCGACACTGATCAAAAACTGCCAAGATTCAAGCCTCTGCTGTCATTCCTGCCGATATAACAGCTTGACAAAATTTTATTTTTTTATTTTTTTTTATCCAATAAATAATTCCCCTCAGTTAAGTCAAGTTAACTTCTCTATACTGAGGGGCTATGATGAGGGACTGATGAATACCTTCAAAACGAGGTATATTATTACTCAAAAGAAGTATTTAAATTAATAAAAAAAAATAGGTGGAAGAAATCCTCAAAAGCCTGACTGATAGCTCGAATGACAGGATTCAGTCTACTGCAGACGCCGACACCGATGACGTCATATTTTCCCCCTCGGTCTCTTACCTCAGGCGAAGTGAGGCCAAGATCAGTATATAACAGGTTGCCTCACTTTCACGGTCATGACGTCATCTATGTCCAGTGTTGCCAGATGATCCCTATCAAAATCAGTAGAACAGAAAACCATGGGCGAAATCAGTAAGTAACAGTAGTTCTGGCAACCTTGCGAATTACACATGACACGATACGATGCAGACCGATGCAATCGAATGACAGAAATCAGTCTATTGCAGACGCTTGACACCGATGACGTCATATTTTTCCCCCTTCCATCTCTTCAGGCGAAGTGAGGCAACCTCTTGTATACTGATATTGGGTTATACCGGATTCTTACTTGAGAATCAAAGGCGCCCAAAATAAGCTCTGTTTCCTTTTCAAATGGCCACCCTGTATAAGCATAGATATAAACACCAACCCGAAATTGGCCTTCCAATCCTAAAAAAAAAACGGTCAATGTGTGTTATTTGATTTCATTTAGTTCAATATGACGTCACTACCCAAGTAACACTCATTTCTTTATTATGATCTCCAAGATCGCTTTGAAACTATGTTATAAAATATAAAGTTTTAAAGAATAGACTTGAAGAACTCATGAAGCTGCTTCTAGCCAAAAAGGACCCATCCCAATACATACATATACTTCTAAATAACCCGAGCGCCATCAATTCGCTCCATTTTTAAATATTTGGAAAATTTTCAAGAAATTTTGTAAAATTGTATTTTACATAATTTTCAAGAAATTTTGTCAAATTGTATTTTACATCTAAACATTTTAAATGAGTTTCCTTCTGAAAATCCATGTTTCCTCACACTGTATTTCACTTCTAAAATTGTATATACTTCAATAATATTATGTTCCTTTTCTCTATCTGTTACTTAACTCATTACTGTTCAAGGGACTCTTCGAGTTCAACCAATTGCCTAATGAACTGAAAGTTTGTACAAATCTCCACAGCTTTAAAACTATTTTAAGACAACATGTTATGTCACATATATTTTGATTTTGTTTGAATTTTTCAAGTTTTACTCTATTTACTGCTTTTTATGTTTTGTATTTTTATTCTATTTACTGCTTTTTATGTTTGTACATTGTATGAATTGAGTTTTTCGTGAGAATTTTGTTATTATTTTTTTTTCAATTATTCACTTATCAGTTTTATTATTTACTAATGCTGATATCTATTTTTGTAACACTTTGTAGCCAAGTGCTAAATAAAGATACATCATTATTATTATTATTATTATTATATATTATTATTATTAAGTGTCCAAGTCCAACATGGCGGTGCCCTTAATCCTCTAGAAAACAGCGCGATCTAAATAAAACTGTTTTGCGATTTTTAAGAACCTTTACAAACGAACCAGACTTGAAATATCTTTTTATTTACTACTTTCAGAACAATTTCTCTTAGTCTATCTACTCTTCAACTTAAAACTTGTTTGCCTTAATAGGTTCAAACAGGTTTTAAACAGGTTGGTGGAAAGACACAATATTCGGACATATCTGGATCAGTGTAGAGTGCGAATCAACAAAGAAATATACACTGACAACGTCTCCGTCTCTCTCTCTCAGGCTGCATGACGGTCTTATATAATTTGAGAGAGACGAATAGGTAAATCGTCGTTGTATATTTATATTTCTTAATTGATTCATACTCTACCAACTTTTTAATCCGGGTGATATGATTTATGAAATAATAATTAATAATTATCAATAGTATAAAATAAAAATCTATACGCGCACTATACTGACGGTACAGTAGCTAGCCTGCAAAAAAAATATGGCGATCATTCCGAACGAAGAGTTGTAGATAGAAAAAGTCTTAAAACAGTTTTCAGTTAGTACTCTTCAAAATGAACAATATGAAATTTTATTGAATATTTTGCCTCAAAATGAAATACATAGTCTTCTTGATGAATTTTTATGGATACATTAAGAGTCCTCCATATAACCATATTAAAACTTTTTGCTTCAGCCTAGGTCGTTTCAAAACGATTTTGCAGTGTCTATCAAGAGTATTTTAATATCAGTTCAAGATCAATAGTAAATTAGGAGTACAGGGTTATTGATTATAAATGCCCCCCCTCTAACTTTTTAATTTGACGGTTTAGAAAAAGGTGTTCCAAATAAAAGTTTCATGGTTGAAAATGAACTTTTTAAATAACCTGTTTTCACCTATACAGGGTGTTCCAAAAAGTCTGGGCGCCGAGGTCTAACTTTCTTATTTCAAATTGATACCCAATTTTTTCTTCGATTTTTGGATACTCCTTTTAACTCTAAACATTTTTTACGTAGCATATCCCATACCTAAGTTCAATGTATAATTTTTTTTTTGATATTTATTAATTGAATAATAATAATTTATTGTTGTGAAAATGTCAAATATATCTATGATTTCGAATCATTGACGCTCGTATTGACGCAAATGTCACGTCATCAAGTACTTTTAAAGTGTAAAAGTATCAATGTATAAATAATTCTGCATTTGATTCAAAAGATTTTTTGACTAAAATTTGAAGGAGAATCCAAACATCAGATAAAAAAATAGGGTATCAATTTGAAATAAGAAAGTTAGACCTCGTCCAGACTTTTTGGAACACCCTGTATATGTGAAAACAGGTTTTTTTTTTAAATTTCATTTTCAACCATGAAACTTTTATTTGTAACACTTTTTTCTTAAACGTCAAATTAAAAAGTTAGATGGGGGGGCATTTATAATTATTAATAACCCTGTACATAGTTTTTTTTATTTTGATTTGAGGAGTGCATGGTTAAAGAATAAGTCAGTTTATCATAAGACTTTAAAACACATGTTATTATATTGAACATATTCAAACCTTTTCAAATCCTAAATAAATCTTGAATGTGTAACTTGGGTAGGTGTGTGGGAGTTTCGTGGGAAGCAAAATTGAATAATTTCTTATATATTATAGAAAATTCGTCGTTTTCATATAGCGATCATTTGGGGTGAATTCGAACGGGTTTTTGATGAATGGGTCGGCGTTTGACATGAAAAATTTACCAAAATCCAAATACAGTGCGGCTCTAAAAGGTCCCCCCCCCTTTTTTTTAATGTGTGCACCAAAAATTTTGAAACTTGGCATACTTTAATTGCTGTCGAAATACTACTTTTTGATGTTACTGACGTACTTTTAGTATTCAAGATGGCGGCTGGGCGCCATTTTGAAACATTTTTTTAAATGGAATAAGGGGGGTCGTGTGACACCTCATTTTGAAGATCCTGATGAGTACTTTATAACCCTTGAATATTGAGTCGATATCTTTAAGTACTACAAAATGGCGGTACATTTAATTACTACATTGATACATACACTTTAAAAAAAAATGCTGGAAATATTCTTGACATAAAGTTTGGGTTAGGAATAAATGACAAAAATGTCAAAAAAGCATCTTTTGAATTGAACTTGACGAATTTTTTCAAAAAGTGTATGTATCAATGTAGTGATTAAATGTACCGCCATTTTGTAGTACTTGGAGGTGTCGACTCAATATTCTAGGGTTATAAAGTACTCATCAGGATCTTCAAAATGAGGTATCACACGACCCCCCTTTCCATTTAAAAACATGTTTCAAAATGGCTCCCAGCCGCCATCTTGAATACTAAAAGTACGTCTGTAACATCAAAAAGTAGTATTTCGACAGCAATTAAAGTATGCCAAGTTTCAAAATTTTTGGTGCACACATTAAAAAAAAAGGTGGGGGGGACCTTTTAGAGCCGCACTGTATATATAAATAGACCTTGATTAGACAAATTCACCCCGATGTGTGGGGTAAATTCGAACAAAGCTTCAAGACACACGGAAATATGATTGTGGACCTCAACGACATGGGTCGAACAAATTAAAGACAAAAAATAATGTTCTCTGCTTGCTCAGAGTGGAAGAATAATAGACCTTGGGGGCAAAATAAACGGATATTTTGATTTGAAACAATTTGTTTTAAAGTGAAAAATAAGTTGCGTACATTTACTTGAATGAAATTATAAACACAGCCAATCCTTGGTTCAAAAATAAAAATAAAATAAAACTCCACATTTTATTAGAAAAAAAATCAGGAGCAAAAAAAAATTATTTTATGACACGCATTCTTTTCGTGAATTTTTGAATGTCCATCGGTTCCTTCTGAGGTTTTTTTGTGTTTTTAATAAATAATTCCCATAATGCCTGACACGTAGCCGCTTTTTATACCATAATAAGTTCTAATCCGCCCCACTGAAATGAACTATTTACTATAAAAATCTCTCTAGATTACGATTGTTATTATTTTATAATAAAACGTATATAACATATGTCCTCAAGAGACAAAAAATAAAGTTTGTACAAATTTTCAACTCAATTGAGCTTGGCAAACCAAAGTTATACAATCGTTTGTTTGCCGCATATGGATAAATGGGTAATACAGAGTGTAAATAAATAAGTGCGAACAAATTCAGGGGTTACTTTTGAGAAAAAGACTTTATATGAACGTTTGTCCTTAAAAGTTCTAACTTTTGTATCAGGGTCCTAACAGTGTGTCAAAGTTTTTTTATTAATTACTCAAAAACCTTTTAGCTAATATTTTGATAACATTTGTCGTGTGGACTTTCCTTCGTAAATATCGCAATATTCACGAAACTTCAACAAACATATATAATGGAAAAGTACGAAATGTTTTATAAGTGTAGTGTTTAAGTTTTGACGGGATGGAAACGTGCAAAATCGATTTAAACGGTAAATAAACCTTATCGGATTTCGGCGTCGGTGTGTGCGAAATGGCAGCTGCTGTGTTGTGTGGAAAAATGGTGAAGGAACGTGATGTAAGCTCATGTTTTTTACTTGTTCGACAGTGTTTCGTTGTTTAAAACAAATTGGTTAATAATCTTATTTTATTTGATAGAAGCTTGGATCTTGGGTTTGATTAATAAAATCCGGAAATAATTTTTTTGAGGAAAACTTTACAGCATTTTTTCGCGAAGTTGTCCTATCTTCTTCCTATACTCGTGAGAGAAATAGCTTTTAGGTTAATTTCCAATACATATATTTGATTTTCCAATATGACACAAATCAGTTTTCATCCAAGCAGGGCAGAACCACAGAGGATAATTTCAATTCATTTTTTTTGTCTTTTTTTATCTATTGATGCGTACATCCGAGAACACACTGTATATTATCTGTGATATTTCAGGTGATAACTGGACTTGAAGCCAATGTAAAAATAGGTATCAGGTTCCCCCTTTTTTTTGCAGTTAATAAGAAAATAATAAATATAAATTTACAAATATCGATTTATTTCATTCATAAAAATAATCCATAATTATTACTACACATACATCGAAAGTTCTTTTGCTCCGATTCCGTCTAATCAGCATTAGGCCAATCTGATTCAATGGCTTCATATGTACAAACAACAAAAAATCTAGCCAAAAAAATTCGTTCTATATACAATTTACACAAATCCATGTTATTGTATTGATGTATACACTACAGGAGTAGTGTATAAGCTGGCACACTGTTGGGCGTAAAATTAACTAATCAACAAAACACTAAATAAAAATAAATCACAGCTCTATCTTGTTTCAAACGATACACATCAAATGGAAATCAATGGAAATATCTATCTCATCCTAGTTACTAGAATATGTTCAATTTGTACTTAGAATTAAGGAAGCATCGTCAATTGATTTAGTCCTAGTATTCCAAGGTATTTACATAATTACAGAGGGCGCTGCATGTGAAGTCCGGAAATTGCACATCTAAGAAGGTTCTTTGGTAAAATTGAAATTCGATACTGCTATGGGGCAAGGGAATAATGTACGTAGAATGGCGCCGCGCAATTAACTAACACTTAACAAATAATAACTAGAAGAATAATAATAAAATAATACTCACATAACATAATGATAACTAATAGTCGCAAAGAATGAGATCTAAACATTTCTGCAATGGCAGTAAATCAACATATCAGTCTAAAACCCGGGGCCGGTATTGCACAAACCTAAAAACTGGCCCTACAATGTCGGAACTGCAGATGGGCGCAGCACCTTTTCAACTGTCATCAGCCAAATCTTTCCTTGACCAGAAACATCAGCTTTTTCTTGCCCTTGTATGCCACCTTCATGTTTTCCAAAAGCTGCGCAAACTGTGCATGGCCGTCATGGGCCAGGGCAAAAGTATCGCGCGCACGCCCCAAGAACTCTATAAAATCTGCATAGTGTCTGGGCGAAATGTGCGTAAGCCGGGAATGTGTTGTATTTACATACGCCGCCACTGCCGCCTCTAAGAGGGGCCTTAAAGGGGGCCTGTCAAACGACAAGGGTTTGGTGACAGGCCCGCATCGTGTTCTGTGTGATACGTGTTTGGGGTCTGGATGAGGAGGAGGTCCACCAGGAGCGGACGCCCCGCATCTCCGTAGCACGTCACTCAAAACAGTGGCGCACTGCACGTTTTTTACCAGCAACGGAATCATGTGACCTAGTTCGGTCTTGCCCAGCGAGTGCGCCAATGCCATTGCCCAGTGGATGTCATTAATGGCAGGATGGGTGTCCTGGTTGTAAGCTAGATGGACATTTTTCATCGCCAGCATGGCGAGTTTATAAGCCCTGCTGGGGTACCCTCTGTGTTCCATGTACCGGGCAATGGTGAACAACTGGCTGGACGTCATGATATGAGAGGCAGCTTCAACAACGATTTGATAAGCAGTTTCAAAGGCTAGAGCCTCGTTTTCGCATAAAGTCAACGCGTTTAAGGCACAATTGGGGGGGTCTTTGGTGGCGCACTGCAGGGCTAGGGTGCGCGCGCACCCACTCAATTCCTCCTGCTGCTGGAAGTTGAGCTGCAAACGCAGCATAGTCCCGCGGGACATTATGGTTGTGGCCACAGGCCCTGCCGCTTCGGTTGCAGTGAAGAATTGAAACCAGTTTTGCATGAGAGAGATTAACGCTTCCAAACCCAGCTCCACAGCGCAGGTGACAAGCCAACGCACCATTTCTCTGCGGCGCCAGTTGAGGGATGATAACGTCATGCGCATCACTTGCAAGCCCAATTCGAAAGCTACACTCAGTAAGGTGGGATGTCTTGGACCGTTTTCCGGAGTGGCAAAGCGAAATGCATCTTGGGCTAGTTTGAATAGGTGCGAGGAGCTGTGGATGTGTCTTTGACTGGATTCTAGGACAGTGCGCAGCCGCATTACTTCTCCCTTGGCGGCGCTTAACATGGTGCTGCTGAGGGCGCATTGTTGGCTCTCGATGTGGCCCAAAGTGAACCAACGTGGAGGCCGGGCAGGGCCTGCTGTTGAGGTTCCTGCTTCGCTGTCGCCCTCTTCTAGCAGGGGCAGGCGCATTGCACGCAGACCCACTTCATAGGCCAAGTCCGGGTAATAGTTTAGCAGAGAGAGGAATAGAAATCTGCAACATTAATTAAGTTATAGATTAATTATGATAACAAGACTAAAGTAGTAACAAAACAAAACAAAAGTGTCCCTAACATATCCGTAATGAGATTATTTACTTTTGTTCAGCAAAGTTGTCATGTAAAACTGAATAGATTCAACAGTTGCCCTTCGGCTCTTGTGTCTTATATAGCGACGTTCTAAAACACATTTTAACACAAAAAAAATGTTATTTTTAGTTTTTTTTCTGGAAAAATAAAACCATTTGAAGCGTTGATCCATGCTATTGTCTATTTTGAGTTATGGCGACTTTGAATCCTTGTTTTTTTCCTGTTGAAACGTAATTTTTTGCATTTTTTTTACTGACAAATCACGTTGTAGGGATTGTAGTCCCCTATAAAAAAAATATTTTCACAGTGCTTCACAAAGATTTTGCGAAAATTAACCTGAAAAGATAATTGAAAACGAATGACATTTTTTTCAGGGCATCTTCTTCTGCTTTTCAAGATATGATGGTCTAAATTGGAATCCGACGTTTCGAGTTATCGCAATCATCCTTAACTTTTTTTTTTCAAATACGAACCCAACTTTTTCAATTCTTGCCATGAAAATGTGTCATTCGTTTTCAATAATCTTCAGATAAATTCTGGACAAAATAAAAACGGCTTGCGAACAAATCGGTTATTGTCGGTTATCTCCGGAAATCTTGGGAATTTTTCAAGTTTCGAAACGGCTTTTTTTTGAGAAAAATTGCACAACTTTGCCTCCCTTCAACCGACCGTGTATCTCTTACGGTAGATCCCCATGCATACACTCTAATTTGTAACATCTTGTGAAGTGTAACGAAAAGTTTGGTTCTACCTCAAATTCGTAAAGATTGGCACGCGGAATGACGTCTCAATCATGATAGTGAGGTTACTACCACGTTATTCCCTCGTATATTCTGGAAACGTCTTTAAATGGGGACTGACTTGTTCGGTGAGTTAAAATATAGACTTCATGTTAAATATATTTGACAACAACATTATAACCAACGAGCATTTTTATTAGACATCTCCACGATCTCTCATTTGACAATACATCTGAGGTAAAACGTGTTTTCCATTAAATCAATGGTTTTATTCAATAATTTGATCATCCTTTTCAATAAACTTACTTTAAATAAGTCTTCAACACAAAAAAAATTAACGCCAGACCAGGGCAGAACAAAAATCTCCTCCATTGACATTGACAGCAGTCAATCACAATCCAAATAACAAGCAAACAATGCTCTGTTTAACCCCAGGTGTCCTGTGAAATGACGACATGCACATGGACATGAGCTATAGTCGTGACGTCACTTAAGTACTTAAGTGGGCGGGGCTTATATTTCTTCCAAATCGATTCGTATCCTATGTTAAAATCCAATAAGAAAATCATTCTTGAGTGATTTTGAATTTATTAGAAGCAAATTAGACTTTTAGCAATATTATAGCTGATTCTATTACATAACTAATGCTTGGAAACATTTTGAGGTTATCCTGATCACACTCGATTTTATTCCTCAGTTTATTTTAAGGAAAATCACTTTGAAACATGTTTTCAAGCTATCTAGTATTGATCCTTCATTTGACGGAAAGATATTCTTCAAGAATTTTTCTGAGGTTATGGTACAGATTGATTTGTTTTTGTTATGATTTATATATGAGATTTTGATTTATTGTAGTTTTTGGAAAAATCATTGATACTATGGAAAGGATAAAAAATGCGTGACAAAAAGTAGACAAATATAACCTCAAAATATTTCCAAGGATTAATTATACTCTAAAATCAACTTACCTTGTTGAAAACTTCTATGATTCCAGTAAATATCATTCTATCACTGTCTCATTTGCTTCTAACGAATTCAAAAACAATCTAGAATTTTAACATAGGATACGAGTATGTTTGGAAGAAATATAAGATCCGCCCACTTTGTGACGTCAGACTTGGCCAGTCATAAGTATTCGTAATAAAACTTGGCAATCCTGCGTCAGCTGAATCCCGCGACGCTATTTTTGTTTACAAGCTCAAAAGTGATGTTAGGGTGTTTATTTTTACATTTCTGTGTTTTTGTGGAATGCGAATTGTGTTTTTTAGTGTTCCATTGATGAAATAAAAAGTGTACGATGTTAGCAAAAAGCGTCGAAATATATCATTACACCCGTAAGAGAACAAAACCCGTTCCAGTTGCCGTTCTTGGTCTTTGGCACCTCTGGTCATTTAGGACCGATTCTCATAATATAATAATCAATGATTATACCCAAGATCAGTATATAACAGGTTGCCTCACTTTTACGGCCATGACGTCATCTATGTCAGGTGTTGCCAGATGATCCCTATCAAAAACAGTAGAACAGAAACCAATGGGCGAAATCAGTAGATCCCCTGTTAAAACAGTACTTCTTGCAACCTTGCGAATGACACATGACACGATACGATGCAGACCGATGCAATCGAATGACAGGATTCAGTCTACTGCAGACGCTCGACACCGATGACGTCATATTTCCCCCCCTCCGTCTCTTACCTCAGGCGAAGTGATTCAACATATTGTGAGTTATACCTTCGATATACGGAGTATTGCTTATTCCAAGGATATACTTGGATAATTGTAGAACCGACACTACTTAGTGAGGTTGGGGCCTTTATTTCTGGATTTTTGTGTTTTTTTTTTTATTTATTGCCAACCAAATTCAATTAGAAAAGGTCTGATTTTTGAGATTTTGTTGATTTTTTTTCCTTTGGACGACTTTGTTGAATTTTGGAAGATTTTTTCATTGTTACAAGACGCTGAATTAGTACCAGCTAGATGGAAATTATGAGTTTCAGTGGCGCCCCGAGGGGCATATTCACGAATGATATTGACGGAAAATGTGCGCCACTGACTTTCTCTGGAAATCTTTTATTTCTTTCAGATGAAGCAGCTGAAAATCCAACTTTTTTGTCTCTTGATGTTTTTTCGTATCTTTTTCCGTTAACGAGGAAAAAAATAGAAACCCCTTTATTTTAACCATTTTTAGAAATGCAATAAAATGGTTTTGTTTTTTTTTTCGAAAATGAAGAAAGATACGAACAAATATCAAGAGACAAAAAGGTTGTATTTTTAGCTGATCTTTCAGAAAAGCGTACATTTTTTGTGAATTTTATTCGTGAATCTGCCCCTCGGGACGCCACTGGAACTCATAATTGTTACAATGAACAACTCTGCCAAAATTCAACAAAATCGGCAAAAGGATCTTCAAGATTTTAACAAATTAATAATAAATCCGATTTTTTTCCAAACCTTAAACACCCTGTATCTTGAAAACCAGACCATTCAGGACACATTACTATAGAACCTCTTCTTCTTGAATTTGGTTCAGGAAAGCGAATTTAGAATTACGGCCTATCATTAAGTAACACCCTGTATATTATTTGCTTGTGAAAAACTCAAAAACACTGAATACAAATTTCCTTGTGATTTCACCATGCAAAACGAATTTGTCTGCGCATTAGTGAGGTTAGAGCGTTTATTTATAGTTATTTAGTTATTTGTTCCTTTCATGAACAAGTGTGTATTGTGTTGGCGAGAGCAGAAATATATCATTTATCCGGTAAGTAAACATATTTTTATTTTTTTATTTTTGTACTGTGTCTTATTATTATAAGTCTACATACCTAGCAAATGTGTGCATGGGAATGGACTCAGGATGAATCCCAATACCCAGTCCACTAGACGGCCCACCTTCCAGTAAAATAATAGCCTGTCTTCTCAGGACAGCCACCAAACTATTGTCCAATTCAATGTCCTGCAACTTAGCTATAAGCCTGTCCTCTTGTTTGCACGCCTTCTCCTGAGCGTACAGCCCTACAGGCATCACCCTTTGCTGGCCCAAGCCAATCAAAGCCACTTCAAAGGCCAAAGTCAAGTAGGTTTCTGCCCTATCTCTGGATCCCACCACAGAAACATGTTGATATCTCGGTCTAAGCGTGTTGTGTTGCTCATCCATGCCAACCAAGTCCAAATAACTCGGCGTCCTGGGCCTATGATCATCCGGGACAGTCGATGCATCGGCCAAAGTGTCAAAAAGACATCCAATAGGATCCAGAGGATGTCCCACCCAACCGTCAGGATTGGCCGGCGCGTTAATACTGGTAGTGGAACAGGAATTCATTGTACAAGAACCTTGACACCTTGAGGTGCACGCTTTGGGCTGACTAGTACTGGAAGCTGCCGTACTGCTGCTGCTGCTGCCACCACTGGTGCTGGGCTTTTGCTGTTGACTTTCATGCCATTGCCGCTGGGCTTGCAGTTGCTGCTGCTTCATAGTACGCACCACTGACACAGCCAGTCTGAGCGCTGCCTCTGAATGGCCGTGAGACCGGAGGGAGTCCACGCGGGCTGCACACCAAGGTATTGGCTCTGTTGATGTTAATATATGGTAATCAGGGTTGTGTTGCATGTGAGACTTACCATGCCACAGTGGTTGTCCCTGAGAATTAAAACTACCATTGGAATGGTTGTCTGGCACGTGTGAACAATAGGTATCACTGGATAGGATGTTCTTCAAATGCATGTTGTCCCAGGACATGCCAACTGCATCCAAAGCTCTGTGAAAAATAGTACGAGGTAGTGAAGGCTTTTGCCCCTTTGACAGCCTTAGCCGTTTGTTGTGGCTACGTGGGCTGTAATTCTGCTGATCTTCTTCATCCGAGTCGCTGGAACTGTCCGAAGACGCGTAATTGGCTCTATTATTAAATCTGTCTCTTTCTCTCTCGCGTCGCTCCCGTCTCTCCCTCTCCCGCTCCGACAACCGCTCTCTGTCCCGTTCATGCCAATATCTATCCCGATCTCTGTCTCTGTTCAAGTACGAGTCTCTTGGACCTCCAACTAGTTGCACTCTGAAGTCCGGATCCTCAGGAGGACACACATCCACTCTGATCCATTTGTTCAATTGCTGCTCCCACTGGGTCTTCTCCAATGGAGCACAACCTGGGCTTAGTACGATACAAACCCACAATGACCCCAGTTGGTCCCACAACTGGCGACATTTGTCACCCATGGGTGTCCCTTGGGTTTTCCACAGTTGCAATCGAGGATCTTCTAAGAATTCTTCGGTGATTAGAGTCAACATGCGGGCTCCGTTGGAGTCTTGTGCTCGTAGCATTTCCCGCACCTGCAATTTAAATTAACTAACAAGCTAATTAGTGGTTTTTAAGTACCTTAGAAAAAAGGGAGTTGAGTTGTTTGTTAGCATTATAGTAGGCCCCTTGAACTAGGTAGGAACGGACTTGTTCGCAGACTTGCGTCTCGTCCAGATGCCACGAATGGGCATCGTCGGCTGCTGCACCTGCTGTGGGGTCGGGAGCCCCTGCAATTTGGTTAATTTCGCTACGTTGCTGCAGGATTTCATCGGCAAGTTTTTGCGCCGTTGGCAGCACTTCTGTGTGGTGTTCGGCGATCAGGTACTGGACGAACTTTTGAAGTTGTTGTCTGTCCATTTGAAGAAGCGTTTCTGGAATGGGGAAGAGGTTTAGCATGTTTGAGATGATAAATGGAAGCTGAAATTTGGACGATACTCCTCAATAAGTTCTGCGATTGTCTGAAAGTTTTCTATTCCAATGGCTCAAAATTATCTAATTTGAACCATGATATATTTTTTTTTTCAAATAATTTCATGGGGGCGATCATTTCAATGAAGGGCGACGACCTTCAATTTCGCACGTTTTTTACTTCAATTATCAAAACATTATCTTTTTCTACTTATAGACATCGTTTTATTGTTGGGCGACCATCTCAACTATGCATTTTTATGCTTAAATGGCCAAAATTATACTAAACGTGGACAATATTCACTTCTAGACATATTCTAATTGGGCACGTTTTATGGTTAAAGAATCGAAATCGAATCATATATGAATAATATTTTGAGGAAATGCGACTTCTTTTATGAAGGGGACCATCTCAAATGTTCATATTTTAGGATATCTTCTTGAATAATCAGAAGTCTATTGAATTGGAGAGCGACCTTTTAAATAGAGGGCGACCATCTCACTTTTGCAAGTTTTATATTTCAAAGAACAAAAATTTTGATTTCAACGATATTTTCCTAAATGCATAATTATGTTGAAGGGAGACACTCTTGATAAAGGGCGACCATCTTAATTTTACTTACTTTAGATTCAAACGGCTAAAAAATCCACGCACTTAATCTCACCAAAGGGCGACCATCTCAATTCTGCGTTTTTCACACTTGAATGACCAAAAATTCAGTCAGTTCAGAAAAAATCATTTTAGGGCTGAATTTTGTTGAAGGGCGACCATCTCAATTTTGCTTTTTCTTGAATTACCAAAATTTTTATTTATTTTCATGTTTTAGGATAGGTACCCACTTGAAAAATCAGAAGTTTATTTAATGTTCTCTTTTGGAAGTCATTTGATGGGAGGGCGACCATCTCAATTTTGCATGGTTCACACTTGAATGACTAAAAAAATTTACCTAATTTAAAAATTTTTTTCAAGGCCTCATTTTGTTGGCGGCCATCTCAATTATGCATTTTTATGTGGACAATATTTACTTCTAGACAAACACTTAAATGAGGGCGAGTGTCTTAATGAAGGGCGACCATTCCTATTGGGCATGTTTTATGGTTAAAAAATCTAAATCGAATGTTATTTTATCCATTTTTGACTTCTTTTGCCTAGGGGACCTGCTCAAATTTTCATGTACATATTAGGATACCTAGGTACTTGAATAATCAGAAGTTCATTTGATTTGGACGATGTTTCCTTTAAAGAATCATTTAATTGGAGAGCGACCTTTTTAATAGAAGGCGACCATCATAAATTTACATGTTTCAAATTCAAACGACTAAAAAATATCCACTCTCTACACTCTACCCACAACCAAAAGAAAACAAACTACACGTGATTAGACATGGAGAAACGATTGAAGTAATCACATGATATGTTGGTTCATCTCACGTGATCTTTCAATGGTTTCCCTTTGTTGGATCACGTGTAGTTTGTTTACATTCGTGACTTTTGGTTGTGAATAAAGTGTAGATTTCATTAAAGAGCGACCTTTTTAATAGGGGGCGACCAACTCAATTTTGCATGTTTCACACAATGACCAAAAATTCACGCATTTGAAAGTGAATATTTTCAAATTGAGTAAATTTTACAAGGCCTCATGTTGTTCAAGGGCAACTATCTCAATTTTGATTTCTACTTAAATGACTAAAAATATTATTTCACAATACTTATTTTTTCGGTAACAATAAAATTCTGAAAATTCATCAATTTTTGTCAAGGTTATTGGAAGTTCTGCAATTAATTCCCATTTTGTATTTAGTTTTATACAAGTAAAAATACAGCAAAGTTTTGTATTGAAAGTTTTTGTTCATTTTGACGTTTCATTCAACCCTTATTTATCGTCATTTTTAAGAAAGTTTCAACAAAAAAGGAGAATCGAACTGGTTTTTGTAAATTTTACCCAAAGTTGATCTTTGAGACACCCTGTACAGCGGATTTTTATACAGGTACAAATTTCAATAAAACCAGGTGAACGCGGAACTCTTTAGCTATTTTTCGAAATTTTCCTCGTCAATTTTTGACAAAGTTAGTAGAAGCTTTGTAATTAACTTTCCTTTGTATTTAGTTTTATAAAGTTTTTTCACAATAGAAAAATACAACGATATCTTGTGTAAACTTTTTGTAGAGCATACTTTTCTTCACATTTTGACTATTGAATCAAGCCTTTATCATAATTTTCAAAAAAGCAAAAAATGTGAATCGAATAGGTTTTTATAAATTTTACCCAATGTTGAATTTTGAGACACCCTGTATAGCAGATGTTTATACAGGTACAAATTTCAATAAAACCAAGTGAATGCGGAATTTTTTTGAAATTTCACTCGTCACAATTCATTGACTAAGTTTTTTCAAGTTTTATAATAATTTAGTCTCCTTTTTGTATGCAGTTTTATGCAAGTTTTTCCACAATAGATAAAGAACAAAGTTTTTCATAAACTTTTTGTAGAGTATACTATTTCCTACAATTTGACGATTGAATCAACCCTCAATCATTATTTTCAAAAGGACGCCAGCAGATGTTCCCATCTAAAAAAAACGAGATATGCGACCTTCAAAAAATGCATTTGACCACCTTTACAGTCCGCGCGGGTCATTGAAGCCACCGGATATTTTGTTGGAAAACAGATTGAATGTTCAGCATGCCGGTTTATTTTTCTTGTCCATTTTGAATGGATTTTTTTAGACTACCCTGTATTGATACTTATGAAAAAAACAAAAATAAAAAGAAAGTATTACAATTTATTAATTACAACAGATCAACACTAATTTCAATAAATAAAGGAACTATTTGAAATGTACAACAGGCATCAAGCCCAAACCACCCCCGCCGCCTCCACCCCTCTTTTTCCCCGTCCACCCTTTAGCTTTTTTCGGACTCGCCGTTTTCTTCTTCCTCCAAACCTTCCTCTTTTTGAAGCCCCCTTTTCGGCCCCCTTGCCAGCCACTTTTTCTTTTTGTCCCCCTTTTTGCGTCCATCGAAAAGTGGTCCGACTCATCCGAAATCTCCGGTTCGGATTTTCTTTCAGTCGCCGTAGCTAATGGCGCAATTTGATCGTGCTTTTCCCGGAATTGTTTGCAAATCGTCAGGAAAAAGTCGCCGTATTTGCTGTAATTAGCCGCAGTAACGTGCTGGATTTTCAGCATGTCCTCTTTGGTTGCCGGGAGGGTGTCGCTCATCGATTTTATGGCTGATAAGTTCATGATTGACGATAAGGTGCGGCTGCTTTCCATGGCCAGACGACGGCATTCTTCCAGCAAAGCTTCGTGGCATTCAACCTGAAATTACTCACTTTTTAAGTATTAAATCCTGACTAAAAATACCTTTAATTGGGCCAATTGTAGCTTCCTAGCCGCTTGTAGCTTGGCGCAATTTGACTTTTGAATGGTATGTCTGACTGGCTCTTTTGAAGTGGAAGCTCTAGGTTCACTAGTTTGCTCCACGTCCGGCTTTCTTTTCCGCCCCTCATTGGACACAGAAATTGTCAGCTTACAGTCATGTCCGTTTAAAAACTGATAAAACTTCGGTCCAGGTTTAATGTACACAACAGGAAACTCCCCGGTGTAAGCGCAAAAGTCCTGCAGCACCTGTTTGAACAACAACTGTTTCAACACTCTGTGTACATCGTTGCGGTCCATCTTGGCTCCTAGTCCGTAAAACTTCAGTTTATCGTGTCGGCGGTCCAGGATTTTTTTAATTTTTGCTCCCCGATACACGTCTGCTACGTACAATAAAGTTACATTTTCCACAGAGGTTAAATCTTTGACGATGGTGCAGATTTGCTTGGCCGCCTCTGTTACATCCAACGGTTTGTACTTGTCAATATTCTGACAGTTGTCGCAAATTGTGGCTGGATCTTTGATGCACAGTCTCCTATCGAAAGTTTCCCCCAGGTGAATTAGTTGTAGGTATCTGCGACAGTCTACAACGTTTTCCGCAAAGCTGACCATTTGCTTGAGGGCTTCGTTGTGGGCCTCCAAGGTCTTGTTTGACATACTTCTATCCAGCTTTAATAACCTGTAAATTACGTTATAACCTGGCATCCATGGAGTTTGACCACCGAATATGTAACAACTTAGAAGCGACACTACCGCGATAAAATCCCAATAGGAACTCACATTCAAAATTGCGCGGCATAAAAAACAAATGGTAAAATTACCGTTAATAGTTTGCGATTATATACGGTATTGTCAAAACACAATACAAATATGGAAAATGTTATGCGGAAACGTTTTGTGAGCATTTTTGGTCGACACAATGCGCTAAATCACACAACCGTTCAAAGATAAATACACCAACAACAATTATGTGAAAATGTTATTGAACATTTCTCAAAAAAATAAAAGCCATTTGCCAAATATTATTTTTCATGTTTAATTTATCAACATTAAATTAAAATATAATATAATTTATATCACAATTGAAATGTGTGCTCTTATTGGGACACCCTTGACGCTTAGATCGCCAACTCGGGTGACTATTGCACGCTTAACGGAGTGATTCTTCTATACAGTTCATGTTCGGTGGTTTGACATACTTTTGCAATCTGCCCACATCTCCATAATGGTAAAACAAGTATGAGTAAGACACTTCTCCGTCCCGTCCAGCTCGTCCGCTTTCCTGATAGAATGCCTCCACGCTTTTGGGTATGGAATTGTGAATAACAAACCGGACGTCCGGCTTGTCAATGCCCATCCCGAACGCAATAGTGGCAACAATAACGTGAAATCTGTCCTGCATCCACTCTCTCTGGATGACTTCGCGGACTTTGTCCTTCATGCCCGCATGATAAGGCTTTGATTTCACGCCCAACCTGTTGAATTGTTCTGCCAATTTGTCGCAGTCATTTCGGGACAGACAATAGACAATTCCTGATTTTTTGGGGAACTGTGATCTGATTAAATTGGCAATGTCGTCGATGCTTTTGCCTTTTTTCTCTACAACCTGATACTTGATGTTAGGTCTGTTGAAACTTCGGATAAAGCGTTTGACATTCTTCAAACGTAGAATGTTGATAACGTCGTTTTCTACTTGTTTTGTGGCAGTGGCTGTTAAGCAGATAATGGGGACTTTAGGGTATTTGTTTCTTAGCAGGCCCAATTGTTTGTAATCGGGCCTGAAATCGTGACCCCACTGAGATAGACAGTGGACTTCGTCGATTACGAATCTTGCCAATTTTCCGCGTTGATATAATCCGTCTAGGATGTTGATGATTACCCTGAAATCAACGAGCACTCTGTATACGGAAAACCACTCACAGTTAACTTTGTTTAAACTTAGTCAAGTTAACTCAAACCCTCAAATTCACATTAATCACAACTGGCAAGTTCTAACGTAGAAAGAATTTTGAATCTTCAAACCTGCCTGAATACATTTTCTGGATTGAGTTATAGTCAGTCGAAGACACGAAATGAGGTGCAAAGATTCCAAACTCCCTTAGATATCTTCACTGATTGAAATGTTTTGAGAAGAGTTTCTCACGATGAGTAGAAGACCCTTCCTTCCTCTTGAAGGAACCAAAATGATCAAATAACGTAGTTTTATGAACATAAAACTTGTTTATTTAATGGGCAAAATAAAAATTTCTTGTCATAAACGAGAATAATACTACTCGATGTCGTCTACGCTTTCCTCTGAAATCATTTGTACGAAAAAGGATGTATGACTATCTCTTGGTATAATCTGCTTTTCTATTTGTAGTGGGTAACTGGAGGTCTGATCCTTCTGGATCTGTCAGCAATTGAGACATAATTAGGGAAATAGAGTCCCTAAAGAAGAGACTTCGCTGAAATTTGAGATATTCACAACAGAATTCCTTGATCTTTTATAAGTTTCGTTAACTGACAGGTGGAACAGCGATGGAAACTGTAGCTGAAAGTTAAAGTTGATACCCACATATCAGTAGCCCGATCCTCGAGTGAGGGAACAACGCTCCCCTGTGATCAAAGTCAAATAATGTATGCCTCTTCTTGAAAGTGGGATCAAAAATGTTCTCCATATTTTTGATAGTCTGTTCTATTGACTTGAGTCAGTAGAATCAAGTGGACCTGTCAAGTTTCCGCTTGGCAAACGGAAATCTTATGCTACAATCCACAATGAATTTGGCGTGAGATGGTAGATGGTAGCATATGATTCCCTATAGCCTCCCACATTTCAACAATAGCGAAAGTCGGGGAAAGGGAGGGATGGAGAAAATCATGCGATGGGAACTCGTCTGCTCCCTCGAAAGTATTCTCCCTTCTATCAAGTTCGAGGGCGCGATTGCCCCCTAACTCAAGGATCGGGCCCCTGGATAGATCGGAAACATTGCGATGGAAACTTCTACCTCAATAAGGTTTCACTTCCCAAAGTGACACCTCAACACCAAGAAATGTTCAAAATGCTCCGAATATGGCGACAGGAAATCTGCCTTTATCAACCCAGCCCCAGTTATTATCCTTAAAGTGCTGATCCAATCCTTCCAGATATACAGGATTTTACTTAATGATGGGTCGTAATTTCAAATACGCATTTCAGAACCACATTCTGGTTTTCGAGTTACAGGGTGTTGAATGTTTAGAGAAAAATCGGATTCATTATTAATATTTCAAAGATCCTTTGGCCGATTTTGTTGGCAGAGCAGAGCGCACATTTTTCGTTAATTTTATTCGTGAATCTGCCCATCGAGATGCCGCTGGAACTTATAATTACCATCTAGTTAGTGCTTATTAAGCGTCTTATTACAATGAAAAACTCTGCCAAAATTCAACAAAATTGGCAAAAGGATTATTGAGATATTCATGATAAATTCGATTTTTTTTCTAAACCTTCAACACTCTGTATAACCAGACTAGGACACATGTTTAGTAGACCTTTTCTACTTGAATCTGGTTTAGAAATACGTCTTTGGAACTACGCCCTATTAAGTATAGCAATGAAGAAGAGTAAACATCTTCGACCATACACGCTTCTTGGTCGAAGGTAAACATCCTTCCAAAAGTGTCCTCTGTTTTGAGAAGGATGCCTTCATTGCCTTCCACACTCTATTTGAACAAGATGAGACCAAAGAGATAGATACAGCTTCATTTCCTGTGAACACGGAGAAGCGTACCCAGGACGAAGAGATAGATCTTACTGAGCAATCCTGAATCTTCAACAACGAAAACTTTGGGTATGGACAGGTAGATCAGCGTTGCCGGTGAATAAGGACAATATGCATATCTTCATAAATGAAAAACTCCCCACAGCTGGAACCAAAAGGGGGAATTATAACATGAAGTACGGCGAGAGCGACAGGAAGTCTGCTTCTATCGACCCACAGGCTAATTATTGTCCTAGACGTGAAAATATAATCCTTCTGGATTGGTCAGCAGTGAATAATGGCGAAGAAACCTGTGGGATCGACACCAAATTTGGAAAGTAGAAGAAGCTGCAACTAGTCTCATCCTCCCAAATCTTCCTTCTACACTTTATTGATTTGAACAAGATCAACAGAAGAGGTAGACCTGTGAACACGAAGAAACGAGTCCCGGAATAGAAAGAGCTTACTCAAAGGAAATTTAGGTTAAGTGGTCTTCATAGCAGAATTTCCGAATTTTCAGTGAGTTTGAGTTATCAAGAAAACTCTGAATATGGACAGATGGGCCGGCGTCGGAAACTGATGTAGCTGAAGAAAAAGAACAATGGATATTTGGCTAAGTTGAAAACATTCAGACAGGAAGTTATAGCTCAGCCAGGTTCCACTTTCCAAACAGGAACCAAAAGAGTTAACCATATTAGAAAAATCTCCATAAGACTCCGGAAGTGGTGACAGGAAATCTGCTTTTATAACTCAGCGGCTAATTATTGCCCTTGAAGTGGGGATTTAATCTTTCTGGATCATTCAGCTGTGGAAATAGTCTCGAAAGCCTTATAGCCCAAGAGCTCGCAGATAGTTTTGAGTAAGTGTTTGAGGCACTATGAAAACTTGGTTCTTTAATGTCTAAATACAAAAACGTAAACCTGACAGGAGGGTTCGAGGGCAAAATCAAAATACAGATTTTAAAAAAAAAATGTACCTCAAAAAAAGTCCTCGAGGCATCTTGAAATTTTTATGGAATCAAAATTTAATATTTGGGGAGTGAGAAAATAATTCTACCAGGTGATTTAGCCGGGGCTAAACCTTGCCAGGTGTTGCCAAAGTTATACCAGGGTGACTGACGTAGGTGGTCTGTGACGTGTGATCGCTTTTTTAACACACTGTAAAATTCTTGAAAAACTTGGAAGTGTCTACACTCTATTTATAACCAAAAATCACCAATGTAAACAAACTACACGTGATCAAACCAAAGGAAACGATTGAAAGGTCACGTGAGATAAACCAACACCAGTGATCATTGTGATCAGTTCAATCGTTTCTGTAAGTCTTCACGTGTAGTTTGTTCACTTTTGGTTGTGAATAGAGTGTAAGTGTACTTTGACATTTGACAGTTGTCAAATTTTCACTTTACAGTTACTGAGAAATCTTATTTTGAAAAACCAACGACTTTTTTGAAATAAAATGTCATATATATATTTAGGAAACTATAATCATTAGACATACATGGCACGAAAGACTTTACGCTCAAGTGTTTGGTGATTAGTCAAAAATCGCTTGGCCACGTCAATTTTTGGGGGACACTTCCAACTGTCAGCCCCCAAGCGGAGGCGATAGCTATCTCCAGAATTCAAAATGCAAAGGGGGTTCGAGTAATACCTTATTTTGAAGGCCCTTCGACCCTGATTACAACTACCAAGTAAGTTTCAAGTCTCTGCTGGCATTGATTTATTTATTTTTTCAATTCAATAAACAACCGCGAAAGTAAACTTCTCCAAACTAAGAGGATGTGATGAGAGACAGAAGTTCTTTGAAATGAGCTATAACTCATTTCTTTTGGCGGAGACTGAATTAACTCTTTTTTTTTTTGAAATACATCTTAGCGAAAACGATTGAGTAAAAGCTTTGAAGAAGTCAACTTTTGCTGTTAATTATTTATAAATTTTTGACAAGATGCCGGCAGTTGTGATCAGGGTCGAAGGGCCTTCAAAATAAGGTATCACTCGACCCCCCTTCCATTTGAGATTCTGAGGGTAGCTATCACCCCGTGTGAAAACACCAAAAAAATGTTTCCCCAAAAAGACGTGTCGAACCAATTTTTGAAAGAAAACCTGGGTGAGAAGCATTTCGTGCCCCACCCTTTATAAGATGTTTTATAAATGTTATTCAGAATTAAAAAATCGAATAATATACCGGGTGTTTTATTTCAAATAAGACAGTTACTAGGAAAAACATGTGTATCCGACGACGCTGCAATCATCAAAATATTTCATAGAAGAAGTTTTCCATAAGTTTTCATAGTGCCTCAAATATCTACTCAAAAATGCTAGCTCTCTTACTCTCTTACGTAGAAAATTTAAAATAGGGGAAGATGCTGCTAGTCTCATCTTTCCAAATGTCACAGCGGGTGAGGTGACAAATATGACTCATACACTGTTTAGAAAAAGAAGAGAAACCCTGAACTTGAAGAGAACGACAAAGCTTTTTTTTCTGTGAACAGGGAAAAATAAATCAAAGAAGAAGAGACGGACCTAACACCGCAAATGGGGATATTTTCACAGAAGAACTCCTGATTCCTCAATAAGTAAAAAGCCCAAATCACCAAGATATCGAACTAATAGAAATACCACCACCATGGAAAAGAGTTAACTTGACTTAGTTCTAGTCCGAAAACAATATACAACTTACGTAGAAGCAGAAATCTTCTCAGGCGTCAAATACAACAACTTAATGCCCGGCTCCCTCATGCTCAACCTCATATAAATCTCATCGCTCTCATTCTTCGAGACATCCGAGCACAAATGCGCCGATGCAATATCAAGCGCATTCAACTTATCAACCTGATCACTAATCAGCGCTCTCAAAGGAGAAATAACAATCGTCACTCCAGGCATCAGAATAGCTGGCAGCTGATAACACAAACTTTTCCCACCCCCCGTCGGCATCAGAACGAAACAATCATGCTGCATGAGACTGGCATTGATGATTTCTCTTTGATGCGGCCTGAACGTTCTCAAACCGAACTTTTCTTGCAGCACTTCCATCATAATGGGGGAGTGGTCGTAATTGCCGCTGAATTCTGCTGAGTCATCGTTTCTGTCTTTAAAGCCTTGTTGGATGGGTTCGTCGTCGAATATGTTGTCGTCCCAGTTCATGTTGGAAATATCTTTTAAAAGTTCGTCGGTTTCTTGATCTTGTGGAGGAGAGGGAGGGTCCAAGGGGATAGAGCCGAAACGTTTTTCAAATTCATCATCGTCCATGTAGTCACCGTCGGTGATGGACAATTTGTCATCTTCTTCTTCAAGTTTGCTGGTTAACTTTGAGGGTTTAACTGAAGGAGATTCACTGGGAAAGTACTTGCTTTTACCAGTACTACGTGCAAGCACAATGGGCTTTGTTTTAGTAGTTGAATTCAGTTTTGACAAATTCAGTTTTACAGGCGTATCAATTAAGTCGTGACTTTTATACAATTTATCCAGAAAGTTGTCTGCTTTTTTCAATGATTCACTGGCTAAGGGTTTGGAGGTATTAAATTCATCAATTTCTAAAGAGAGGTTGCTAGTTGAAGCCAGTTTAGGCAATCTCAGTGGCTGAGGTTTTACTGGCGAATCACCGTTTAAGTCGTTACTTTTATACAATTTATCCAGAAAGTTGTCTGCATTTTTCAATGATGCACTGGCTATGGGTTTGGAGATATTAAACACTTCATCAACTTCTGAAGAGAGGTTGGTGGTTGGTGTTTTCACAGGTGAATCACCGTTTAAGTCGTGACTTTTATATAATTTATCCAGAAATTTATCTGCATTTTTCGATGATTCACTGGCTAATGGTTTGGAGCTATTTAAAACTTCATTTATTTCTAAAGAGTTTGGGATATTATCCTGAATATTATTGGATATAGGAGGGCAGTTATTGAACACTTCATTGATCTCTGCTATATCAACATGACATGTTTTTTTGCTTTTGAATGTAAACTTTTTTTTAATTGTAGGTGGGGTGTCGTTACTGGATTTTGCCATCAAACTAGTCAATGTTTGTTGCTTCAAAATAGATTTATCATTATAGTTTTTTTTTACTAAAAATAGGTTTGTCTTTGTGGTGGTCAACTTTTCTTGGTTTGTGTTGTTAAGAGACGTATTTCCAACCAAATCCCGGCAAGGAATGGTGTTGTCTGTACTAACGGTCGTTGATTTCTTTTTAAACACAAACTTTCTACCCTTGCCACTGGATTGTGAACATTTTTCCTCTTGTAATTCATCCATAACATGTGCAACACTTAACAAGCTAAATAAGTCACTGGTTTTTGTCACAAACTTTCACACGTTCACAATATTATTAGTTGGAGCATACACGATTATCATTTTTACGTTTGAAATGGGAAAAATTCACAATTTACTAGAATAGAATAAACAAACATAACAAACACGATTTCATTACTGTGAAGCTAGCCACTGAAATGAATGACAGTCGACTCGACGTCTGACGCGGGCGCGGTTGAGCAAAGACGAGAGGTTGTACTAAGTTTTGTACAATTGTTAGAGGCAGCAAGGATGGGATAGATGGGATGGGATGTTCGTGGAATCATAGTAGAACTTGGAAGTTTATTTATGCAATGATGGAATTACGATTATATAATTATTTTTATATATTTTAGGTCCATACAACAAAACTAACAATTTTTTCATAAAAATAATTGAAAAATAACCATACGTACACATAAGCCTAGTTTACACCGACAACTTGGTCCGCGGACCAAGTACTAAATTCGAACTATATCAGAACCAAATATTTGGTTCGAATGGTGTAAACTGTTGCGAACTAAACTGGTCCGCTCTTGGTTCGGTACTTGCCAGCAGGTGTACCGAACTAGATTGGGTTCGATCTGGATCAAAATTATGAGGTTATGTTGATTGTTATTATTGTGAATTGTCTTGGTTCTGAGTTTCTCAAGGCAATCTGAGAGTACTCACTTATGTTTTTTAGATTACGAATTGTGTTGATAAATAGTTTCGACTTGTTTTTGACGTTTGACGAATTGCGCGCGTACTCATTCAGTTCACTTGTTGCAAGGCGGTGTAAACGGACGAGAAGCAAGCATTGGTCCTACCGTACTATCCCCACCCACTTGGTCCTATCGGACCGAACTAAACGAGTTATCGGTGTAAACTAGGCTATAGTTCAAGATATGGCATTAGAAATATATACCCTCATCAGTTATTCAAGACTATAATATGTTGAATAATTTGTCCAAAAATAGATTGCGAATGGGTTGGATGGAAAAATCCGGGGCTATACTTTTATACAAGGTGTTACAGATTTCAATGTTCACCATCAGTGTCTCGGAAACGGTACGATATACCAAAAAGCTCATACAACGACAGAGTTGCGTATTTTGGTACTCAATAAAATGTCGTTGGGAAATAAAATAAAAATACGAATTCTTCTGAAAATATCTGCAAAAACCGATTTTTTTTAAAATGGTTTTTATGTTTTTCTAGGTTTATTAGAAAAAATATATCTCAAGATAAATGTCACATCTTCATAGCCACTTTTTACCTTCTGCAAAATGGCGTAATGAAATTTATGATCCGACGTTTCGTCTTCGAGCAACCAACATCAACTTTGTTTCTAGCTTTTTCAAGTGGACGAACAATTTCGTTCTACGCTTGATAGATTCTAATTCTATTTATTGTTTCGACTTCATATCACACTTAACATTTATTCGACGTTTCGAGCTTATAAGACTATCATCAATGTGAATAAATGATGGTTGGGAAAAATAATATACAGGGTATCCCTGAAATGACTGTACAACGCTTAACCACTGATTCCGTGACCAAAAATAAGGCGATCCAGGCAAACTTACCTATAACCAAAAGCCCAAAGGCTAGGGGTTGCGAAAGACATGCATTTCTCTCCCACGGATCCATCCACATATCTAAATTTGCTTCGTTAAATCTACAGAGGGTGTCAAAGATTCAAAACAAAAATGGTTTCTCCCACATTTTTCAAAAACGTACAAATCAATTTTGATAATTTTTGGTACCTGGTCTTGGACCATGAAATTACGTTTTTTGTTTCTATAGCGAACGGTTGTAATTGATCGGAAGTCGGAAGTGTTATAAAAATGACTTCACATGTTGTTATTTCTTCTGATTTTTTTTGGAATTGACTTTTTGATAATTCAGATGCTTTTCGATGTATTGGGGAGTTTTTTTCTCGCGTGAGAAATTTCGCTGGGATAAGTGATTGTGGCAGAAAAAAAATATTTTTAATCAGGTACACAGATATTTTATTATTGATTTATTTTTTTCTAGCATAACTACTAATCCTAGCAATTTTTTTCAAGAGAGGAAAAGACTTTCTCACACACTGGGTAATTGGATGAAAATATCTGAATGATCATAAAGTCAATTCAATAAAAAATCAAAAGATATAGCATAGCTGCATATGACGTCACTGATTTTTTATGGAATTGACTTTCTGATGATTCAGATGTTTTCATCTAGTGTGAAAGAAAGTTTTTTCCTCTCTTGAAAAAATTTGCTGGGATAAGTAGTTATGCTAGAAAAAAATAATTAAATAGTAAAATATCTGTGAAGCTAGTTGAAAAATTTTTTTTTTGGCACAACCACTTATCTTCGTAAATTTTTCAAGAGAGAGAAAAACTCCCCAATACATTAAACTATTAGATAAAAATATCTGAATTATCAAAACGTCAATGCCAAAAAAAATCAAAAGAAATAACTACATATGACATCACCTTTATAACACTTCCGGTTAATTTCAACTAGTCGCTATAGAAACAAAAAACGTTATTTCAGGGTCCGAGACTAGGCACCAAAAATTATCTCAAAATTGATTTGCACGTTTTTGAAAAATATAGAGAAAACCAGATTTTTTTTTGATCTTTGACGCGCTTTGTAGACTTAACGAAGCAATTTTGGATATAGGTAAGAGCGTAGAGAAAAATTGTTGTAGAGGGAAAAAAGTGATGTGGCATTTAATTTGAAATATTTTTTCTTATAAACCTAGAAAAACACAAACACCGTTTCGGTTTTTCTCTGATATCTCCGGAAGTATTCGGAATTTTTTGAATACTCAACTTTGTCATTATTTGTACTTCCCTGTATATCCTATCCTTTCCAAGATACTAATGGTGATCCTTTTAATTTGTATAAAAGTGTGGCCCCGAATTTTGCTAGACAACCCATAATATTTTCAAATACCTTATCTAGTACTAATGAAAAACAGTGCTTTTTCTAAAAATTGTGTCTTCTCCAAACCTCCTAAATTAATGAAAAGAGTAGAAAAAACGGTTTGTCGCAAAAACTAACTTGAAATGAATTTTGAGTTTAAGTGTGGTAGGCTAGTACTACCGCTCTAGATAGAATGTCAGTAGGGACATAAAGCAACCTCACATAATTCGCCGGTATCGGTATCGGCATCCGTAACGTAACGACGTACGTCGTCAAGCAAAAAAGCTGTTGAAGCTTTATTTTGGTTTCGGTATCCGTAAACGCTTCACATAACCTGAAAAATTGTCTGTGATCTTAACAATCTTGACCTCTCTTTTGTCCAAAGCAAAGCTTTCATATATTTTATTGATAAAAAAGGTGCCAAAGGTCAATTAGTCGACAGGCTAGGATCTCAAAGAGGAAGAGGTAAAGTGGTGGTTCTGGTTTACTTGAAGGAGAAAGGAGATGTAGGTATGTGGCATCTCGAGCCTCATAATTTGTGATGTATACATTTTTCCAAATCTTGCTATTGAGGAGATTTGAGTTTGATAATCGCTATTTTTATAAATTATTTACTATCAGTACCTATGATAGCAGTTTGATTTTCTTGTCATAATTAGAATTGTACTTACGTAGATAAGAAGGTACTTACTTGTATTCGTCAATTTTTATTTCAAATTAATCCACAAGGAGCTGAACATGCTCCTTTAAACCGAAGTTCTGCCCGGTGAGAAGAGTAGCCTAGTTTAGACCGAAAGCTCGTTTAGTTTGGTCCGATAGGACCAAGTGGGTGGGGATAGTACGGTAGGACCAATGCTTGCTTCTCGTCCGTTTACACCGCCTTGCAACGCGTGAACTAAATGAGTTCGCGCGCAATTCGTCAAACGTCAAAAACAAGTCGAAATTGTTTATCAACACAATTTGTAATAAAAAAAAACATAAGTGAGTACGCTCAGATTGCCTTGAGAAACTCAGAACCAACACAATTCACAATAATAACAATCAACATAACCTCATAATTAAGATCGAACCAAATTTAGTCCGGTACACCTGCTGGCAAGTACCGAACCAAGAGCGGACCAGCCTAGTTCGCAACTGTTTACACCATTCGAACCAAATATTTGGTTCTGATATAGTTCGAATTTAGTACTTGGTCCGCGGACCAAGTTATCGGTGTAAACTAGGGAACTAGGCTAGTGATGTTCTTCCGAACAGAATCCCATCTTCATGGGTCCAAATAAGGGTTTTGACCCGCCACTTTGCGCAATACATAAACATTATCTTCTGCAGAATAAAACAACCTTTTTTTTAATAATTGGCGAAGACAATAATGAAGACATCACAACATTCACAACAGCTTTCTTGAAACCAAATAGTTAGGTTATGTCAACAACATCAGACTGACATTTGGATTGGACGAGACGATACCGAACCGATGCCGATACCGATCAAGGTCCGTAACGTTACGTTGAACGTTCGCTATCGTAGCTTCGGTATCTCTTCTGCACATGCGCAATACGATACCGTTACGGATACCGGCCAAAAAATGCAGTTGCTTTATGTCCCTAAATTACGTCATTTTGATCCGCCAACCAATGTAGAGAAAAATACGCATCACACTTACACAAATACCGATAGAAAACTAGTATGACATACTAATTTTGTCAGTTAAAACGACTTGAAATCGGTCGCTCATTATGTGGTAATTTTGTCAATTTGTCATATAATGTGATTCTCATAATCGTACTCACAAAACCCTCAATAAATTCATATAAAATTTTTATTATATAGCATGGTATTTTCAAATGAAAAACCCTGAATATTTTTGGCTAGAAATATACCATATAATATGAATATGTTGGTATTTGGTTCAGTCGTTTTTGCGCTATTCACGTTCAAATTCTCATAGAAATTACATTACCTTGATCTGGGTTCCTAATATACCTTAGAATCCAGATCAACGTAATGAAATTCTTATGAGACTTTGAACTTGAACACACCGCAAAAACGGCTGAACGAGATACAAACATATATGGTATATTTGGAATCATAAGTAAAAGATTCATTTTTCCATTAAAAAAATACAATGTTTTGTACAATTTTCAGGTTTTCCATGCATTTTGACATTTCTTAGTATCGGATTCTGAATGTCCATGAAAAATACTCAAAATTTGCTCATTTACATAAACTTTTTTGTAAAACCTAGAATAACTGAGATATCTACCGAGTAAAATATAAACAATCACCCTGTACACATAAACGTAATTTTACACATGAACGCATGCGCAGAACGATTCATTCCCACTATTCTCAGTTCATGTATAGGGCAGGTAGCTTTGCGAATTTTTGCGTACGGGAAACATAATGGGGTGATCCATCAACCAAGTATAATTATTATTATTGGTAACTCTCGTTGAACAATTTTCACATTTTTTCATACAATTTTCAGGCAATGATTTTACGAAAATTGTTCCGAATGGAAACTGGAAAGTACAGTTATTTTATTTGGTACCAAAAAAAAAGGTTTCAAGTTTTCTGGAGTTTTGAAAATTGGAAGGTATGTGATTTTATTAATTTCGATGTGCTCTTTCCAAATTTCAACTTTGCCACCTCGTATATTTGCAGCTCGCGCCACCATATTGGAAAAATGTCATCCTAAAGCTGTTTTTTGCATATTTCCTTTCCGGCTGGGTTATTATTCGAAAAAAACACATTGAAGTCTATAAAATTACCGATTTTTGAATCTCCCGGAAAACTTTGTAGTTAGAAGACCAAATGACCGTACTAAACAACAAGGGCAGCTTCTTCATAGGATCATCTGATCCTGATCAATGACCTCCCAAACATATTTTAGAAAATAAATAGTTTTACATTCTTGAATTATTATTGTACTCGTAAATAATCAAATCAATGTCAAAATACACCATATTAGTTTGGCAACCCCTCGCAATAGTCGTAATTAAACGCCCAGGCACAGTCACAATTTAAAAATACGCTCGGATTACTGGCCGAAGTTGTCCTTATGGCGATAAAGTTTGCCGAAAATACCCGAAAAGTACACAGCTACCGAGCGTAGCCGAACGCCTGTACGAATTGTAAAATTAAACCGCGTCTTGGGTCAACAACCGCAGCTAAAATTTTGACATCATCGATTCCAGCTGTTGGTCGATCTGCGTTTCGGTAAAACCTTAGATCATATTAGTATATATGATCTAAGGGTAAAACGTATCGGCTACGGCTATAACGATATTTTTGGTTTTGTGAGATTAGTTTGGCGGCGCCGGACTTGGTCGATAGTCGATAGTAACAATAATTAATGTTGGGTTAGTTTGGGTTAGTCGGAAATTGTGAAAATTTTCCCTTAAGTGACTGTCGAAAATTGAAAACTAATTTCCCCTTAAGTAAATGCCGGGAATTGAAAATAAGTTTCTCCTCAAGTAACTGCCGGCCGGGAATTAAAAACTAGTTCCCCCTCTAGAAACTTCCCCAGTAACCAGTAACTGTCGTGAATTGGAAAAAAATACTCTTAAGTGACTGCCGGGAATTGAAAACAAATTTTCCCTTAAGTAACTGCCGGCCGGGAATTGAAAACCAACTTCCCGTCAAGTAACTGGCCGGGAATTGAAACAAAAAAAAATCCTCTTAAGTGACGACTGCCGGGAATTAAAAACTAGTTTTCCCCTTAAGTAACTGCCGCCCAGGAATTAAAAAAAAAAGCAAGTAACTGCCAAAAATTGAAAACCAGTTTTCCCTCAAGTAACTGCCGGGAATTGAGAACAAATTTACCCTCGAACGACTGCCGGAAATTAACTAGTTTTTCCTCAAGTAACTACCAAGAAAAACAAATTTTCCATTGAGTAACTGCCGGGAAGTGAAAGATGGTTTCCCCTCCAGTAACTTCTTCTCAAGTAGGTAACCAACTGCCGGAAATTAAAAACAAATTTCACAATTTAGGGTCGCCTTCCGATTGGTTCGTTCATATGCGCCGATGTGATGCGCACGTACTTTTTGCAATATGCTTTACCACGATTTTCAGGTTTTTCAAACGTGGCATGATTTATACAGGCTTACAGGCTGGCTCTAACCTCCAGTTTATACTAAAATAAATATAGTCTACTTAATTTGTACCAACAACAAGATGGTGAAGTTTTGCACATGTAGGATCACCCTGTATATGACAAATGACTAAGACAGTACAAATATTTGGTACATCCACCTGTACCAAATCAACCATGGTTCATACAAAATTTGTCGACCCAGGCGCTTGGCATGTGGGATTATCCGATTATCCACTTAAATAATTTATTGTCTGAACGATTCCTGTTAATCATAGAATATTGATTTGCCAACGTATTGATGAGCTTGAACCCCATCATTGTTGATAAAAAAAAAAAACGATTAAAGGTCAAGTTTAGGTGTCGAGGTTGGAAAAAGTGGCAAAGGTTGTGGTCAAGCGTAAACAAAAGTGGGACGACACAAGAAGGCGGCACGGAAAAGCAAAAGTGAGCGACATCCGAGGGGTTGGGGACTTAAACGCTTTAAAGAGGACAGACTGGTTGAAAATTGTTCGTTGTTTCACAAATCCAAGCTGTACTAGATTTGGTACATGAGTTCAAACATTCTGAGTTCTAGAACTGAGTTATTTCATGAGAAATTCTTTGTAGTAGAACGTTAAACGATACTAAGCGAACCCCACACCAACAAACCCCGGATGATTCGTGGTGTGAGGTTGCTGAAATAAGACTTTGATTGCACTCTAAGAGCAAAGTTTACTAATAATAAAGTAAACTTTGCTAAGAGGGAATGATCCCTCGCGGAATTCATGCAGCTACTAAAACCTTAGAAAACAGCTCAGCAGGTCTGTACGTGCCAAGTTGTACTTTAATGGTTCCAGTGGTTAAAATCTAGTACATTGTTCAGTACAAAATCCACATTAAAGGGGATAGCCGAACAGGAAATATCGAGGCGTGCAGCCAAGTCGATCGATAGATCGTCTCGTCCTCGTTCTCACTTCTCGCCGATTCGCTACCTGCCCAAAACCGAATAATTGACTCATCCTCACATCTAGAAATCTAGGAAAAATCCGTGACTCACCTGATATAGGAACTCTAAGGCGAACAGTTTCGGCATTCCGAATCCGGTAAAGAGACAGGGCTACGACGTGTTGGCACCAAAAAATGTCTCTCGTATCACAAGTACATGTTACTGAAGTTATTTTACACCTGAAACAATTCATGCATACAATATCGGCTATGGGTACGTGATTGTACTCACCTATCAAAACTAACGGAAACCTTAAATTTATGAGGAGGTTCGGGGGCCCCACATGGAAGAGTTGCGGGCGGCGAGCTTCTAGGGGCGGTCACTATGCCGCTCAAATGGAAACCTGAAAGATGTTATACTAAGTTCCCAGGTTGCGAAAAGTCCTTTTGTTAGAGAACAATGAATAGAGAGAATTTGATATTTGGTTACCAAGGTGCACGGAAAGAAAGGAACCCATGCACCCTTATTGTGTTTGAACCCTCCAATGTTGTTCAATAAGATTGAGAATTGCGATTAACTGGTTTCCAAATTATTTGTGACAACGAAATACTCTGAAACAAAGGGCCCCAGACGAATGGTACGGGTGGGTTCTTTAATAAATCGAGTGCACAGATCGCTGAACCAACAGATGGATGTTGCATTCCGCTTTCATTCACATTGCATTGTGGACATTTCAGTTTTTCTGGACTGTTTTCTTTTTAGCTTCTTACTGTAGTGATTCGTGTAACGGACCTTTATTTTGTTGTATTTTCCAATATTGAAGATGCGTAACAAGTTCTGTTCCTTATTGATTATTGTGGAGCCGAAAAACACCTTTTCGTCCAAGCAGGTTTTCTTGTTTGTTTTCGTGCCATGCGGAAGGTTGTATTTCTATTTTAGTTAAGTCGTTTGTAATATTCTGAACTGAATAGACGTTGCGTTGAATATAAGATTGTTTATTTCTAATCACTCATTCCCTGCATAATCAACTTCTAATAGGTTATGGGCCCAGGGCTCGTGGGAGTGATTAGATAACGCGTTTCTTTTGTTTATTAGTTCGGTAGTACACGGGGTTGTGCATTCGTCGTCGTGATAAAGATAGAATGGCGGTTAACGAAAGTTCAAACATTGGGGTGGCTGTTGACAAGCTCAAAGGTCGTGCAAATTACAGCGACTGGAAGTTCCAGATGGGTGCGTTATTGAAATTAGACGGACTTTGGAACTGCATAACTGAGGAGTGGCCGTCTACAGTGGATAGTGCTACAAAAGCTCGTCGTGAGGAGAAGGCTCTCTCAAAAATAATTCTTTCTCTGGATAAGTCGACGTATCCTCATGTGACCCAAGCAAAAACAGCCAGCGAAGCGTGGAAGTCCCTTGAAAATGCATTTGAAGACAAAGGACTTCATAGGCGACTAGGATTATTAAGAAATCTATGTTCCATCAAACTGGAAAATTTTGGCACTATGGAGGAGTATGTTAATGAAGTCCTGGCTCTGTCCCAACAACTTGGATCCATGGGAAAACCGCTAGATGATGAATTCCTAGGTGTTATTATGCTGCAGGGACTCACAGCGGATTATGAGCCAATGGTTATGGCACTTGAAAATTCAGGAGTTGACATAACATCGGACTTTGTGAAAACTAAATTGCTGCAGGACCAAAAATGGCAGAATAGTAAACATACTGGTGACTGTGCACTAGTCACGAAGAAAATTAAAAAATCTCCATGGTGTTGGAATTGCAAACAAAAAGGCCATTACAAAAATCAGTGTTCTCAAAATAAAAACAGTTCTTCAAACAACTATGAAACGCCGAATAAAAATAAATGTAGTGGAAATGGACGGAAAGCTTTGTTTGCTGCAGCTTTAAGTGTGAATAATGTACGTGATACAGTCTGGTACATTGACAGCGGGGCCTCCTCCCATATGACTGGAAACAGAGAACTTCTTTTGGAGCTAACAGATGAAGACTCAGGGCAGCATGTGTTTGTGGCAGATAACGCAAAACTCTCCGTCAGAGGAACCGGAAACAGTGTTGTGAAATTGAAACCGAATAGAACTGAACAGATCATATCAAAAATTAAATATGTTCCGAATCTGTCAGTAAATCTATTGTCAGTAAGTGAGATTGTTTCAAAAGGACACTGTGTACATTTTGACTCACAAGGATGCAAAATAATTGATGATGGTGATTGTCGGATTAAGGGAGAACCCATAGCTACTGCAGCGAATGTCGATGGTTTATACAAACTGGATGTCATGGCGGAGTCTGTGAATGTGGCGAAACTCCTTGATTCTCAGATGGTATGGCACAGACGCCTTGGTCACCTCAATCATTATAGCATGGCTTTGTTGAAAAATGGCTTGGCAACAGGTGTGTTATATAATGAAAGTACAAATCCAAAATATTGTGAGAGTTGCATCAAAGGCAAACAGGCTAGAAAACCTTTCCCTTTTAAAAGGGATAAAGAAGTCGCACCAAACAAACTGGACTTGATACATTCAGACCTTGCAGGTCCTATGGAGGTGGAATCATGGGGTGGCAAAAAATTTTTGTTTACCCTGATTGATGACAACACCAGAAAAGTATTTTGTTATTTTCTGGAAAATAAAAGTGAAGTTCCAGAAGTTTTCAAGGAGTTCTGCTGTATGGTAGAAAATCAAACAGAACGAAAAATCAAAGTTCTGAGGACCGACAATGGGGGAGAATATTGTAATGAGCGTTTGAGGAAGTTCCTGAAAGATCGTGGAATAAAACATGAAAAAACAGTACCTTACACACCACAGCAAAATGGAGTAGCTGAACGCTACAATCGGACCATATTTGAAAAGGTACGTTCAATGCTTGTCGACTCAAACAGTGAAAAGCAAATGTGGGCAGAAGCTGCCAATACCGCAGTCTATCTTCTGAACCGTTCACCAACGAAGAAAATACGTGGTAAAACCCCAGAAGAAAAATGGACAGGCAGAAAGGTTGATTTGAGCCATCTCAGAATATTTGGATGCCGTGGTTATGTTCACATTCCCGATGTTAAACGAAAAAAGCTTGATGATAAAAGCAGGGAATACATATTTGTCGGGTATTCCGAGACGAGTGTCGGATACAGGCTTTTAGACCCAATCGATCACAGTCTAAAAATAGCCAGGGATGTCGTTTTCTTAGAAGACCAGCTTTCAGACAGCACATCAACGATTCCAGTTGAACCGGCTACAAAAGAGGCTGTTCCCTTGATGGTGCAAGACAGTGAAGATGATGATGTTGGCCAAGAAGATACGCCAGCTGCGAGTCCTCATCTTCAAGAGGAAAATCCAGAAGAGGACAGTGAAGTGCTAGTGAGTGCAGACGAAAATCAAACAAGTGAAAGTGAACCTGAAAATCATGAATCTAGGTATCCTCTACGTGTAAAAAGACAACCACAAAGGTATGGTGATTATATTACTGATTACGATTCAGATGTTGCCATGTTAACTATATCTGACAATTTAGAACCAACTACTCTTTCTGAAGCATTGTCAAGCGCGAGAAGTGCAGAATGGCACAAAGCTATCAAAAATGAACTCGAGGCGTTCAAGGCAAACAATGCTTGGGAATTAGTTAACAAACCTGGCAACAAAAATATTGTTAAAAATAAGTGGGTTTTCAAAATTAAAAGGGATCATAATGGAGATATAGTAACATATAAAGCCAGACTTGTAGCAAAGGGGTTTACTCAAAAGTATGGGGTAGATTACTCAGAAACTTTTTCACCCGTTATAAGATTTAGCAATTTAAGGTTATTATTGGCAATGACAGCTGAATTAGACTTAGAAGCAGTCCATTCAGATGTAGAAACTGCTTTCTTGAATGGTGACATTGATGAGGAAATTTTTATGTGTCAACCCGAAGGGTTTATAGAGCCGGGGTCAGAAAGTAAAGTTTGTCGACTTAAAAAGGCCATATACGGCCTCAAACAATCAGCCAAATTGTGGTATGAGAAAGCAAATAATGTGTTATTGGATTTGAATTTCGTGCAATCAAAAATAGAGCCATGCATTTTTTTTAAGCATTTGGCAGATTCAATTATAATTATAGCGCTTTACGTTGACGATTTCTTTGTTTTCTATAATGACCACAAAGAGGCAGAACGTTTGAAAATTGAACTAAATAAACATTTCCACATCAAAGATCTTGGACCGATATCAAATATTCTCGGCATTAAGGTTAACAGAAATCGTTCGAAGGGCGAATTAAAAATTAGCCAAGAACAATATATTGAAAAGTTACTTGATAGATTTGAAATGTCAAACTGCAATTCGGTAGGCACTCCGAGCAAAATCAAAATCTGTGACCATATCTGGGAAGTATTAAGTTAAGTTTTTTTGAGTGTGTTCAAGGGAAGATTATTGAATATTTTATTCTTTGAAAGCACCTTTAATATTGAGGAAGAATGTTGTATTTTCCAATATTGAAGATGCGTAACAAGTTCTGTTCCTTATTGATTATTGTGGAGCCGAAAAACACCTTTTCGTCCAAGCAGGTTTTCTTGTTTGTTTTCGTGCCATGCGGAAGGTTGTATTTCTATTTTAGTTAAGTCGTTTGTAATATTCTGAACTGAATAGACGTTGCGTTGAATATAAGATTGTTTATTTCTAATCACTCATTCCCTGCATAATCAACTTCTAATATATTTCAATTAATTCAGTCGGATCAATTGAATTTCAAGAATAACAAGCGAAATAAATGTATCTTCTATCTAAAGAAGCCTTGTCAAAGAACTGTGCAAAAACATTTATTTTTCATTTCACCGTCCTATTCACTTTCTAGAAAGTTGAACTCTATTCAGTTCAAATCTATTCTTCTTAGTAGACCCCCTGTAGATTATAGGGGACAGAAGTTGTTATTTTATCATCCCTTAGAACTGAAATGGAATAACTACATGGGTGATTCAAAAATTTGTTGCCAAACGTTGGTAATTATTTATGGTGGAGAAACAACCAAAAACATTTCAGTTTTATCTCAAAATAGACGAAAACAATGAGCAATCATACTGTTTATCGTAATGTGTGTTGTTGAAATAATTTTGCAACCAATGACTGTTACGATTTAATTGAGAAAAGCCAGGTGCATGAATCCCACGAAATTCTGTTATCAGCAGAATTGTTGGCTTGGTCACAGTTGGCCTCCAAGATCTCCAGACCTCGCAGTTCTAGACTTACAGCAATAGTTCTACATCTTACATCCTTGAGAATAAGAATAAGAATTGTTGTTTAATATTTGTACTATGTTGAAACATTCCATCTCTGCATGGATAACCAAAACACTTGCATATTATCATCACCATCCCCCTATATTGTATAGGTACCTATAAAGAGAACGGAAAGGTAAGTGGCCTCTTAGAATATCTGGGAAATAAAGCCGACTGGGATTCTGAAAATTTGTATTTGAAAGCTCTCTTCTCTGGTTTCCTTGTTTGTCTCATGGCCGGATATACTGTATACAGGGAGTCCCAATTATAGCTATGTATAAACAAGAGATACCTTTAAAACCCTGTTAATACATGAATTTAAAAAAAAATAGCAGATTTCAAACCTAAGTCTGAAGCTGCTACTTTCAAACCATTTTGTACGAAATATTCGGAAATATAATTGAGGTTATTCAGAATTCCTGGAAATATCCCAAATATTTATAAAAAATTCCAATATAGACAGGATTCAAAACTAGGTTTCTTTTCCAAAGCTGCCATTTCCAAAGCACATGAGATGAAGACTTAAATTTGGACCAAATTCAATAATGTTTTGTTTGGAAACACTCATTTTATCGACCGTATGTGTAAAATACAAGGTGACTCAAAAACAAACGTTCCGCTATCATGTATACCTAACCTACGTTTTCTATTTTGCTAAATTTTGACTTTTCATCCAATTCTACATCAAAATCAACAGGGTGATTTTTTTTATGTCTAGCACAGGGAGCTCGGAAATCTCGATTTAAAAAAATTGACAGCTGTCAAATATATTTGAAACTGATTTTCAGCGATTTTTCAAAACGTCCCTAGCTCCGCGAATATTGATTGTAGGAGAAAATGTTGAGTACAAAAATTTTACTCTGGATAAAATTACATAAAAACATTTTTCGTCACAGCCGTCTTTTTCGACATATGACACAAAATTATGTGGAAACCTTTATCCTTATTCAATGGAGAATTTCATTACGATTCTAACGATCATATAGGGTTATTTAAAAAAATTAAGTTTTTATGGGCATTCTCTTTTTTTTTCCAATTCATGTTTTACCCTAACGTAGTTGACTAAAATCATTCTTGAATGTTACTACAATCACGCCAGTGCCAGTGAACTCAACCAAAAGAACTGGAACTGCCCCGAATATGAACAATGTGACGAAAATCTGTGTCTTAAAATGTGGGAGAGAGAAAGCATGATTGTAGTATCCCTTCTCTTTCTAACGCATGTACGTTAACGGAGTTCTCGTGACCATATGTTTCTTCAATGTGATCATCTTAGAATTGATAAGGAATTGGATGGAGATGGAAGAAATTATTATTAAAACGCCACAAGAGGGAGAAAATACCCTTTTACTTCTCTTTCTTATGATAGTTTCTTTTTTTTTTAAACTTCGAAAAATAAACTGTGATATTTGGTGAATTTTCTTTAAAAAAATTGAAGTAAATCTATTGATCTTTTTTTCGTTTTTTTTTCTTAATTTTGACTAATTGTAGTACTCTAGAGTGTCTGAGAGTATCAACAAGTTTTTCAATACCAACAGTAACAACAACTGGTGCCTCGCCGTAGTTTTTATTTTTTTTTTTTGGTGGGTATTATTGCAATTACGTGTAGAACAATATTGTATTATATATACCTAGGCGGTAAAGTGTAATTTTTCCGGACACTTGTTGAAGCCTGGAAAAATCACTTAATCGCCGTGGTCTACACATTATTTTTCTGCTGGCACCCCATTATACCTAACTGTCAAAATAGTATTTCCTGCTACTTACTTTAAAAAACACGAAATAGCTGATCATCGAAAATATTGAAACACGCATTCTCATGTCCCAGAAATTATCCAATTTCATTGGCTGGAGTTTATCCATAATAATTATAGCCGATTGCACCAACCTATTTTGAGGATACTTTATGCTAAGGGACCCTTAACTTCACATATTTGCGTGCAAAACTGTTAAGTTAAGGGTTCCTTAGCGTTTAGTATCCTCGAAATTGGTTGGTGCAATCGGCCATTAATCTTTATCAACGATATAGCTTTACACCGTAATTTGTCAATTTTCCTGGTAGTCAAGGAGACAACCACAGTCATCCATCCAATATTTAAACATGACAACACTGCTTCACAGCAGTCAGCTTTTAGAGTCAAAGCCAAAACACAAAACCAAGATGGCAGAAGTCAAAACAAACATCGACGTTAAAGTGTGAACTTTAGTTCGTATCCTGAATGTTCAGGATTTAATTGACTCAGGATCTATGAATGACATGGTAATACATTGAATATCAATTTGTAGGTGTAACTATTATGCTATATATGAATTTAGGAAATAATGTTTGTAACGCCGTCTATTAGAAAAAGTTGAAATTTTACCGCCTAGCCATTTTTCACTATTTTATCGGCCTAGCAGCCTAGCCTTAGAAACGCCTACTTTCTCGCCTCTTTGGAGGCAGTAAAATTCAGTTTTAATGTCGTGTCGGTGGAAAAAAACCTATTTTTCTCGAAAAGGGTTATTATATATATTATATATTATATATATTATATTAATCGGAAAAAAAGAATAGCACCTTTTTTGATGAAAAAAGGTCAGAGTATTTGAAAAAGTAGTTTTCAGCTCTGCAGAATGACACCTGTCAAAAATTTGGTCCCAACAGATTTCGTGGTCCGTTCCTGGTTCCCTCTACAATTTAAAATATTTACTTTACTATGATTTTAAGAGCCTTCATGTCTTACACAACATAATAAAATTTCATCAAATGATACAAGTCGATTCAAGTTATATAGAGCTAAAGAGATAAATCTTAAAGGCTCTGTATTAAAAAAAAAAAAAAATTACAAACTAGGATTGACCTTTCCTATACGCTCCCGAAATTATGCTTTATACTTCGGACACCCTGTATAAATATGAATAATGAGGACATCCGAATTGGAGAATAAAGTGTACAAATATTTCACTTTCTACTGTGACGTCACGAGTAGCACGACGGGATACGCGGTTCTGGTGGGCGGAGCCAGATGCAATTTTCAATAATTAATTAGAACATTATTAAGGCGTTATTGGTATTACGCCCTTATCCTAACATATTCTCCATTTCCAAAAAATGCGCAAATTATCCACTAACAAACATAATCAAAGCCAGGACGTTGTGGTTGCCATATAGTGTCAACTTTCTTTGTTATACGCGTTATCTACACCAGTATTTGTTAAATCGGAAGGTTGAGCTGTCATATAACGATTAAAAAAGACCAATATTTTTGTATAAACTGAAAATATGACAGTGTGAAGTGAAATAAGAAGAATCATTGGCCCAGAGATGTTGAGCAGAGTTCGTAAATTCTTCTCGAGCTTTTTCTATAGTACTTAGCTCAGTGGTACAGCCATTTCTCATTACTTCTTCCGAAATTATCAAGTGATTTCCAGAGTAAACTTCTGTGAAAATCTAGCGATGTTTAATCAGAGGTGACTGCGCTGGCTCTATTTCCGATCCAGAACCTCTCAAATCTATTGTCGAGGAAATAAAAATGGTGTCCAAGCCTGCACCAAAGTTTACTTAATAGGTAAACTTTCCCTGCACCATCTTGTTGAAGCCAGGTATTAGTTATTTTATTCAGATATATCTTCCCTCTATAGGGTCAGTATAACCTGTGATATTTGATGTATTATTTACTCATTTTTTTTTACGTTGATTCAAATGAGGGGTTTAAATTAGGCAAAATTTACAGAGCACTCTATCAAGATCTCACTGGTCACTGCTTTGTTTTTGAGTCAACATATATTTACAAATACTGCCAATAGTGTTTCTATAGACTCATATATTTATCACATACAGGGGTGAAGATATTTTGTTTATAAATAGACTTGGAATAGTTGATCAAGGTTGAGCTAGACAACAGCTCAACCAAAACTGAAAACAGCTCTACAATATATGACCTGATTTAAGAAGCCAACGTGTGATTATTGTCCTTTTTTGGAATTTTATATAAAGCAGGAACAAAGAAATCAACACTGTTCTATGAATAGGTCCATAAAACGAAAAACGTGTCCACCATACCAAATAATGAAATAATGTTAAATGGCGATTCTAGTCTTTCCAACGAGTAAACAAGAAGCATAATGGACAACTTCTCGCTACAGAAAGACGATAAATGTGTTTCGTTCCGGGAAACACGAAATGTCCGTGCACTGTGCACGATAAGTGGTCGCAGGTCGTGAGAAGCAACTCGGACTGAGAAGCCACCAAAATACCATTTATTACTACATCGTTGCCAAATAAAAAATATAAATACAAACCGAACTAAATAAATGGCCTAGATTTTCGGATGACGTCAGCGAATGCAACAAAACAAATTGACGGATAGAACGGGGATGAATGAATTCTGTTACTATTTGTGCGAGTGCGAGTGCAGGAAATTCCTGAATTACGCGTAAACAACAAATAATTCCCACGGCCGATGACGCGATTGCAGCAGCCAGTAAGCGCCGTTCCTCATTGTTGCCATTTCCTGTGCCTCGATGCAGCAGGGGGTTCGATATGGACACGGCGCACTGGCAACAGTGTCTGATTGCGTGTGCCAGATCGAGATAAACAAAAACAGCCTTGACGGCGCGAGAGCGGCGAGGGGGCGGCACGCGGCGGCATCGGTGACGGCTACGTCCGACGATGACCTAGACCAGAAAGGTGCGATATTTTTGGATTTAGTTATTTCTGCTATTCCTGCTCTATTGTCATGTAACAGGGTATCCTCTACCTATATAGAAATGTTTGTTTTCTTATAACTCTTGAACCGCAGAAAGAGGTTGATTGAAATTTTGCAGAGTAATCAGTATAATCAGGGAATAATCCATGGGCATGGTTTTATCCGTCAACTCATAGCTGATTTTGAGAAATTGAGATTTATATTAAAATTTTTGATAAATAATGACATTTGTCAGTATTCGCCATTTATTGACAATGACAGTGAAGCAGTTGAGGCATGTTCTATTGGTACGTACAGAACTTAAAGCTGGGTGCACATCAAATAAATATCTGCGTTGTGTGGTGAATGTAACGTCATCAGTAAGTATAACAATTTTAATGAATGAATAGTTTTATAACCTTTTGTTAAAAACTATTGAATCGGAAGTTTGTTATTTAATATTAACTCACACAAAGTATAGGTAGGTACTAAAGATGATAACCAAGATACAGGGTGTCAAATTTAGGAATTATGGCACGAGATTTAGAGATTCAGGGGTCTTCATTTAAGGCAAGAACGCAATAAATTTGACGTCATTGATAGAGGGCGCCGCCCATAATCTGACTATTTATTCAGAATTTATTGAAAAAAAAATCCTACTTTGACACCATCTTGGTTATGAATTCAAGACTGAAGTAGGTGAATATGGGTGAATCCTGATGATTATTTTCCATTAGAAAATCTGTGGTTTTCCAGTGTACTAGTGGACACCCTGTATAATGCCTTTTCCCATACATTAACATGTAAATAAAGTAAAAATTGCTGCGTGTCCTCGCGACTCAGCGATTTCAATGCACCTTTGGCGTGGTTTTGGGCTACAGTTGAATTCTATACACCAGGTCGTTGATCTTTTTAACGAGTCTGTTCAGCAATTCCTGAAATTGGACTTATTTTTTTTGTAGGTAGTGGTAATCGACTAGCTGCTCTTGCCAAAGGATGAAAGTGCGGATTGTTATTAACGAAGAGTAGTTCTCTTCATTCTTACGTAAAAAACCTTCAGGTACCTATTCAGAAATCAGAACCTTCAAAAAGTGGGGTTGTTTTTACCCTAAACCTCTCGAGTATGGAACGCCCTTATATAAGAGAAAAGAGAGGATAGTTGATATCTCTCATTGTGAGTAGTGGTTTTGTGACCTAATTTCGCTTTATTTGGCAGAGAAAAAATGGCGTCATTGTCAAAATGGTTAACAAGTTTTATAGGACGCGCGGATTCATGATCTTTCTTTCTTGAATATTCAAAATTTCACTCTTGTTTTGTTGATTAGTGCGGATCAGTGAGATCCACAATGATAGAAATTTTTGGTCGACTCAAAACGTTATTAAATGGTTTTCGAAATGTTCGCATCGAAATAGAGATTTGATAAGAAATAACCGCAACTTCCGATAAGTAAGTTCCGTTTCGAATAGGCCTGTCGAAAACTACATCCATGCACACACAAAGATACCAAATATCCGTCTATTACAACTTTGCCGACAATTAATATAAAAAATTCATAATATTTAATCTTCTCATGCGTATTATTATCCCAAACCTTTATTCCTGGGCAATAGTATAGTAAACACTGTAAACAGAAACGAAGAAAGCTCATATAATTATTATAACCATCAATGAAAATCTCATTTGATCAAATTTTTAAATAAATCCAAATCAAGATTTTTAAAAAAACAATACGCCAACTTTACCAATTTCTTAGAAAAAATCTCAAGAAACACGCGCGTGAAGTGACTTTTCCGCACTTTATTGTTACCGATTTCTTAGAAAAAATCTCAAGAAAAAATATTTTTTCTACAAGCGTGCGGAAAATACCACTTTTCCTCACGCATTTTAGTTTTTCCGCACTGAGTGCGGAAAAGTGGTATTTTTCGCACGCTTGTGGAAAAAATATTGTACCTAACACGCGCGTAAAGTGACTTTTCCGCACTTTATTGCTGCAATCTTGTACGGAAAAGTGGCACTTTCCGCACATGTTAGGTAAACTACTATTTTTTAAAATAATTGATCAGCTCACACTTTTATTGAGTTTTAGAATGATATATTATATTTTTTAATCTTTGTGTAGTCTTTGTTAATTCATCTTTTGAGTTTTTCCAATCCACTCGTTTCAAGTTTTTTTATCACGTTTTTATGAATTTTGCTCAACTTCCAAATAGGTTTTTTTTCATATTCATTTTTTGATCACTTATTTCGATTTTCCACTTTTACAATTTTTTTATATTCGTCTTTTTGAATTCAACTGACCTTTTTCTGTTCATTTTGATCAGGATTAAATGAGTTGTTTAAAGATTAAAGAGGATTTCCTTATACGTGCAATAAAAAAGCAGACTTTCTATTGCAAATTGCAAGCTTTACAATTTGACTGTTTTTTTTTTATTTGTAGTAATTTCCTGGAATGTTTAATTTTGACACTCTCTGACAAAAATATATTTCTTACTTTTCCAGCAAATTCTCTTATTTTCCTCCTTATTTCAGGCTTAATAAAACAATGAAAAAGTACACAATTTGTTTTCAAATCTTGTTTTTGTTCTAATTCTAGTTGATTTAGAGTTTCAAGTACATTTGAGTTTTTTCACTTTACATTTAAGTACGTGACATTTTTCACGTTTTGACAATGTTTCAGTTATTCAAAAATAATATTTGTCTTTTATTTTTTTTTATGGACGTGACTTTTTTCTTTTTTGACAATTTGTTGTTTTTTTTTTCTTTTCTATTCAAGACACTTCTGGCAGTATGTACATTTTCAATCATAATTTTTATCATTCTAAAATTATTTTATACATCATAATATAGAATTTATATCTTTTTATTGCCATTTTAACTTGGCTAGTTCTATTATTTTAGATCTATTTGAGAAGGCATGTGATAAATAAATATCTTATTATCATTATTATTATTTTCTATCAAATTAACATTTTAGTATCCTATACAGGGGGTCCGGGAAAATGTGGGAGATCTCTCGGATTCAGATAGAACATCGAAAAATAAGATACGCCGGAGATACGGGCCCTGAAAGGACGCCACTGGAAATCAATTTTTCTAGAATAACTTTTTAACCACTCAATATAATTTCATGGAAATTTAATATGATAAACAGTAAACATTACCTTATAAAATACTGCTCTCAAAACATAATTAGCTGGTTTAGTTTACCAGGGGCGGACTAGGTTGTACATTTTAATGCTCAAATTTTCAACACCCTGTATGATAAAGACTTGAAAATAAAATGAGATAACCTAAACCTTAAGCTACAAAAAAGGTACTCTTGTCTCTTGTTCATTATCGATAAAATGAACCGTTTTCGAGAAAAAAATATTTTTATTGAAAAAACCATGAAATTAGCCATAATGTGTCCTTGACAACATTTTTCAAAACAATTCAAACCTATATTTTCCTCAAGATGTTTATGAAAATTGATTTGAAAAAACAATGCAAAATTCGAAAAAATCATGGGTTCACATTTTTTTAAAAAATTTCGTCAAGCAGGGCACCACTTCGTCATGGCTTTTTTTCAATAAAAATATGTTTGTTTCTCGAAAACGGTTCATTTTATCGATAATGAACAAGAGTACCTTTTTTGTAGCTCAAGGTTCAAGTTATCTAATTCTATTTTTAAGTCTTTATCATACAGGGTGTTGAAAAATTAAGCATTAAAATGTACAACCTAATCCGCCCCTGGTAAACTAAACCAGCTAATTATGTTTTAAGAGTCGTATTTCAAAAGGTAATGTCAACTGTTTATCATATTAAATTTTCATCAAATCATATTAAGTGGTTAAAAAGTTATTCAAGAAAAATTGATTTCCAGTGGCTTCCTTTCGGGGCCCGTATCTCCGTAGAGAGGGCCTCTAGGAAAAAAATTTACAGGAACTTGTCATCTTATTTTTCAATGTTCTATCTGAATCCGAGAGATCTCCCATATTTTCCCGGACACCCTGTATAATACTACACTTGCCAATTTTGATGTACCACTGTTTTCTACTGTTTCTTATATTTTCGTTTTCACTAATTTTCATATTCTTCACAAACATTTCTTTTTACTTTTCAAGGCCCTTTTTTCATTATTTCTTTGTCATTTTTTGAGACATGACTCCCGCATTCCAGCTTGAGAACACGATTTATTTATTTTTTTGATTAGAATCATCTATTGATATTTTTTTTCATCATTTTTTGTTCTAGTTTTATAGCCATGATTATTTTATTTTCCATCTTATAAAATCCCGTTTTAAAAATTTTATAACTCACGATGCGCGATGTCTCAGTCTCTCCACTCCACAATTTTCAAGATATATACTTCATGAATTCTGTTTGACTGAAAAACAGAGTCATGTTTTTTCATTTTTTTTCAATTGAAGTGATTTTTTTCCTGTTTTGTCTGATAATCATCCACATTTCAGAGAAAATCCAATTTTTTTTGTTACATTTCAGTATCTTGTTATAGCGGAACTCGTTGCTTTAGTCCATGACGTGACGAATTAGGTATTTCAATTGTGATCATCATACAGGTGGATTGAGTTGAATTTAGTTGTTCAATGTTTGAACTGTTTTTCTTAAACTTACTAAGTAGTCGATAAAATGAATTTATATTACAATCCGGCAACGCTGGAACTATCTAACGTTGACAGATGCGTGACAGCTTTCCAGTTGATCATTTTTTTTTGTTTTAGTGAGGTGTGTTTGTGGAAGTAACTTCTCTATCTAAGGATCGATCAGACAGGGTGTCCCAAAAGCCAAGGATATAAATCAAACAGGAGATAGAGAGGCGATTTGCTACACATTTCGGACACCCTGTATACAGTTGAACAATATTGACAAATTTAATGTTTCATGACTCATGAAAGTAACCACATATCGCAAAAAAGTTTGACGAATGTTTTATTTCACTGGCCTCCAAGAAGCTACGATTTAATTCCGTCAGATTACTTTTTGTGGGGATATTTGAAATTTAAGATCTATGCCAACAGACCACAATGTTCAACATTGAACGCTGTATTTGTCAGATCACGCCTGATTTATTGCACAAAGTCATCGAAAATTGGGTTCTTAGAAGTGGGATTAAAGCCAACATAAATTTGGTTGGATAAATAAACAAATACTGGCTGTGTGATAGAAAGTCGTGACGAAGTTGATTTTTTTTAATGACAGCATATATTTTCGAATTCCTCTACGTCAAATTATGGATACTTATAATAAAGTGCTGGAAAGTTGCATTGCCACATGGATATTTGAACAAAAATTCTTTGGACTATGACTATACAGGGTGTCCCAACGATAGAGTAAAGTAGGTTTTATCATATAGGATATGAAAAATATCAGTATCAATATGCGTCACAGGTTAGGGGTGTAAATAGCGCACATTCTGAAAATATTTGGAAACATACAGGGTGCGTCACAAAAGTATGGCACGAAAAAGTATGATTTTTTTAAATGGAACCCCCTGTATATTAATTGATATTTCAATTCTTTCTTCAATTTGGAACAAAAACTGTGATACAACTAATGTTCCTAAATTCAACCGTTATCGAGATATCGCGTTTTAAAAATGGCATTTTTGCAACTTTGACATGCTATAAAACTCAAACTATTCAAGTTAGAGGAAAATGGTTTGCACTTTCCTGTATTAACTTTTCAAGAGCTATTCAAGGAGATCAAATCCATTATTGTGAAAAAATGTCAAAATGTGCCGAAAAAAGTTGACAGTTGACGTTACCTTCTATCCAAATGACAGAAGAGCTCTTGAAAAGTTAAGACAGGAAAGTGCAAACCATTTTCCTCTAACTTGAATAGTTTGAGTTTTATAGCATGTCAAAGTTGCAAAAATGCCATTTTTAAAACGCGATATCTCGATAACGGTTGAATTTAGGAACATTAGTTGTATCACAATTTTTGTTCCAAATTGAAGAAAGAATTGAAATATCAATTGATATACAGGGGGTTCCATTTAAAAAAATCATACTTTTTCGTGCCATACTTTTGTGACGCACCCTGTATGTTTCCAAATATTTTCAGAATGTGCGCTATTTACACCCCTAACCTGTGACGCATATTGATATTGATATTTTTCATATCCTATATGATAAAACCTACTTTACTCTATCGTTGGGACACCCTGTACTGAACAATGTAATTTCTCAATTTTTTCAAAAGTTGGATACAATTTTCAAAAAAGTGTGTTATTTATTTATTTTTTGTATTTTATTTTTCCTACACTGTTGCATAGAGTGGTTTAATTATGGACCAGAGAAAAGATTTAGGCATACATGAACCCCAGTGGTTCGCAGTAAAAATTTGTAAGCACTTCTAACCAAAAAAAAAAAGAAGCTATTGTTGTTACGCCACTGACACACACCCCTAGACTCGCCCCTAGAGTAAAGAGTTGTAACTTGGATTTGCCCATCAAGCTGATGATTTGCATCTAAAGTTTAAAAATTTGGTTTACATTACATAGATGTTAAAGTAGCAAATTTTTAATGCACGTCACTGGAGTCAATAACGTTCAAGGCCGAGAAAGAAATAATCCCTGGTTCAAAGTTTGCCAAAATCTGGTTAAAAATCAATACACTCTATGCAACAGGGGATGAATGACACGCACTTTTTTTTAAATTCGATAAATATAGCAGTTATAGCCACTTTTGTCAGGAAGAAAAATTGTCAAGATCAAAAATGGAGAATCTGACATAGCACCAAACTTTGCTTAAAAAAAACATGACTTCCTTAGTCCACCCTGTATTCTGTATAGAATTTGTAAACAAAAGAAATTCACCGCTCCAACCTCGAATCATGTACAGGGTGATTCATTTTCAGCAACAGGGTGCCAGTTCTCATAAACTATTGATCATAGAGACTCAGGAAAAAAATCTGTATAGTAATGTGCCCAAAAGAAAATGCTGGAAATATATTTCAAGCTTCTAGGATCGCCGCAAGGGGGCGTAACGGTACTGTGAAAACAGAAAATTTGAGAAAATAAACACATTTTCGAAATTTTCCCCATTGAACTACCAGAAAAGAATAGGAAAACAGATATTAGACGATATTCTTCAATTGAGTCCCCCGAGAGGAAGAAAATCTGCTTTTTCTGGTGCATGTACTCGAGGTCGAGGTAACTCTGCTTTAGCCGACCACACAACATGAATTGTAAAAGTTAAACCTGAATTTGAGGTTTTTTCGAAATTTTCAAATGCAAATTCACTAAATAGATGCCTTTATCGTGTTATTTGGATAATTTTCTATGACTTTCATACAGATCATTTTTCTCTACCTTTCGAAATAGAAGAGTAACGGAAACTTCATCGGAAATTCCGCGAGGAATACTTTTGAAGCAGCCCCTATAAATTTGAATGTGTCAAAAATAAACACATCAGATTTGTTTTGATTCGCGTTTAACATTTTCTTCAGTTGATGTTAAAAAGAAAAGCCTACGAGTGTAAATGCCAAATATTTTTCTTTTTTTTTCCACGAGCAGCTGACAAATAGAATACAGTGCAGCACTCGCCAAAAATAATACGGTGGACCAGTAAACACCTTTTTCCAAAAATATAAAAAAAATTTAAATTATCCCAAAAAAAACAAAAAAACTATTGAAAATGCTCAAAATCCCCACCGTTGGCAAGGCACTCCTATCAAATTTACACATTCAAATTTACAGGGGCTGTTTCAAAAGTATTCCTCGAGGGATTCCTGATGAAGTCAACTCTTCTATTTCAAAAGATATAGAAAAATCACCTTCATGAAAGTGGTAGGAAATTATCCAAATAACACGATGAAGGCATCTATTTGATGGGTTTGCATGTGAAAATTTAAAAAAAACTCAAATACAGGTTTGACTTTCACAATTCATGTTGTGTGGTCGGCTAAAGCGAATAAAATCGACCCCGAGTAAATATACCTGAAAAAGCAGATTTTCATCTTTAAAATGAGCTTAAGAACAGTCAAATCGGTTAAGGAATTTCGAAGTTATAGGCAATTTAGTAACATCAAGTTTGGCGGCCTGTAGCTGTCTAATTTGACAACAGAGAGAAGTGTCGGGGGGAAATTTTTTAGAGAATATCGTCCAAAATCGGTTTTCATATTCTTATTTGGTATAGTTCACCGGGAAAAATTCCGAGAATGTATCGACTTTCTGTTTACACAGTACCGTTACGCCCCCCCTGCGGCGAACCAAGAAGCTTGATATATATATCCAGCATTTTCTCTTGGGCACATTACTATACAGATTTTTTTCCTTGGTCTCGATGATGAATAGTTTACGAGAACTGGCACTCTGTCGATGAAAATGAATCACCCGGTACGTGTTCTCGCAGAATTGGTCAAGGACCTTTCGAAAACCGCAACTTCCTATCTCTTTCTGTTTCGAAAATATCGAGATCTGAGTTATTTGGGTACAAATTTTCACGTTGAAAATAAGCAACTTTCCAGCACTTTAGTTTTCAAGATATTTGGTTAATAGAAATTTGAGAAGCTAGAAAGTAAGGCCCGGGGCGGTCAGCTATTTTGGGTTAATTTGAGAATATACAGGGTTTCTCGAAATCACCAGGTACAGGCTTCAACACCAGATTCTACAAATAAAAATGATCAGCTTATAATTCACAACGTGCCCCTGATAATGGTTTTTTATAAATATTTCCGAAAATGTTGGTGATGAAATTACAAAATTTCACACATGAACTTTTTATGGAGGTTTTCTCAAAGTTTTGACCAGAAGGGAAGAGGGTATTTAGAGCTCCACTTTCATTTCTTTGTTTTTTACTCAAAAAGGTGTTTTTCGTTCAATTATAAGAAATAGTGGTTTCGAATGAAGATACTTCTGTTATAACTAAACATCCGAAAAGAAGATTTTTTATTTCAAAAATGCTTATTGCTTATCCTCTGATGACGCGAACAATTTTTTTTTTCGGACTTGTCGACTTTTTAGTTGTTCACTCTGGTCTATCCCATGAGTCTTCTTTATACCTGAGCCTGGGAAAGATTACTCTCAGGGCATTTATACCGATAAATTTCTCATCGTTCCTACTAAAAACGATGGAAAAAATGGTAGAAAGGTACATTGAAGTATCCGCACATAGAGACAGCACTTCACAACAACCAAAATGCTTATGAACCTGCAGGAAATAGTGCACAAAATAAAGCAACCACTGATTTCTGGATATAGGAGAAGCATTTGATTTGAATTGACAACACGGTCTGCAGGTGAATGAGAAACTTGCTGAAAGGTAGGAGGACCCAGGAAACTTGGCAAAACTGTGACTATAGAGGAAGCTAGATGTTGGCCTTTGGATTTTTATTTTTGAATTTCAGAGAGAGGAGTACTGCTCCCCAGGGAGTTCTCCCCCACTCGCACTCCCCAATAGAATGAAGTGGTATTCTTGAAAAATCATAGTCGCCGGGGAATTGAGACGAGGGAGCAAAATCGTGGAACGACGATTCTAGTTTGAGCAACCAATGAAATTCTGAACATTTTGACGTACTAGATAAAGATAACCGATAACCTCAATTTTTTGTTTGTGTTGTGATTCTCGACTTCTCGAATACTCACTTTCCTGAAAATTACATCTCTCTGTGACTTGGAGAGTTTGAGAGTTATTGAAATCATCAATATCTTAGATTGCTTCTTTGATATAATCAAAATTTATCCAGATCAATCTTGAAATATAAGCACATCGAAAAAACAAAGAATTTCCAAAATACACAATATTTTGGCCTTGACATGTCTCTTTGACAGTTCCGAAAATATCACCAATCGAAAAAGCAACCTCCAAAACCCCTTCTAACGAAATTTCACTGTCAAAATGTCAATCGTTCATGAAACTTTGATTTTGAAAAATATGCCACTTCATAATTTCAAAATTTTTCCAAGAACATGTCTTGGACCTTGGAACATAACCATCTATCCATAGCACATCATAAAACAGATAATTTCCAAAATATTGTGTATTTTGGTCTTGAAATGTCACTTCGACAGTTCTGAAAATGTGACCAATCGAAAGAGCATCCCCAAAAACCCCAACTCAACAGATTTCACCGTCAAAATGACAACTGTTCATGAAATATTGAATTTCTATTTTGAGAAATATGCCACGTCATCAATTCTTTAGATTGCTTCTAGCGCTGTTAATTTCGATATTTTCAAAATTTTTCCAGGAATAGAAATGTTTTGAAATATAACAATCTAACCATAGCACTTCAAAAAAAAAAAAAATTTCCATAATATTGTGTATTTTGGCCTTGAAATGTCACTTTGACAGTTCCGAAAATATCACCAATCGAAAGAGCACCTCCAAAACCCCCTTCTCTGCAAATTTCACTATCAAAATGTCAATCGTTCATTAAATATTGAATTTTGATTTTGAAAAATATGCCACATCATCAATCCCTTAAATTGCTTCTAGCGCTGTTATTTTTGATATTTTCAACAAAAATGCCTTGAAATATAACAATCTAACCATAGAGCACATCGAAAAACAAATAATTCCCAAAATATTGGGCTAAGATTTGTCTATAGTAGTCCATTTCGTGATCCCAAGGCGTTCTCAAGCCCAAGATCGACTCAAGACTCGACGGGCATAAGAATCGCCTCTTCGATTATTTTAGATTTCTTGATTACAGACAATCAAATGAAGAGGTTATCCACTTTTTCACAATAAAACATAAATAAATAATATTTTGCTCGATATTTTGTTACGTGCTCATAATGTAAACAATAAACATAATATTTCCTTTTTCGAATTTTCAAGCAAGGCTGCTTGTGTTGTGTATCTAATTTGACCAAACCAAAATAATTTTTTGATTTTATACAAATATGAAATTGAGTTGCAGGTGCTCTCATCGCCCCCCTTTTAATCCGCTATTATAGAGCACGAGTCTCATACAGGGAAAATTAAATCAATTTCCAATTAACTTAATCTAATTGTACCTTACAGGAATATCGGGAGAATATCCCTGTATATTGGCGTGCCGCCGCATCCCCACATTTTCAAGGGGATAGACTCCAAAGCCGGTTTTAAAGGGCGTCGAGTCCACGGATCAGCGTCCCGACGCTAAGAACTACAAAAGCATTAAGTTGCATGCCGGATGACCACCATCAACGTAACTGTACATATGAATAAATCCATATTTATTTTTCGTGGATGTTGCAACGACTTTCCCAAAAAGAATTCCAATTTTGAATGCAAATGCTGATCGATTAACTGCCTGTGCGTGTTGCATTATGAAAACATTTGAATTGTACAAGTTAGTAAAGGTGCTTCCTTTGCAGCAACAGCACCACGTGTCGGGCAGGTGCACCAAACAGGTGCTCAGTTCTATTTTTTCTAGTTGCCCGCACACCCTCCCTGGTTTTTGCACATTTACATTCTGGTCAACCACCTATATAGGTACCATCAGGCATTTAGAATAGACAGCGTTGTCAAGTAGTTATCGTTGAATAAGATAATAAATGAACGCAACATCCGACAGCACTGCCCCATTCACAAAATGAATGACGCGAGTGGCGATCGATGCGCAAAAAGTAAGCTATGCGCAGCCGCACGGCTAATTTAAATTTTATTATAGCGCGGGGGACGACGACGGCTGTAGGAAAATTGTCCGCCTATGTCGATGGAAAATCGATGGCTCAAATTGAAAATAATTCAAGGCGCATCGACCATCGACCTCGAAGATGGCTATCTTTTGTTAATTTGATCGCAAATTGGGAGGTATTATGGTCCGCTGGACGGACTGATTAGAGCTGTTGCGTTGTCCGTCACTACCACTTCCACACAACCCATTATTTCCGTTTTTTCGTGGCTCCGCTGCTATAATTTCACTAGGCCACTTCTCGGAACTATTATTGTTAATTTACTTTAATCTCGGTTTAAATTTAAAATGATGCTAATTGCCAGTTGAGTTAGTTGAGGTAATTTCCATTGGAAAAAGTCGATTACCCGAAATAGGGAAATGCTAATCGATTTGTCGATTGAGAATGTCCCGTTGCAACGGGCTCGAATTGGACAAATTGTCGAAAAAAAGAAAAACGGCTTAACGGTTTCGGACGGATAGCGGAAAAGGCGCCGGTCGACACCCGTATTGCCAGTTTTTTCTTATTTTGTCCACTTCCTGACTGACTTTAATGTCCCGTCTCGCCTAATAGCTTTTTAGTTGTAAACCTTAGATTTAATCTGTGATACCAATCAACGCCGGGGCCAATGTCCTCTAACAATGATGCACCATAAATTAACTCACCCCTGTATAAAAGTACAGGGGGGTATAAGGCCCTTTCATTCGCGATTACGACAGAGTGCAATGGGGGACCCCCATGCCCATGAGGCACATTATTATTTATATTAAAAACAGCTGATCATGAAATTTGCATCCAGGCCCAACTCTAAGAAAAGTGAAGTTATAAATGGAAAAAGCTCTCCTAATGGCATGGTTGGAATTCTCGAGAGACAAAGAACCATTAATCACGGCGGCACGGCCACGGCCCCCCGACTCATCTTCTCAAGTGGTCAACCTTCAACCATAACCATCCCATTGCTAAAGCTCTTTTACCTGCTTTCGTGGTAGGTACGACGAGATGGGTACTTTGAATGCAACATTTCATCTATTGGTTGATATATTCATACTGAACTAGTTTGATTAAATAATAAACAAAAAAGGAAGTAGGAATTACGTGAAGATGACGCAACATCGCACCAGTCACGTCTGTGTTGAACCGACCTTTGATCTGCGGGAGACACACTGACACAGTGGCGGGGACCCCCGCCACCAGTGACGTACTAGGTCTCATTAGGACAACAAAGACTTCTGTTCTAATCTACCTGAAATGCAATTTGGAAATAATTGTGCAGGAGGAGTAGCTCTCAAGATATTATTGATGACTGAGTAGAACAGGGGTAAGGCGTTTCCCATCCCGATGACTTATGAGGAATATTGTGCTTATCGACATATGGTTCCCCTTGGTTTTTCTCATATAGGATCTGGATAATCTCGGGCAGCGTTTGTCCAACCCGTGCATGCATAATTTCTCACTCCCTATGCCGACTGGAGTAATGGATATTTTGATATTCACCCTCAGTCGGCACCCCTTGTTTGAAGACGAAATTGTCTTTTGTTTTCTTTTATCTTCATGCTTCAGCACTATGTATGTATGTATGCATGTATGGATCTTCCATTGTGATTACTAAAAATTTATTGCAAACGTTATGAGAAATAGCAAATTACGAGCTGGTTGACCTTTGTTACTGTTTCCATAATTTATCGATTACATTATTTCCTAGCGCAGCTTTATTTACTTTAATGACAACGAACAAAAGACTATAAACAATAATTGTTTATCTCATTTTTGCCATTTGCTCGTTCTAGTTACTAAATGAGGTTTTTTCTTTGGTAAGTCAAAAATAACAACGGTAGTGTGAATGGAATGGTAATAAATTAAACAATGGTGGTGGTACCATGTCAGTGTCAATGTGGGTAATGGTAATTGTCGAATAATAAAAATCGTGGAAACCAGTTAGCTAATGTTTAAGCATGGATAATTGGGTGTGCCGTTCAAGGTTGCCTTGGTCCGTTTGGAGTCGAGCCCCCTTTTCTCCCTTATGACTTGGTTATTTGTAACTTGAACAAATGACATAATGACAAATATATGCTGATAATCAATAAGTCCAACAAGGTTGAATTGTTTGTTCCTGGATAACACGTTTTATTGCCTCACTGATTGTCTACGTCAACGAGATTTAATCAAAATTGAAAATTGGTGCTTACCGACTTGCAGCACATTATCCACACATCCAGTTTCCAACAATTTCATTCCCTTACAAAAAGCTAAACTACCCGGTTCCTGATTATTCTGGATGCGACTCAAACTCGAATACATGCAAATGTCCCTCTCATTTCGGGGAAAGCTCCAAAAAACGATTCGCCGTTGCACGGGTTCCGGGATGCGATCGTACCGTTCCTCGATGCGGGCAAAGGGAATGGTTTCGGCGACTTTTTTCGCCGCGATATCCAAAAGGGAATCCGGTTTGGGGGGATTCGGAGGCGCCACAAAACGACAACAGGGGGGCAGGACGCCCACCGTCGCGACGGCAGGCGCCCGTCGAGCCGCAGCATCGTGCACCGCCATCCGCCGTCGCTCCGACGACCGACACACAGACGTACGTCACTCACACGCTCAACAATCTTAACTCGACTGGCTCTAAAATCCGCTCCGAATTTGCTCCTCGCCTTCACTTCGCTACTATTCGCTCATCATCGCGTGTTGTCCGACTCGATCGCTGCTCCTCCTCCTCCTCGGCGGTCTCTTCAATCATAAAACACCGTATGGGTGCCCCCTTCTGTTCTTACGCCATTGTCAGATTGTTCGCTTTGTATCAAATTCGAGAAATACTCACACCTTACAGCAGTGGAAACACACCTCCCGACCCACCAGACCTAAAATCTAATCATCTGTGATTGAATCCACCCACCCCGCACACCATTTTTGGCCCATATGCTCATACTCCTCAACTCCTCACAACAGCCAACATAATACTCCACAAAAGAAACATCGGCAACCATGTCAGTAGTAATTCTATTGCCAGCTGATTACCCACACCCCCTCAGTTCTCCCACCATGCAACTACGACACTTGTTTATTTATGTTTATGTTTCGCATCTTTGACGTTTATGGATGTGCGCCGGTCTGCCTAGCCTCATTTTTTCTTTTCTGTTTAATTCGGGTTTTTGGTGCTTCTATACTATCACTAGGTAGGTATATTATATATATATATGTAACTGAACTATGATTGATCACATTGATTAACAGTGTAGTTGATAATGCTATACGCTATACAGGAGGGTTTAGAAATCCTTTTTCTAGTGTACAAAAATTGTTGAACAAAGTGTGGGAGAGCATCAAGACATGAGATCAAGTGGAATCTTTCACAAACAGGCTGGAGAAGCAGTAAAAACTTTCAATGAAGAAGCCGACACTATTTTTTCAAGAAGGAAACAACCACTTCAGATAAAATTTTGTTGTGGCTTGCATACAAGAATAATTTTGATGGAATAGTGTAAGAAGTGTAGGCTTATATAACCAAAAGCGTAAGGGGTAGATGAATCTGTTTATATCGATGAGACGATGAGGATCAATGAGATATACCTAACCAGAGAAAACATGGAAAGCGAAGATGGACTCAAAGTACCCAACCGAACCGAGATAGTAATCAAATGATTATCTCTGAAGGACTTGCTCCTTATAAATCAACCGAAAACTCCTCATATTTCCTAGAGGAGCGCTATTATTGTTAATCCCAATGTCATACTATGGGTCCTTTTGCATGTTTGAATAGGTTTTGGTTCATATACAGAGAGCATTGTTTTCTTTCTGTTTAGAAAGAGAGGTTGAGGTTATATGGTAAAATCGTGATAGATGAGTTGACAATGAGATACCTATTAAATATGGATAGGTTTAGGTGGCCTTCTTATAAGTGATTTTTCACGTCACGACAGTTATGAAAATGGTACAGAAAAAGAGGTATTTACTTTTATCCAAAACTGTAGGAGAGCATCAAGATATCAGTAGAATCTCTCACAAACAGACAGGAAAAGCAGTAAAAATCCTCAATGACTCTAATTTTCTCAAGAAGGAAACACCCACCTCAGTTAAAATTATGTTGGGGCTTGATTGGAAACGAAGATGGACTCTTAAGGGTTTTCCTAGTGGAGCTTTATTTTTTTATCGAAACATAATGAAAATTTGTATTGCGGATAAAGATAAGAAACTGCCCAAAGGCTTAAAAGTACCCAATGTTGGGTACTTTTTCAAGGATATCAATGTCAGACGACGGAAAATGCATAAAATGGGTGATCGTGTAGCCCATCTGCATGCATGTCTGCATAGGTTTTGACACTCTAATCTCTATACAGAGACACGTACAGAGAGCATTGTTTTCTTAATGTTTAGAAAGTGAGGTTATGGTAGGTAGGATTGTGACAGATGGGTTAACATTGAGAAAATGTGGACAGGGTTTGGTGACTTGCTTTTTTTTTACACTACGACACGCTTTACCTATGAAAATGGTAAAGGAAAAAGAAGTATTTACTTTTGAAACTCGTGCTACCGACGACTTTTTTTTCTTTACAGCGTGATGATGAAATAATATTGTATCTTTTCAACATGTTTTTTTTAGTTTTTGCACAACTACAACAATACATAATTAATCATAAATACATATGATTGGCTCACCTAGATTCTGGATGATATAAGCACCTGTATGTGCACATATAACTACACTATACAGGGTGTCCCAGCAAGGGTGGCCACCGGCCATATCTCAGAAACTACTGGACCTAAAAGTTCAGGAAAAAAAAATTATTACTAAAGTGGCCACGAGAAAATGCTGGGAAATATCTATAACTTCGAAATTTTTCCGCTAGGGGGCGCAATCAAAGCTTAAATATTAAAATTCGAAATTTCTCCGGAAATTCTCAGATTGAGGTATATCTTTATCAACATGGTTAGAAAACCTAGACAATTTCACGTCTTTTTGGTACAGGGCTCATTGGCGTACCGATCTTCGTGTGAGTAGGGGAAGGTAGTGAAAGTGTAATTGTTCAAGTAGCTGTAACCTATTAACGACTTGTCCGATTTTGTTGCGTATAGGCTTGTTTAGAAGATAAATGTGAGTACTTTCGAAAATCGTATCCAGTAGTGCGTGATTGTCTCCAGCAAAATTGCTAGAAGGGGTAACTTGAATTAAAAACAGTGTTTTTCATTTTACCGCAAAAATTTAAATGGTATGATATAATTCTGATAAGAGCATCGAAAGGTACATTAAATTTACAAGAAAAAACCTTTGAAACGCAGGTGGATATCTTTTTTCGTTTTCGAGTTATTGCCGAGAAAAGAGTTTTTGACACTCGAAAAGTTGTTTGTTGTGTAGTTCTATTGCAACCTGCTTTTTTTTTGGCTTCAATAATAATAACTAGTCCAAATTATGTAAAATTTAATGTTTTCATTTGTTATTTCAATAGAACAAAACTCATGATAAATGAAAAATATTTTGATGAGCATAAATCCCAATCTAATTATGTATTAAATATTGCAATGATGGGTTGAAAAAAAATCTAGGTAGCTGTGGAAAAACATCGGCGGGTTTTCATGGAGATAATTGAAACAGATATTGCAATCATAACAATCTCTTCATTATCATTTTAACATTCTCTGTTAAAATGTCTTACACCAATGCCGAGGCTTTTGATATGCTCGCCGTATATTTTCAATGTTTTGGAAATGCTCCGATTGCGGCACGTGAATACGCTGCAAGGTATCCTGAACGAAGGCACTACAGCAGAAAGGTATTTCGGCGAATGGCAATACGTATAAGAACAACGGGAAGTGTACAGCTCAATCCAGTTTCAATCAGAAGACGTCCGGTAAGAAACCATGAAGACAATATTATAAACGTTCTCGCTTACGTGGAAGCCTCACCGCATTTGAGCACAAGAGAAATTTCCCACCATCTAGGATTAAGTCGTTCTTCAGTGCTCCGAATTTTAAGAGACTTCAAACTTCGTCCATACCATCTTTCCTTACACCAAGCTCTATCAGAAGATGATTTCAACAGGCGACTAGACCATTGCTATTGGCTTCGAGAAATGTGCAACGAACATCCTCAATTCCTCTCCCAAATTTTATGGACCGATGAAGCCCGTTTCTCTAGTTCTGGAAATGTTAATTTGCATAACATGCACTTTTGGTCGCGGGAAAACCCACACTGGATGCGGGAAGTGGATAATCAAAACAGGTGGAGTGTAAACGTCTGGTGCGGAGTGTTAGGAAACAAAATTATTGGGCCGTATATTATTGATGGCCATTTAAATGGTGAATCATATTTAAACTTTTTAGAAAATGACTTGCAAATACTTTTAGAAGATGTTCCCATTGGTCTTAGGATGTCCATGTGGTACAAACATGACGGTTGCCCAGCTCATTATGCACGGAGAGTTCGTGATTTTTTAAACAACCGTTATCCAGATCGCTGGATTGGAAGGGGCAGTTTGTTCCCATGGCCACCGAGATCCCCCGATTTAACTGTGTTGGACTATTACTTGTGGGGACGAATCAAGGACATCGTTTACAAAACTCGTCCCACTACAAGAGAAAATATGATTGAGCGGATTGAGAATGCTATACATTCCATTGCACCAATTGAAATAGAACAGCTGTTTCTATTTGTAGGCACAGAATTGAGAAATGTATTTTACAAGATGGAGGACAATTCGAACATTTATAAAGTTAAATAAAACTACACAACAAACAACTTTTCGAGTGTCAAAAATTATTTTCTCGGCCATAACTCGAAAACGAGAAAAGATATCAACCTGCGGTTTGGAGGTTTTTTCTTGTAAATTTAATCTTCATTTCGATTCTGTTATCAGAATTATACCGTACCATTTAAATTTTTGCGGTGAAACGAAAATAACAGTTTTTAATTCAAATTACACCTTCTAGCTACTTTTCTGGAGACAATCATGCATCACTGGATACGATATACGAAAGTACTCACATTTATCTTCCAAACAAGCCTATACGCAACAAAATCGGACAAGTCGTTTATAAGTTACAGCCACTTGAACAATTACACTTTCACTACCTTCCCCTACTCACACGAAGATCGGTACGCCAATGAGCCCTGTACCAAAAAGACGTGAAATTGTCTAGGTTTTCTAACCATGTTGATAAAGATATACCTCAATCTGAGAATTTCCGGAGAAATTTCGAATTTTAATATTTAAGCTTTGATTGCGCCCCCTAGCGGAAAAATTTCGAAGTTATAAATATTTCCCAGCATTTTCTCGTGGCCACTTTAGTAATAATTTTTTTTTCCTGAACTTTTAGGTCGAGTAGTTTCTGAGATATGGCCGGTGTCCACCCTTGCTGGGACACCCTGTATATTCCATTTTAACCGAATAAAATCAGATGATATAATTCCTATATGCATAACCCTTCAAATCTATGAATAACCTTTTTTAGCCAGATCAAACTTAACAAATGAAGAATTACACGAAATTTAAAATCAAAAAATAAAAATTCTGGAAAATACAACAATATTTCACTGGAAAGAAGTAACCCTTCAGTTAATCTGTATATCTATATGAAGGAAAATAGATTTAAATTGTCTAATAGAAATATTATAAACATCCTACATCCTTTTGATAAACAAAGTGCTGTGGAATAGTCTAGGCTTATACAATACAATTTTGACTATTTGTAGTTTTGATTTTTTTTAAGTTGGTCTAGTAGTTGGGTAATTATACGCTCCTCCCTCCTTCCCATACCAATATACCGTATCGTAGAAGCGGCGCAACTAAAGCTTTGTAAAACATTATGAGTGTTTTTCTATTTAGAAACTCCTAGGCAAATGGAATCTATGTATCAAAGTTTGTAACTTTTTACATATGTGTTGAGTATGGATAGAGGATATTCCATTTAAGTCTAAAGTCTATGACAATTCCCAAATATTTAGCGTGACTGTCTTCCTTGATAGATTCTCGTACGGTAGTAATATTCTTTACTATGAAGTTTGGACGGTTTGTGAACGAAATGGAGAAAGCTATATACTTAATGTGTTTTGTTTATATTGAGTGTTAATTTATAATTTTATAACCGGTGCAAAAATTGTTTTACTTGCTCTACATCGCACTTCTTACCAATTGACAATTTGCACATTTTTTGGAAATATGAAAATATATAAGGACAAGTGAGTACTGATGCCATTGATGTTTGTTAGAATCAATCTACTACCTCTATTAATGTAGTAATCACCGATTGAAGAGCGTCAATCAGCATCCACTACGTCACAGAACACATTATCTATCTCCGTCTGGCATATTGACTGAGATATGACTCTCTCTTTTGGGAAGGTAATATGGCCCCTCCCCATTTTCGATCATACAGTGAAATTTGCGTTTTGTTTTTCATTTATCCAGTATATTTTTGGGTATTTTGGAAAAAGAAATCGCTGATGACTTTCTGATATTGTCTAGAATACGTATATGAAATTTCAAGTCATTTGAAAATGTATGCACATTGTCCATCCTTTAACATCAAAGAATTAATGTTGAGTCATCAGCATAAGCCTCAACTTTTCCAGGTATATTTATGTATGTACCTCACAAAGAGTACCTATGTACATATCACGGTGTAAGATGTACATATATATAGTGTTGAAAAGGATTGGACCTGGGTCTTGATTACTCTTGGTCTTGGTTCACAGATAGTTTGTCCTATTTTGAAATATATTGGGTTCTGGCACTAGAATGGCTCTGGAAGACCTTCAGCTAGTCCAGCACGGTGAATCGCACCCCATTTTAAAATTATTCTGCTTTGGGATCTTGTGGCTTTCTCGATACAGTGGGACTATTCCAGTTCAAAATGGCTAAACATCTTTTCAGTCATATTCCAACATTTATTTACTGAACATTATATCTTATCAGGTCAAGACAAATCAATATTATATCTATTTTATTGAAATTCAAGTAAAACATCTGTTTGGGAATGAAAAAATCAATGCAGAGTATTTACAGCATCAAAGTAGTTGTGGCAACGTTGCACTAGAACAGACAGATTGGCTTGACTCTTGTCTTTGTCACTAAAGCTAAGTTCGAATAGTCCACATCTTGACATATGAGATGTTCGGTCATGTGACAGAGGATTTGATTTGCAATTCGTCTGTCACATGACTGAATATCTCATATGTCAAAATGTGGATATTCGAACTTAGCTTAACGGCCGACTACATTTATCCGCTTAAAAAAAAGAAGAGTTGTTTTGTTATAAAAACCCAACATAACCTCACTATTAAGCTGTGGATCAGAATTTACAAACTATTGTTTTTCCCCATAAATTCCCTTCAAGTCAATCTTATTTAGTGTTTATTATTTTGTGTATTGTGTGAAAGATCGAAATAATCCATTGAAATGGATGACGAAGCCGAAACATACAAACTATGGAGAATCAGGAAAACAGTCATGCAGGTGATCATCCAATTTTCTCAATAGGACAGCTATAACCAGGAAATCTCTTAGCTATGCCATGATAGAGGTTATCTAGTAACCCAAGATGAATTGGATCAAACCCTCGAACAATTCAAAGAACATTTCGGAGACAAGCCAAGCGAAAAACGACCAGGTCGAAGCGATCTGATTGTTTTGGTGGCTCACAATGACGATCCTACAGATCAGATGTTTGTGTTTTTCCCTGATGAACCAAAAATTGGTATTAAAACCATTAAAACGTACTGTCAAAGGATGCAGGATGAAAATATTCATAGAGCGATCATTGTTGTGCAGGTAGGTAATAAAGTTAATTTGATTGATTAATCCACTATTTTTCTATGAAAATAATTGCATGTTTTGTCGCCTTTGCTAAAAAGTCACTTTTAGCACAGTAAGTACATAACCAAACCACAGTGTATAGAATATACAGTTGGTTCAGACCCTGTCGGCTTCTTTGAAAATCGTGTCTCCAAAGCGATTTGCAAAATTCTTAAAATCATAAATAAAATAAACAACACTAGCTTACTACACTATACTCAGCGCCATCATTTCACCGCCTACTACACCAAACCATTCGGAATTTGATAAAAACCCATTTTTTCCAATTTGAATATTGCAGAATCATATTGTGTCATACATCGTTGTATCCGTAGCAAAATATGCTATTTAATACAGGGCATTCTTTTTTTACGCGTCATATATAAAAAAATAAAGTTGATGATGGTTTATCCGAACGAAACGTCGTAAGGAAAATCCTTCGATCATATGGGAAAATCTCTCAACGCTGTTTTGTAGTGCTTGAAAAGTGGCCTTGAGAAAGTGTCTTTTGTTTTTCCATATTTCTCTAAATAAGGTCCCTGATAAGGTCAGAAAAAAATAAAAACAAAATCGGCAAATTTCGGATTTTTAGGCATATCTCCGGAACTACTCGGAGTTTTAAAACTTTCAAACGACATATTGTTAGGCTTGAAAATGCAAAACTTTTCTCCAAATAACCACCTTCGTATCTCTAAAGGTGCGTCCCCACTTGCAACAAAACAGCGAACCGAACGCCGTCGCGAACCTCGTCCCAAACACAGTCACGCAACAAAGTAGCGAACATCACGGCATTCCGTTGTTTCTGATTTTATTAAGTAAGTTGTCGTATGTTGCGATTAAACGTATTATATTCATATGTATTGTATTTATTGTATCTAATAATCCTCATACAGGGTTGATCAGAAGGGCCGGGTCAAATTGAGTGGGTAGCACATTATATTTTCTAAACCAATAATGGTTATAAATTTGTTTTCAAGTAGGTACCTACTTCACTATCTTTTGATTTTTCACGGGAGAATTGTACAATCCAATCTTAACCAATTCGCTTTATTTACTTATCTCTCCAGTAACAAAAGTTTTTTCTCATCTTCGCCTTTTTTCTTCGCAATGACAACACCTTCTTCTTCCCCTAGCCAGTTGAAACATTTATCTTGGACGAGATTTGTCCCCATGCATTGTCCATTTTATTAATGATCAAATCGGATACGAAACACTGGAAACAACCTATTCACTGCACTGTAACTAAGCAATGAACCAACTAACTGACGCTAGAAAATTCAACTTCCAATATGTCCGTCCTCGTTTCTCCATCTTGCTACAAACATCAATGCAGTCATCGATATCGCCAAAAGAACCACAACTCGCGACGGGATTCGCGGCGAGGTTCGCGACGGCGTTCGGTTCGCTGCTGTGTTGCAAGTGGGGACGCACCTTTAAAGTTTCCAAGATCCCCATGATAGACATCCTGGCTGTTTTCTCCTTCTCATTGCATAGCCTACATATGGAATCATCGTTGAAGCATATGTTTTCTTAGGCTGCAGTGTTCAGTTGTCCCATTCCTGGTAATTGGCACCATCTCGCTTGCTTCTGTTGTCTCTTATAGAGGATTTAGTGATTCCAATTGCAGATTCTCGACCCATAAGTGGTGTCTCGGTGGTGTATTTGCAGGCTTGCGTGCCAGATGGCCTGGTCGCTCATTAGTACCTATCCCCTCGTGTCCCGGTATTCATCCTAAAGTAAAATCGTTGTATGCTTCCAGAGTAACAATGTTTTGCTGACAATCCCAGACTTGCTTTGATTCAGTTCCATTTCATAGCCTCTCCTTAGATCTTCTTGGACACAGACTTTTACTGCTTTTATTTCCGACTGGAAAACAGTAGCATGCTCCCTCTGTTCATACGATTCCCACGATTTCGGATCCTGTCCCCCGGCATATCTTGGAACGGAGTTGTTTCAACGTTCTCTTTGAGTGGCCTGTTAAAGTTGATATTTTTCGGCATGATATCAATCCTATGTACTGAAGATCTTAGTATGCTCTAAGGGAGGTTGAGGGGCTTCAGCTTCTGGTGTTGCTTGGACTATAATATGCCCTTATTCTCCCTTTCATTTTGATAAAGATATCTAGGGCAGGGAGGCTAAGCATGACCTCCATAGCAAGGGTTCCAGTTATACGAAGACATGCTAACCTCTGAACTTTTGCCAGTTCTGTGGTTGCCTGTCGTTTTGGTTACCAGAAAACAGAGCCGTAGACAAGTAAGTAGTGTTGGTCTTACCACGGGACAGTGGAATCAGTGCTCTATACGCGTATTTTAACCCCAAGTTTTGCCTACTGGTCTTTTTGATGCCATTATTGTGGCTTTTCCTCGACTAACTATTTTCTGAGGGAGTGAGTTCCACTTGTCATCTAGGATCTAGGATAATGCCACCTGCAGTTCTGAACCGAAGAATACGGGTTAACATTGGCCCCCTGTATTAATTTTCCTGGTGAAGCTGACCAGGGAGGGTTCTTCTACGATGATCAGAGTTGTCTGTATGGGTTCTGATAATTTTTTCGTATGCTTGTCTATGACTAGTCTTGCTACATCTTTGTCACCATTTTGGATGATGCACAAGAAACAACGATACAGTTTGATACTTCGTCAAGCGCAACGCATCATAATCTTTAGCATCCCTTTTGTGGAGTTTAAACAGGTCGGCGCACTCATCTCCTCGGCGCCTGCACCGTGTCACCGCCGCCTAAATTTCATACGTCAAATTTGATAGTCCCTCTTTTCTCATACAGGGTGTTTATTATTCAAAATAGCAGAAAACCGTTTTGTAAATTGATACTGCACCGCTCCTAGTCGCCACAATTCCACTAAGTCATGGACATTTTTTTGCCATCTTAGTGGATTTTCCGCCATTTTGAAAGTAATCACGACACTATAGGACTAAGTAGTAGTTAGTCTTTAGCAATGATAGACCTAACTTTTCGATAAATAATTAATATATCGTGTATATCAAATCAATGGATTGGTTTACTCTCAATTTAGGCAGGAATGACCCCATCAGCAAAACAGTCACTTGTCGACATGGCCCCCAAATATATTCTAGAACAGTTTCTCGAATCTGAACTATTAATCAACATCACTGAACACGAACTGGTTCCAGAACATGTTGTGATGAACCCTGAGGAAAAACAGGAATTATTGGCTAGGTATGTTGTGTTACCATTTGCGGTCGTCCCAGTGAACAATTTGTATACATTTCTAACCAACATGAAACTTTATAAAAACAAAAATCAATTTTTCGCGCACCAAAAGCTACGTTGAAGACTTAAACTTGTTGGCAACTCTGCAATGAAAACCACAAGACCCGCCTCCCTCAGACCAGTCCATCAATGAGCAGAGTTTTGTCGTTAGAGCTAGGTTGCCGTGTATAGGATATTTGAAAATTCTGATAAATTGTCCTAATCGTAGTTTAAAGTTATTAAATTTGTATAAGAAGCATAGGAGGAAGGAAAAACAACTTGTGCAAATATTGATTTTCCCGTTATCAATACTATTCTGGTAAAACTATATTAAAAGATTTCAATATACCTTAATAAAACTGTTATCTTGATCAGTAGACACGTCGATAAGCCGATCTCGACAATTTGGCAACACTCTCGTACTCCTACTATGATAATACGAATCAAGCTAAGTACTACGTACGTCTTACTCGCGGATCTGTTTATGGCGTCAAGCATATTCCACGACGCCCGGTCTAACGATATATAGGCAAAATGTACAAATTGCAATTAGGACGACCGCAACGATATTTTTTGGTGATTTTTTAGGTATAAATTGAAAGAAAACATGTTGATGAGGATCCAAGCTGGCGATCCTGTGGCCAGATATTTCGGATTAAAACGAGGACAAGTAAAACTTTTGTGTTAATTTGTTTGATAAGATTTTTTTGAATTATGTTGTTTTAGGTGGTGAAGATTATCCGATCTTCGGAAACGGCAGGCCGATACATTTCCTATAGGCTAGTGACTTAACTTGGTATCTGTTTCTTTTTTTTGATAATCAATAAATTTTGTATCGGAATGTATGTTTTATTTTTAATTTACTATTTGATATTTCTTTTTACTCAAGAAAAATACTTTTACAGAGAATTTGACTATAATCGCCTCATTTTTGTTAAAAAATGGTGATTTAAATTTTTTTATTAGAATATCTTAATACAATAACTATGATATATTGAACACAAAAAACCTGCCCTTAGTTGACAGGCTGCTGGTTCTAGTATTTCAATGTTCCAAGGTTGCCAGCTTTTTGATGAATTTGTAGGGAATTTCTTCAAACTTGTTCAGAAATTTTTGTGAATTTTTAACTGAAGATTTTTACGTATATTCGATTTTTCGACGTTTTCAAGCTTCCTAAAACTCTGAAAAGCTTCAATTTTCAAACGAATTTACCGAATTGAATGAATCTTGCGCCATTTTGCAGACAATTCGATCTAGTTTCTTCATGAATTTTTGTGTTTTCTTGTCGCGACTTTTTTTTTCAATTTTTCAACTTTTGTACTCCAGATAGGGTCAAATTTGCAGCTCAATTTCCATAAACAGGATTTTTTCTTGACAAACCAAAAAAAAAACAATAGAAAGTTACATACTTCACGAACAAAATGGCGCTAGATATCTCAAAAAATAAAAAAGTTATTAGCCTTGGCAGGTGCACGAGCATGGAAATATTTTCAAAACCCCAAACTTTTTCTTGAATAATACACAATTTTAGTGATTTTGATGAATTTTGCGTCATTTCGTGGGAAATTTCTTCAAACTTTAGTGGTTCGAGCAATACCTGACTGATGAGTCTTATTCGAGACGAAACCGGTCTCAGAAGGGCACGTCTTACATGGATGCAACTCTTGACATTTAGCACAGTTCTGTACCAATCTTTCCATTTACCAAACACTAACCTACTTCAGGCCGATAAAATTTAATTGATTTGTTGATGATAGCAATGTTTTTTTTAATACTATACATCATTCTACTACTCGAGAAATGGATTGATCCTTAATTAGGATTCGGTCAAATATTACGCAAAACATCCGATCACGAACTTTATCTGTAACAGGGTAATTTTTAAGGGGGTAGTTTCGTATGCTGGCACCAGACTTGCCCTCGAATAATGTATCCTCGTTAAAGGGTTTAGAGTGTACTCATTCCGATTATGGGGCCTCGGATGAGTCCCGTATAGTTATTTTTCGCCACTACCTCCCCGTGCCGGGAGTGGGTAATTTGCGCCCCTGCTGCCTTCCTTGGATGTGGAAGCCGTTTCTCAGGCTCCCTCTCCGGAATTGAACAATTTAATATCAATTATTCAAGCCATTTTTTCTCAGATACTTCATATACTTTTTTTTTAATTCGGGTTTTGTCATCCTTTTTGTCAGTTGCAAATTAGTCCAGTAAAGATATCAGTATCCAGTATCAAAAAAAAAAAAATTCTGGCAAGCTTTATATAAAATTCAAAATCAACTGCGCAGATGAAAAAATGGCCATGTAACCTGAAAAAACAATTTTTAATTGAAAATTTCCATAATATTATACTTTTCAGCTTCTTTATATCTATACATTCACCTAAACATCATGATTAATTTTCGTCAGAATAATGATAATAATATTCTTTATTTAGCATATAAAGCTACATACCAAAAACCAAATTAACAATGAATGCATGATATAATGAAAATTTCAATGTATAAAATAAAGTATAAAAATGCGAGTAAAATGTGAAACAAATAATTAAAATTTGGACAACACATTCCCTCAACAGTCTCAAAATTTGTTTAATTATCACAGTTTTTGAGATGGTTTGGCATTTTATTGAAACCGGAAAGGCCTCTGTTTAATTCTGAGTAATGTACAGTGTACAGGGTGTTCACAGATAAATGGACCCCCCATTAATTTTTCAATTTCATGTTTGGGAGAAAAATGTTTCAATTGAAAGTTAAATGATTCAAAATGAATTTTGTGAAAACACGGTTTTCACATGAACAGGGAGATTCTACTAATTAAAATGAACAATCTTTATTCTATGAACATTTATTCTGAAAGACGACGAAGACGAAATAGCCCCTCGAACTAGACAAAATCCACTAAAACAATGGGAGTTAAATTCATTTTTAAAAAAGCTTCTAAGAAGAAACTAAATATTTGAAGGGTTTTCATAGAATGAAAATTGTTCATTTTGATTACTCAGTAGAATCCGAGGTAGAATCTTAATTTGAAATATTTTAGGATAAAACTGGGTCACCCTGTATGTATAAAGAGAATATTTCAACTTTTTCCTCCTCGCAATCAACATTTGTTAACAACTAATTCGTTTCCAAGGTTCCAAAATAATACAATCCATTTCAAAACATGCTCGAAAAAATAGCAAATTTCGGACGTTAATATCTTCTTATTGGTTGAATTTGGGTATAGGGTATGCTATATGAAAAATGTTTGGAATTTTCCGGAGAATGCAAAAATCAAACAAAAAAATAGGGTTGTAATTTGAAATAAGAAAGTTGGACCACGCCCAGATGTTCTGAAACACCCTGTATATGTGATGACCTTGTTTTCACAAAATTTATTTTGAACCATCAAACTTTTATTTGAAACATTTTTTTCTCAATCAAATTAAAAAGTTAATGGGGGGTCCATTTATCTGTGAACCTGTACCATTTGACTAGAATTACTACTATCAACTATAATAAAATCATCACAGTTCCTAGTTTCATAAGTGTGTACATTCTTAAAACATTTAACTCTATCACAGATGTAGTTTGGTACTAGTCTATTTCTAATTTTGTATATAAATAAGTTTATGTTAAAATAGCTATTTACCTAACAAGTGCGGAAAAACATTTTTCCTACAGCCGTGCGGAAAATTCAATTTTCCGCACCGATATCCGTGTGGAAAATCAGATTTCCCGCACCAGTGCGGAAAAATTTTTCCGCACGGATATGTCAAAATTGACAATATCATAAGCAAACAGCAACCAGGTTTCCAGGTAACTATGGTCGCTTAGTTACACATTTCGACATTCATTATTATATATATCTAGGATTGTTCTCTCAATCCTGGCGAGGGTATATAATGAGATCCGTCATTTCAAGCAGTTAGTTCAGTTCCGAATACGTCGTGAAATATAAATCGTAAAACATAAATAAGCTGTGATTTTGTTTGTGAATGGTGAGTTCTGTACATAGTGACTTGTAAAATAAATTAATTAAAGCTGAACAGTGTTTTCTATAGCGAAACTCGTTACATTGGTGTCAGAAGTGGGATGAAGCGTATGCCTTGCCAAACCAGGAGGCAGCTACCGTTGCCGATGTCTTGATTAAGGAATGGTTTTGCCGTTTCGGTGTCCCGTTGGAGCTGCATTCGGACCAGGGCAGGAACTTCGAATCGACGCTATATTCCAGAACGTCTGCGATGTCTTGAAGATCAAGAAGACAAGGACAACGGCGTTACACCCACAATCGGATGGCATGGTGGAGCGAATGAACCGACCATCAATCGACACTTGGCCAAAGTTGTCTCTGACCATCAAAGAGACTGGGATCAACATCTTCCCCTATTCCACATGGCGTACAGGTCAGCAGTTCATGAATCGACGGGCGAAACACCTGCCAAGATCATCATGGGTCGTGAACCCCGGCTGCCCTGCGATTTGAAGTTTGGCTGCCCACCTGGTGAGGATGTCGCTGGGGAAGACTACGCAAGTGATCTTCGTAGAAAAATGGACGATATCCATCAACGGGTCCGACTAAACATCCAAAGTGCCAGCGACAGGATGAAAGAAGCGTACGACGTGAAGGCCGAAGAAGGAGGGTTATAGGTTGGGGATTTGGTTTGGCTTCACAACCCACAGAGGCGACGTGGATTCTCCCCAAAACTGCAAAGTTCTTGGGAGGGCCCGTATGAGATTCTGGAGCGAATCAATGACGTCGTCTACAGGATTCGAAAGCCACCACGAGGAAAACCGAGGGTTGTTCACTTCAATCGTTTAGCTCGGTATGCTGGGAACCACGACGATCAGGACGCTGAAGTGAGGCAGTTCAGGTTACCCAAGAAAGACATGTCATTGGAAACTTTCATGTCTCTATACTCCAATGGCCAGAAAGTCCAGAATGGCGTTGTCCAAGAAAGGCAGCTGGATTTGTTCAAAGCACCGGCCGAATATTCGTTGGCTCACTGGGTCACTGAAGACCTTGGCATGAGGAGTGGTCTTGCTGCTGCTTTCAAGCGGAAATTTGGACAACTGGAACATCTACGACGACAAAAACCAGAGGTGGGGAGGGTACTGGAAATCATGGAAGGTACACGACATCTGTTCTACCTTGTGACGAAGAAGCTTCCACATCATCTGACCACCTACAGTGATGTCTGGAAAGCCCTCAGTCATCTTCGTGACTTGATGCTGTCACAGGACCTGACCCATCTGGCAATTCCGAAAATGACGAACGACCAACTGGACTGGAGAGTAGTACGGAGCATGCTGGAGGTGATCTTCAAAGAACGCGGCATTGACATCCTGGTGTGTTGCTATCCTTCCCGGAGGACGAACCAGAGGACAGTGGACTGCTACTTCCATAGGACATCAGGCTGCCGGTTTGGGGACAGTTGCCGATACCGACATGAAGGCAATTCGGGACGAATTGCCTTAAGAAGGGGGCAATGTGACGTTGCATGGTGAATGCGCCGCCGCAAGCCATCACCACATTGTGTAGAATTGTTTGGAATCGATTGGCTTCTGGTACATTCTGGCAAGGCTAGATGGCGTCGAACATTCTTCGCTTTTCTAAAAATATCTGGATTGTTCTCTCAATCCTGGCGAGGGTATATAATGAGATCCGTCATTTCAAGCAGTTAGTTCAGTTCCGAATACGTCGTGAAATATAAATCGTAAAACATAAATAAGCTGTGATTTTGTTTGTGAATAGTGAGTTCTGTACATAGTGACTTGTAAAATAAATTAATTGAAGCTGAACAGTGTTTTCTATAGCGAAACTCGTTACACTATTGTACCTAACACTTGCGGAAAATTAGTTTTTCCGCACGAGTCTGCCGTTCACCGACCGACGCGTAGCGGAGTTCGGTGAAGCAGCTGCTGTTTGCTTATGATATTGTTAATTTTTCCGCACTGGTGCGGGAAATCTGATTTTCCACACGGATATCGGTGCGGAAAATTGAATTTTCCGCAAAACTATTGTACCTAACAATTGCGGAAAATGTTTTTCCGCCCTCGGCTGCTTCACCGAACTCCGCTATAACTAATTTTCCGCACTTGTTAGGTAAATAGCTATTTTGCTTGATGGACAACATACCACTGACACTCAACATCAGATTAATTGGGGTGTACTTATTACATTTTAAAATTGTTCCCATCGCCCTGTTCTGTATTATTTGAAATATGCCAACTTTAAAACTCGGCAGACTATACAATAAGGTATTCTGGAGATTCAGGGTATATAGTTCTCGAACAAACCTGCATGCATCTGGCAAATAAAAAAAACTAAGAAACCACCCCTATTTCTAAAAATTCACAAGGTTGACGAGTGTGAACTCTCCGGTTTTATACTCAGTGGACGTTCTTCCATCAACCCAGAAAAAAATAGCTTGTTAGCATTTTTTTTGCACCTCCTTAAAAGGTTTGTATCAAAAAATCCCCGCTTTATTTTATTTTTTAGTCTTGATCGTTATTTAAGAAAATCAGCTTGATATTTTGCTAACGCTAGGTCTATTTTTGAAACGGACGCTAATTTTTCAGAAGCCCCGAGCCAATGAGTATTGGAGTTTTTGTGAACTCCCCTACTTTTAAGACAGTCGCCCAATTCAGAAAAAGGTGATTTTGTAATTGAGATTAAAATTGATTAAAGGGTGGCCTATTTCTTAAAACGTCGTTGAATACTTTTTTTCCTCAATTTTCTGCTTCTGATGAATCAAAAAGTATATTTTAGGTCCAAGGCTTTTTGAGACAGTCGCCCAATTTTAAGATAGCCGCCCAAACGTGAATGTCCATTTCCTTGAACTATGAGTCGATTTCCTGCTATGGTAAAATCATTATAAATATTCTAATTTAAACACAATAACGTCTTTGAACGGTCGCCCTTTGAAAAAAAATCAGTTGATTCGTTTATTCCACATGAAATAGGAAACCCTTTCCGGAAGACAATATTGCAGAATTAATAATCTTGTTATTTTATTGAAAACAAAAAAGTGGGTTTGCTCAAGAATAAATGCACTCTTTTGTGATAATTATTAAACTGGCAATCGGTTGACCCATTTGCTGGTTGTCTACAACACGTGAATGTTTGTAGACGATTCAACCAATAGGAAGACCGTTGTTGGTATGAGCTCGTGGAAGGGTAAGGAATCGTTATATGTCCTGTTGAGGTAATTTGGACCACCATTGAGTCAAGATAACAGAAACCAGCGTCAAAATCAAGGTTCATTTGTTCGATAATACAAGATTATACTATGTTAGTGTTGCTATGAGGGGAATTTCTTGTTTATACAGTTTACAAAACTCATACTAATACGCAATTTTGCTTTTATAAAAAATACTTTTGAGTGTTTATGGAAAGTACAAAATCACTTGCGCAAATAAAAAAAACGGCCATTTAGACTAAATAAACAATTTCTGTATTCAAAATTTCTATTACATTAGACTTGTCAGCTTGACAACATCTTTACTTTACATTCACCAAAACATCATGATTATTTTTTGTTCAGAAAATATACAAATTTGAAAATTTCAAGCCGTTCCGGAAATATCCGAAATATTGCGATCTGGTTTTTATTTTTTTTTAAGCAATTTTGAAAGATATGAAAAAACCAAAAACACTTTTTCATTGTCACTTTTTAAGCTCTACAAAACAGCCTTGAGAGATTTTCCGTACGACGTTTCGTTTTGGAGAAACCATCATCAACTTTTAAATACGGTGCTGGATTTTTTACGACGGACTTTGAAAGCCTCTTATGTTCCTAGACCAACAATGTATCGCAATTATTCAAAAAAATTATATTGATGGATTTTTCCATAAGAACTCATGTGTTAGAGAGAGACAAACACTTCTAACAAGTATGCCTTTTTTGCATAAAAATAAAGGAGAAATATGTTTTTTCACTCAAATGTCTCATACGGTTACGTCCAAAAAAGTTATGGCTGTACATGTCAGGACAAATGAGTGTAGGTGGCGCCCTCTACAAGTTAGAGCCAAACTGAGATAAAATTCGAATTCCGCATAAAAAGAAACCCTCAAATACCGATTTTTATGGAAATATAGACGTTGGTTCAAATATTATTTAGAAAAAAAAATAAAAATAAAACTTCAACACCCTAGTAGCTCTGTAACGAAGCATTTCCGGACACACCTTTATATGAAGTTTTCTTATTATTTTTAAGTGGGGAAACTCACCATGAATTTTTTCGCAATATTAATAAAACACCCTGTATATTTGAAATCAGAAAATAGATCTCTATCGAACTATGGGATAAATACAGGGTGTCCCATTAAAAAAAAATGAAGAAGCCTGAATTTTTTTGACTTCTGATACCCATTTGTTTTTTCTGATAACAAAATCTAATAATTCAGAAAAAGTATTACAACTTTGCCAATTTGAACCACTTTCTTGGAATAATATTGGCCAAAATATACGTGAACAACCTCAACAACGATGCGACAGGTGCTCCGTTCTCAAAGTAGTGTCCTGGTTAAAAATCTAGACCCACCTATCTCCTTTCGACTTGGAGAGAGTAACATGACGTACGCGTTGTTGCTGGAGGAGGTAAGTATGGCTGCATGAAAAATCAATGGAAGAGGTAGGGACAACCCTTTTCCTCTCTGAGGCGTTGACGTGGTGGAGGGGCTTAGTTTGGGTGAGTACTGCAAAAAATGTTGTTTGTTTCGTCATTCCATATGATCTGCTTTCTCTACTGATTAATTTGAGATAACTACATGCTTGTTATTTGAGGGAGTGTAAAGAGTTACACTTCACTCACTTAAAACTTACATTTTTTTTTAACAGTCGCCCATCGTAAGAAAGTCAAGTTGATACAGTTCGTCGCCCTTTTTAAAGAAATCCGCCCTTTGGTTGAGATCAACTTGACTGCAGGATGTCTAAAATGCAATTTTAAACATTTTACACCCATTTTGAAACATTTGCTCATTTTAAAGAGGTCGCTCTTTATTGAACATTGACTCAAGAGATTCTTCAACGATGTTTGTAATTATGAAAGCTCACATCGTTTTCAAAATAAGCGCCATTTTTGGGAAAATGATGTCAATCCAGGGTGTCCTAAAAAGAATGGGATATACGGCACCAGCAGAACTTTTTTCTACGTACTCAAACATATTTGTGTAATCAAAAAATTGATTATTTGGTCATTTTTAGAATCAACCTTTTTCAAGATATTTGTTCTTTAATCAATCCATGCAATGTGTTTTCGAATGGAGAATTTTGAAAATGAGGGGGCATCGAAAACGCCGTAATTTTGACAAGAAGTGTCTCGAAATTCAATTTTTCTTGAAAAAAAAAACATGTTTTTTTTTTAAAATCTAGAAACATTGATCATTCTTCAGGTTTACCTTTTTCATGTAAATATGATGGAAAAATCAATTTTTCAATTTCAAAAAAATTTATGAGTGCCCACAAAAAAGTTATCATTATTTGAATGAGTGAAAAGGTGTGTAAGTGGCGCCCCCTACAATTAAGGGCAATTCCGGGCTCAGATTTGAACTTTGCATGTCATACAACCACCATATAACAAATTTCTTCAATAAAATTTCATTATTTCGAAAGTTATTCAAATTAATCAATTGAAATTCAACTTTGACGCCCTGTATCTCTGTTAATATAAACCCAGATATAAACTTTAGGTATAGATAAGTTCGGGGCGATATGTCCCATTCTTTTTGAGACATCCTGTATACTTTGATCTCATGAATTTATTCTTTGATTACTATTTACAATGCAAAAGCCCTTTTTTGATATGATATTGTACAGGGTTGGCGCTATAGCCTTCACATTACCCATCAAAAATTTCATAGAACCGCTGAACAAAAATCAAGTCGCACAAACAAAGTTTTGAGAATTTGAATTTTGCTTGAATTTATAGGACTCTATGAAGATCAATGGAAGATTCACCAATCAATGAAGAAATTGCCCAGTATTGGGGAAATCCGGTTAATCGTTTTGTAATTTGCACAAAAACACTCCAAGAAATCAATTATTTTATAAATCACAATAACAGTTATAATTGAATGAGTTATGCCCCGATAAATTAAAATAATTATACCATGTCACTGCAACATAATTCTTTATCGATATTAATTCCACTATTTATATGATAATCATAAGTAAAGACATATCATTCAAGAAATTGTCATTGCATTGATTAGCCAAACAAAAACAGGCGTAGGTAACGTGCAATTATGTTAAATGTCAGAATGTTGTTTTTTCTATGAATATATTTTACATTTCATCATAAATCACTGTATTTATAGATTTATTAATTATCGTGTTGTAGGTACACCACGTTTCATGCAAGGACAAACCCACAAAATTTGAATTCCATGCAGCTCTAAAAAAAACAGCTTTTTTGTACACATTCCAAATTTCAGTCAGTTCAGTTCAGTTGTATTAGTGTAGAAAGATAAAACGAATGAAAATGCCTCTACCTAAAATGAACACCAATAAGGAAAATACTGGAAAATGTTGTTGCACTGGAAAGAATTTTGGAAGAAGAGATAGTAGGCCTGCCTTGGCCACTCTCTCCCAGAACTATGGAAATGAGGTGAGAGGGATTTTTTTTCTAGAACCCATACCTCTCAACATTGTATTTATAATTTGTACGACATTTTTTCTGATATATTTGGTGTTTACTATTAAGGAAGGGAGCCTAGCTTGATTTTTTTTAATTTGTCTTTTTTTTAGTTTAAAAACCTTTTTTTAAGTATTTAATTGTTTTCCATTTTGCTTTTTTCACGTTTTAAAAAATTTTAGAGTCGAGTCTTATCAGTTTATTTTCCATTGTTTGTCATAAGTGTAATTTTTTCCAAGATTTTTCCATTTTACTTTATTGTTATCCATTGATGAACATTTTGTTGATTTTTGCTTAATTTTGAAAATGAATTTCCATTTTCACTAAGTATGGGCGTGAAAAAATACGTCTTCAAATTTCACTGGTTTAATGTACATACAAGGTGTTGAGATTTTTTTTTGTCAAAGTTGAGAATTATCAATTCAGTTGTTTTTACTACCAGCGTAGTGATTCGTTTAACCTTATAAAAAATCATACAAATTTCGAAATCACCCTGTATGTTTAAGGCACCTTATCATGTACAAGGTAACTCAGAAAGGTTTTAACAAAATTTTGTTAATTTATTATTCAAATTCTGACCATTTTTAAAAGCGTAGTGATTTGTTCTGAGAAAATTTTAGTTAGTAAAAAATTGAATAACTCAAAATATAGTGGAGATATTGTTTTTATTTTTGCACCAGTGAATTTGTCACAAAAATTTCCATCGATCTCATGATTAAAATATACAGGGTGGTCGGGAAAAAATTGAAATAAACAAGGGTGAACATTTTAGAAAATTGATTTTTAACGACAGTGGCCCACAAAAAAGTGTATTACTCAATTTTCATCAAAGAAATCGATTTGATTCTTGCACCAGTGAATTTGTCACAAAATTTCCCATAAATCACATCATTAAAATATACAGGGTGGTTGGAAAAAAATTGAAATAAACCTGTACAAAGTTGAAGATTTTATAAAATTGATTTGATACGATACTGCCTCACAAAAAAATCATAACTTAATATCCATTAGAGATAATGATTTGACTTTTGCATCAGTGAATTAATCACGAAATTATCCATAAATCACATGATTAAAATATACAGGGTGATCGAGAAAAAAAAATAAAATGAATAAGAGCAAAGTTGAACACTTTTAGAAAATTGATTTTAAACGACAGTGCCTCACAAAAAAATTCATAACTTAATATTTATCAGAGATATCGATTTGATTTTTGCACCAGTGAATTTGTCACAAAATTTCTCATAAATCCCATCATAAAAATATACGGGGTGTTTGTGAAAAAAATTGAAATAAACAAGGACAAAATTGAAGATTTTATAAAATTCAAGTGAAACGATACTCACTATTAAAATATACAGGGTGGTTGGAAAAAACTTGAGATAAACTTGTACAAAGTTGAAGATTTAAAAAAATTGATTTGATACGATACTTCCTCACACAAACAATCATAACTTAATATCCATCAGAGATATCGATTTGACTTTTGCACCAGTGAATTTGTCACAAAATTCCCCATGAATCACATGATTAAAATATACAGGGTGGTTGCGAAAAATATTGAGATAAACGACAAAATTTGAATTTTGAGAAAATTGATTTTAAACGACAGTGCCTCAGGTTGGATGTGTATTTTTCAAGTTTATTTTCTTTTTGCATTTCTAAAAATGTTTACAAATTTTTCTCAATCCATTATTTTACATAATTTTTCAATTTCGGGCATTTATTGAAGTTTTTGAGTTATGTTGAATATTAAACTCAAGTTTGATTCTTACAAAGATTCATAAATTAAAATTTCAAGACCTTTTTGATCATTTTTTCATAAACATACCTCTGTAATTACCCGATCCAAATATGCTATTTAAAAATAAAAAAATCTAGATGCTGGTCATGAAAGATTTTCTGGGAGTTTTGAGTGGTGGTATCGAAAGTACATAAACTTTTCATTAAAAATTGAACTATTTGAAGTATAACTTCTCAAAATTTGAGCTCGATATCTACACTAGTTAAGTTAGAACTCTTCTCCTAAGTTGCTAATTGAAAATTAACAAAATCTTGATGATTGTCATGAATAAATTTATTCTGGGTCTTACCTTACTTACCTCTAACAACTCAACATCAAACTTACCACACACCAAAACACCTGATAAACCTAAATTCCAGACAACTGCCCTGATGGAAAATAAAACTTCCACTTCCGTTAAAAGTAAGATGACTCCCATCAAACCTAGTCAACATCGAGTGGTAAGTAAACAGTATCTAATAACATCCCCTCAATTAAGTTCACCACAGAGTCTTTCGTCCAAGACACCCAACAAGGTTTTTGCATTGAAAGTAACTCCCAATGCCCCGGTTAAACCCAGAACACCCACTCAAATTAGGCCCATGGTCACTCCAAAGATTAACTTATCCAAACGGACACCCACTCAAATTTTGCCAAAACTCATGGTTACCCCCAGCATTGACTTATCTAAGGTCAAGCCCAAGGTGAACTCTTGGATGTCAAATTCTGTTGCGAAGAGAACTCTAAATACGACATTCGGCAAAGTAAGAAGTGCGTCTACATCAACGTTGCCTTCTTTGAATATGAGAGTTGCTTCTACGATTAAGCCTGCAAAAGCTGTCTCATCAACACCAATAGCGTCTTCGACTACAAAAAAAGTTGGTACAGCCATCAAGACGAATGCGTCATCATCAACAAAGTATACGGCATCCTCGACTATAAATGTTGCTACACGCATCAAGTCTGCGTCATCTACGAAAAAAACTTCTTCACCAGCAGTGAGTGTTGCTTCAGCTACAAAGATGAATGCGTTATCACCAACAAAATATGTGGCAGCACTGGCGTCTTCGACTTTGAATGTTGCTACAACCATCAAGTCCACTTCAACATCTACAAAAAGTACGGAATCAACCGTAGTGCCGGTCTTATCATCGACAACGAATGATGCATCATCCAACATATCATCAACAACATCCAAATCCACCAACCAATCAGACAGTGGTTTTAGTTCCAACGACTCCTCCATGTTCACAGACCCCCAAGGCCACAAACAATCCGTCAGCAAATTTCTGGAAGAATGTGCCCAAAAGTTCCAATCTGCCGACATCCTATTTGGAGCAGCCAAGGTGGTTGCTACCCCAAAACTCCCTGTGCCTATGATCAACGTTTCTGAAGCTGTAACCCTGCCAGACGAAAAGTTTTTTAGCATCAGCCAGGACACCACCGGGGAGAGTTCAATGTTCAAAAACGTAGCTATGGTGCGGGACACGTCGCTTGTGGTGATTGATGAGGAAAAGTCCTTCATTGATGCACTGAAGTTCTTTGATGGTAAGATTTGTGTGGTTAGGTTAAATAACCATGATCTTAAAGAGGGCGCAGCCATCAAAACCCAACCTATCAATAAGTCCCCCATTGTGTCTACCCTCCCCATTACCAGAAGGTCCAGTCTCAAGCCTGCAGTCAAGGCCACTCTTAAAAGACGCAGCACCAGACGTAAGGGTTCACCTTGAAATTGCAGGTTTAATGATTTTGTTGCAGACAAGGAGACAGCATTTCCCTTATTGTACGTGCCAGACTACTTTGAGGCAAGTTAACTAGACACTAGACTCTAGAGGTCAGTGCAAGATAATAATCTATTGCAGGACATGATCCTGTACTGCAAACAAAACAAGGACAACCTCTTGCCCAATTCGGCCTTGGTGGAACTGTACACTGATAAAAGGGCCAGGACGTTGACCGTCAACTGGCTCCATCAGGTGGCGGATTACTTTTTGCCGCAATTTGATTTGGTTTACTTTCCTGCTGTGCGGCTGTTTGATTACGTTGTTGTCAAGTTGAAGCTGTGCAGGGCGCAGTATCAGCTGGCTGCTATTGTGTCCTTGAAGATTGCGCTGAAGTTCTTGGATAGTGTTGGGTCTGATAGAATGAAGGTTAATTAATATGAAGGTTTTTCTAGTTTTTTTCATTATTTTTTTTAATGGCAGGTTTCCAAAATGTATTCGCTATGCAAAGGGAAGTTTTCCACAAAAGAGATTTCAAAAATGGAAGTTAGAATATGTGAAATTATTGGTTTTAAGTTCGGAATTGTGGATCCTATGGACTTGGTGCATTATTATTTGAAGAAGGATGGGTTTCATAATGATGAGGTGAGTTTGGGATATTATTTCTTGTTGTTTTTTTTTGTGATATGAATAACGGTGTTCAGCTTCATGTCCATGTATATCTATATTTTTGACGATTTTAACCCAATTTTCAATCTCAGGATTGAAGCTATTTTTTTTTGGCAACCTAAGGGGGATATCTATTGAAAAGGTATTGGAGGTATGTTCCCAAAATTTGAGTTCAAACTTCACTTCTTGAGTTGAAGCTCTCCTCCAAAATGGACAAAATATTGCTTGTGGTAAATAAATCGTCGGCTTGATGCAAAAATCCATCAAGTCAAAAATGACAGTTCGTTGACTTTTGACAAATGTCATATTTGTCAAAGTGGTGTGGGCCAGTGGAAAGTACTGGTTCTGGGGTGGTTCTAAGGGGGGGGGTGGGTTGGAACAAACCTATTATCAGAGATCTTTCATGATGTATTGTTGTTTTCCTTGGTGACCCATGGCAGCTGCGATAAAATGTCTCATCATTCGTCCGCATTGCAATTATACACGCACTATTTAAATTGAAATAACTCAAGAACGGCTAGTTCAAACATGGACAAAGTATACAGGGTGTTCTCTGTAAGTGAGTCATGTTTTGGGGAAGGTTGGGAGACGTGAAAATATTAATTTTGATATAGCACACTATGGGTCGGAATTGAAAAAAAAAATACCCGATGCGATACCTTACACCTCTTTAATTTTCCAAAAACTTTGACACCCTGCATCTTGCGTAAGAGGCATTTTCGAACTGACAAATTCATATCAACAGGAATAACAGCAGAGGCTTGAAACTCGGCAGTTGTAATCAGGATCGTTGGACCTTCTAAATAAGGTATCACTCGTCCCCCCTTTCCATTTAAGATTTTGGGAGTGAGTTTTACCTCGCTCAAGGAGTAGCAAATGAGGGTTTGCTCCATCGACCATATAAGATGGTCGAAGGTTTGCTCATACGACTAATGGGTATCCCCCTCAAAAACTTTATCTTTATATATGACATCAAATGCCCAAAATCAATGCCGGTACCAAGGGCGTAGATAGCTTTTTTTTCTGTGGGGCGTAATGAAGTTTTGGACCCGATGTACAGGGTCATTCCGTATATATTAACTTATATTGCTAGCGGCGTTGTCTATGCAGATATGAAAATTTTGTGAATATGAAAGTTTTAGGTATTCATTTGAACTTTCCAAAAATCTCATAAAAAAAAACAAAAGACTATCGGAATGGCAATATTTTTCCACAAGAAGCATTTTTTTTATTGGAACCCCCTGTATATTATCATATATTATGAAAGAGCTTATTTTCCTGATTTCAAAAATCTATAATTTGATACCTTTCTGATGAGTCGTTCAGGAGATATTCAAGTTTGAATATGTTTAAAAACTAAAATTAATTAAAAAATTGAAAGAATGTTGATAATACAGGGTGTTACTTAATGGTACCTATGTCATAATTTTAAGGGGAAGTTCCTGGATGCATTTCAAGTCGAAAAGGTCATAATATAAACTTGTGTCTAAAAAAAAAACAAAAAAAAAAAGAAAAGAAAAATAAATAAAATAAAAATAAGAAAATTCCTATACCATAATATCCTGTGGCAAAATTCAGTTCAATATCTCAAACCGTCTTTGGAAAATGTATTAAAAATTGAAAATAAAATAAATCTTTAAAACCCTGTATCTTAAAAACCAAGCATTTCAAGACCCAAGTTTACATGACCTTTTCGACTTAGAATTTATCCAGGAACTCCCCCTTTAAATTATGCGAACCATTAAGTAACATCCTGTATATATTGAATCGATAGAAATGGAGTACAAATACCTTTATCTTCTGGATATTATTCCAAATATTCACGAGTTAATACATTTTTGCAACTTCATCCATGGAAACCTGGATCTGAATACTAATTGTTACACATATTTACATAAAATGTGATAATGGGGGCGCTAAGCGGCTAGTGAGTTCAGTTATTGATTGGCCGCGAAATATAAATCGTGAAACATAAATAGGCTGCGATTGTGAACATAAATATTTGTGATTGTGCTGTAGTGACTTTGAATAAATAAATTAAAACTGGACTATAGCGATAATTGTTACATTATTAACCAGTGTACTCAGAAGTAAAATAATTTATACATAAATAAAAAGGATTATTCCCCGCACACTTTTCATGCGGCAAGATCTTGTGTTTTATTTTTCAGTAGAAGAGCCTTCACATTTAATCTTCTTTGTCCTTTTACTGCTTGATTGTCTTACTTTTTCTTTTTTTTTTCATCTCTTAGTTTCTACATCTTCCTTGATTTTAGAACCTCTTTCTCAGGAGTGACCGTTGTAACTAAACGTCGAGGAGCTTTAGAAAAAGGCCTCACATTCTCAGGATTAAACGTGTTTTCATATATATTTTTTTTATTCTGTAACGTTTTTAAGTGAAGTTATTAAATTCGATTGGGGCAAGATGAAACTTTTTCCAATGTTATTGTTTCGATACCTACCCCAGTGATGAATTTGTGATTTAACCAAGGGCTCGTGAGGGAGGTCCCTGCCCTCCAAGGATTCTAAAAAGAATTCTGTTTTCATAGTTTTATTATTAAATATTTCATCAATCTATAAACATTATTCAAATTAAATCTTTCAAACTAAACAAATTCATTCAATAATAGCTCCACGGCATTTTACGACATAGAAACTATCGATGTATTATACAGGGATTTCTAATTGTTAATTTCCTAAAAATTAGTAAGACCAGTGACGTTCCGAGAGACATCTTATCGAATATTTTTGTTAAAAAAAAGTACGCGACTGACTTTGTTGTAATTTTATTTTTTTCAAATGAAACAATGAAAACTGCAACTATTTTGATCTTCAAGATTTTGTCTAGTATCTTAGTTATCGAAAGGTAAAAAAGTTGTATTTTTGGAAAACGGAATTATTATACCAGAATTAATAGTTTTGCGGAATTAGTTTCTTTATTCACCTATTATTATTATCGACTTCATACCTTTAGTTAACAAAACATACCGATATGAGCATGAGCGGAGATGGAATTACTGGAAAACCTTAAAAAATAAAAAAAACTAACGCTATTATTGTCTTAAGACAATCAGTAAAAGTTGTGGAGTCATCGAGAAAAAGTGTTGAGGGAGGTTTCCGAATTAAAAGTTGTCTGTGGATTTAAAGTCCTAGTTCGCGCCTAGTTAAAGCCGCAACGCAATTGAAGTTTCAATACCTATTTTTTTTCAGGATCTCAAACAAACGGTCTGTTTCATCCTTGAATGTGCCACTCTCTTCAACAATTTTTGTTCTACGGATTCGCCCCTGCTAGCAGGAATCGCCCTTTTCATAGCCCAACAACATTTTTCCAATTGCCAACTAGATCAATTGAAACTGGATTTTGTTTTCTATCAAAGTTGCACTATTCAGTCGTACATTGATAGTCTTAAAACCAGTGTGAAAATGGCAATTAAAGAGAAATACAATCCTGCTCAAAAATACTCCACCACTGATGTTTTATGTTTTATTAATAGTCTTTGAATGTAAACAATTTTATTATTATTAACTTTACCGTATCTGTTTGTTTGTTTTATTGCTGATTAATTTTTATTGAATATATTGATGACAAATTTTTGTTATGGTTTTTCTCTGAGTCACCCTTCCTGCAGAGATAAGCAGCTTGGCCAGCGGAACCTCACATTCATCATCAATCTTATTTTGTGACGTTTGACAGTTTGGATGGTGGGATTAACAAAAATCACTATTTTTGTCGCATTAACCTTCATTATTTATACCATTGAAAACTGGTTCATGTTCAAATGGTATATATAAGGCAGAGTATGTGGGCGTGAGTGCCTAGATAATAAAATTGAAAATGAAAGGGATTGTCTGTATTTATGTTTTTTATTGCTAATGGAATTGCTAGATTGAGTTCGATGATGATGATGATTACACCATGCTAAGTTACATTTTATAAGTAGAAAATAGTTTATTGAAACAGATGGTCAATTTTGCCTTAGATTTAAAACAAGTAGATTGCTGTAGTAAGTGGAGATCTTTGTTAGTCACGCTGTTTGGTTCACTTTTTTTTTCTCGTATAAAACGTATATTCGTGCCCTTTACGAATCCACATGTCAAAACACAATAGATTTTCTTTCCGCCGATTGTAGAGCCATCTGTTATCATCATCAAGTGCAGAGAATAAAAATGTCAACATCACTTCATATTCTTCGAAATCATCCTTGACAAGCATATAAACTGATATCCGTGCCCTCTATGAATCAACATGTCAAAATACCATAGATTTTTGTTTCGGCGATTGTTGATAAAAATATTTCGAACCACCGAATTTTGTCCACCCACCAACATGTTTTGAATCACTGTATTTTGTCCACCCGATGGTTTTCGAGAAAAGTGACACAAATCAAATGAAGTTTTTTTAGTTTTGAAATAATGACCAAAAATTATACATATTTATGTCTGGAAAACGTCATAAGTGAAACTGTTACGGTTGTTAAAAGATGGAGCAAGTGTCATTTTGTCATCCCAACAAATCGTCTATGAACAAGAAAAGTGACACAACTCAAAATTTTGGATTTTTCGTTTTTTTGCAGAAAAAAATAATAAAATGTCCAAATTCATATCTGGAAAAACAGCACAAAAGATACTAAACAAATGAACGCTAAAGGTCACATTGCGCGCGAACCAAATCGTGGTTGCCCGATCGCGAAAAATAACATAATTCAAATTAATTCAGTTGCATCCCGAGCATTGCTAAGAAGTTATTCAACAAAAACGACATATTTTGTTTTGAGTCCTGATATTCTTGATGTGTGTCAAGAAAAACGACATATTTGCGTTTGTGACGTTTTTCTATGAACAAATCAAAAGGCTATACTCCTAAAAAAATATCTAGTTTTCCTAGAACAGCGACATAACTCAGAAAAGGTTCAAAAACAACTTTTTATATAATTCACACAAAGCTTTTTCAACAGAATCTGTAAATAAAACAATACTTAAGCTTATACCATTTCATGATGTGATTTGCCTATTAAACTTTTCACGTAATATTATATTATCGTCGTATCAAATCTTCAATTGCCTCTCCTGTATAATTTTTTGAGTTGTGTCACTTTTCTTGTGCATAGGCGAAATAATACTCTAGGGCCGTCTCTGGAAAAATGTCATGATTCAGTTGTGCTTTGAACTCGGTCAGGTGAGTGTCGAACATTTTCATCAAAACCGTCACATCTAAAGAGGTGTCATTGAAAAAAAATAGATTGCATATGATCCTGCATGGTTATTTCATGAAAAGTGACATGAACCAAAAAGTATCATGTAATTTTTCCAGAAACACGTCTCATTTTTAATAGTTTGTTTGTTTTCAAGAAAACTGACACATCTAGGAATAAATACGAATTTTTTGAAATTTTTCATGTCAAAAGAAAAAACTAATTTTTTTCCCCAGGAGCTGTAAGTTAACTACTGCTCAGTAATGTTAAAACTGAATATTTCTCATTAATATTGTCACGAACGTAAATATTCTATGAGAAAAAAAATTAAAAAACTTTTCTGCAAAACTGCTTTTTTCAGTTATGACACTTATTCCTAAAAACATAAATATTTTGAATCACTCCATTTTGTCTACCCATTAACATATTTCGAACCACTGTATTTTGTCCCCTATGAAAATAGTTCCCCATGAACCACTGTATTTTGTCCAGCCAATAACATATCGATGGTTTTCGAGAAAAGTGACACAAATCAAATAACGAGTTTTTTTAAGTTGAAATAATGACCAAAAATTACACATATTTATATCTGGAAAAACGTCATAAGTGAAATTGTTTCGGTGGTAAAGAGATGGAGCAAGTGTTATTTTGTCATTCGAACAAATTAATAAAATGTAATATTTCGGTTGTGCTTTGAACTCGGTCAGGTGAGTGTCGAACATTTTCATTAAAAACGTCATATCTAAAAAAGTGTTGTAAAAATGATTGCATATGGTCCTGGTTATTTCATGAAAAGTTACATGAACCAAAAAGTATCATTTGAAAAACAAGACCAAATAATATATTTCGAACCACTGTATTTTGTCTACCCAATAACATATTTCTAACCACTGCATTTTGTCCACCTAATAACATATTTATTTTGAACCAATGTATTTTGTCTACCCACCAACAAATTTTGAACCACTGTATCTTGTACATCCATCAACATTTTGAACCTACCCATGAAAAAATTAGGTGTGTTTGTTATTTCGGTGTAGGATAGTGTAATGCAGATTGATAGTGTAACTTATGGCTACCAGTGTAAAGGAAATTCACCAAACGCGTTAGTATATTTAGTGCAGATATTCTAACCTAAAAATCAGACAAACATTTTACAATCAAATTCACACTGAGTGTAGCAGTTCGAAAAGTGTAAATTTATGTGCACTAGTGGAGCACCTATTATTTTATTACCGTAATGAAGTATGTAAATAAAACCAAATTTACATCATATGCGATTTTATTGCATTGCAAAGCAGTAATTACAAACTAAGAAGAATAAATAATACATTTTGCTATTCATATACAGAGTGATACAGATTTTCAGCCGAAAAACACTGACATGACAGAAAAATAATACAATTGATAAATTATATACAAATTTCGACAATTTCTATCAAACAAGTATATACAGTGGGGTTAAAATATATCAACATACATTAGGCCTAAATGTGTTTTCTAAAATGTCAATGTTCGTGGAAAATCCGATAAAAATAGTTACACTGTAAAGGAAAATGTCACAACCGATACATAAAAGTAGCTAAGTTGAACTGAATTAAATTACCAAGTAGTTAAGTACTGTCTGCTACGTACATTTAAATGGCAAATGTTGAAGGTGTGTGTGTGTGAGAGAGAAGATCCGGTTCTATGTCATTTCTAATCTAAGGAAACTGAACATGGCGGCGCATTTTTTCCAAAAAATATTCAACACAAACTAGGATTTTTTCAGTCTTTAATAATAATATACATACGCACTTATATATCCGAACTTCAACACTGTATACATTAGACAACTGACCAGGAAAATATAACATTTCAATTTCCGATTCGGGGGGATCGAATCAGAAAAACAAATACACGAATTGGTCACTACGCTGCTGCGCAAAGGGATATCTACGATAACATATAAAAACTGTACAATTTTCATTTCTTAAGTTAAAATCGAAAATATCTAAAATAATTGTGACTACTATTCCGTTTCGTTACTCATTTAGTAGGCCCAGATCCAATGGATTGTTGTTTCAACGTTAGGACGTACGGAGTAATAAATTCCGTACGCTTGAAAACCCAATCCAAATCTAAATGCAAAACTACACGACAATTATTAGGAAATTCATTAGTTTAGGTACTCATTTCATTTCGGTGGCTGACGGATATCAACACCGTAAAACAGGGTGTTCCCTCAATTTTAAATTAAATTTCCATACAGCATATTATTAGTAATATCACATTTTAGACTCTACCCTAAGTATTAGTAATTCGTGTGAATTCCAATCGATTAAATTAAAATTATCCAGAGCTTATATACAGGGCTAAAATTATAAGTAGAAAAGTGGAATGTGATTTTAACTTGGAACACCGTGCGTTACAGAGAGGATCAATCAGCTCAGTATCTACAGGGGTTTTAGACATTTAGGTCCATTCAGAGCACAATCACGTATATAAATATATGGGACATTTCCAGTTTCAGGTTCAAGGGGGGGTCACATAAATACACAAATATATGGACGATATACGTGCTCCCAGGCATCAATGGGTATGTACAAGGGTGACCCATCTTATGGGCCTAGTCAGACTAGAGAATGTTCATGACACAATTCACTAAAAGTTCATCGGAGGGCGATAAAAACCACCACGCACAAAATAATAGTGTTCGACAGCAGTGTTGAGGCGCTGGACGCCCCTCCCAGTGTTAACTCCTCACTTTTAACCACTTCGTTGGGGTGTTTGTTGTAGGCCTTGGATTTTTTCGTCGTTGACACTGTACTTCGATGGGTGGTGGTTGTAGATGGCGTTGGTCTTGATGGTGTTATGGTCCACCAAGTGGGTCTGGGTGGTGGTTGAGTGGGTGGTTGGGTGGGCGCTTGCGCAGGAGGGCCCCAGACTTTGAACACGATTTTCATGTTGTGGGTGGTGCATCTTCCTCCTATCCTCCGATGTAGGTCGTCCGATGTTGATGTGGAAATGAAGTAGTAGTCGTGGCCTGCAATAAAATAAACTCATTAGGATGGAATTGGTAGAATCCAATAAAAATTTAATCGATTGATATTCATGGTATTTTTATTGACGTGTTAAAAAGTGACAGGTGTTTTGAGTTGTTTGCTATAAATTAAGTAGATTTGATTTTAATGGAAAGATCAATGTCAGCAAAATTAAATAACGATTAATTTACAGTAAAGTTTTTCTGTGGCAATAACGGCTCATTATCCAAAGACAGTGAAAGTCAAAGGTGTTCTCCTTCTATGAGTTGTTAGTGATTCGTTTGACAATTATCGTTGGAAAATAACCCATGCATTATTAAATACTTCCAATCTCAATTTACTCCCGGAAGAGGTTCAGGGTTTTTTGGGTCAAGTAATACGATTTTGATGTTATTTTTGTCATAACTACAACGTGAAGCAAAATACATCAGCTATTTATGCAGCCGAAAAAGCTATAACGATAATAACATCAAAATTGGATTCCTCATATCCAAAAACCCCGAAAACGAGTAGTCACACGTACTGGTGACTGTGGAACTTCAATTTACTCCCCAAAGAGGTAAAAGAGAAGGAAATGAGGCAGTGAAAAAAATTTGTGAGTGACATATCGTTTTCAGGGTTTTTTGGGTCGAGAAACACGATTCTGGTGTTATTTTTGTTATAACTTAAACGCCAAGCAAAATACATAAGCTATTCATGCAGCCGAGAAAGTTATGACAAAATGTCCACCAAATTTGGATTCCTCATGCCCAAAAACCCTGAAAACGAGTAGTCGCACGTACTGGTGACTGTGGAACTTCAATTTATTTCCCAAAGAGGTGAAAGAGGAGGAAATGAGGTTGCAAAGGAAAATTGCGAGTGACATATCGTTATCAGGGTTTTTTTGGTCGAAAAACACGATTCTGATGTTATTTTTGTTATATCTTCAACGCCAAGCAAAATACATAAGCTATTTATGCAGCCAAAAAAGCTATGACAAAATTAACACTAAATCTGGAATCCTCATACCGAAAAAACCCGAAAATGAGTAGTCACACGTACTGGTAACTTTTGAACTCCAATTTAATCCCCAGAGAGGTAAAAGAGGAGGGAATGAGGTTGCAAAGAAAAATAGCGAGCGACATATCGCTTTCAGGGTTTTTCGGGTCAAGGAATTTGAATCTTGCGTTAGTTTTCGCCTAACTTCAATCACAAGCAAAATACGCTGGCTATCCAGGAAGTTTATGAAGCTATGACAAAAATAACATTAGAACTGGATTCCGCATACCCAATATCCTCGAAAAGGAAGTGCCGCATGTACTGGTTTCGTGGAACTTCAATTTACTCTTGAAAGAGGTAAAAGAGGAGGAAATGAGGTTGTAAAGAAAAATAGCGAGTGACATATCGTTTTCAGGATTTTTCGGGTCAAGGAATTTGAATCTTGCGTTAGTTTTCGCCTAACTTCAATCACAAGCAAAATACGCTGGCTATCTGGGTAGCTGATGAAGCTATGGTAAAAATAACATTAAAATTGGATTTCTCATACCCAAAAACCTGCTGGTGACTTTTGAACTTCAATTTATTCTCGAAAAAAGTAAAAGAGGGGAAAATGAGGTTGCAAAGGAAAATTGCGAGTGACATATCGTTTTCATGTTTTTTTGGGTCGAGGAACACGAATTTGATGTTATTTTTGTCATAACTTCAACGTCAAGCAAAATACGTCATCTATTTAGGCAGCAGAAAATGCTATGACGATAGACGGACAGTAAGTAGTGTATCAACGCTTGTTAGTTCTGGTCTCTAACCATGATTTTCTGTATAATGCTTCATGCATCATCTAGAAGATGGAGTATGCAATTTGCGTCAATCATTCGTCACCTTATTCATTCAATAACAAAAATAGAATGTTCCCAACCAAAGAACCAGGCGACGCCAGCATTTAAATACAGTTTTATCAGTCGCAACCGACTCGCATCTCCCAGTAACTGTTCAATGTATTTTACCATTCAAAAATATTTAACCGTTTTCGCTATCAAGATCGCCATTGCTAGACGTGGCCTTTGGTAATGGCTTTAATTTCAAATTCAACGAAAAGTTTGGCTTCCTTCTCTTTGATGCGCTTCGATGTCATTTCCAAACAATAATAAATTATGAAAAGCACTAAACAATTTCCTTGCAAGGCTTTAAAAATTCATCAAAGCAAAGTTAAAAGCCTTAAAAATATCGATTTCTGTTATGGGAGTCGCTGCAGTAAATTTAGACGTTTGATGGCGGCAGCTGTTATGCTGTGGCGTTTGTAACAAAAAAACGATTTTGTCGTAAAAATTTGCAGCACAATCAGACAAAACGTTGACAACCTGGTCGTTGTCAATTATTGACAGCTGCTCGTCATTTTAAAGGCAATCTGGTTTACTTCCTTAATTAATTATTGATGATCTTCGACATTTGATTGGGGACCATTTTTTCATCCTTTTTCGATGGATTTCACTTTATAGTCGCTTTTTCCGTTCTAAAATCATGCGCAGACGAACTAGCGAACACATGTTTTTGTTTGTTTTATTCAAAAATCTTATTTTATTATTTTTAATAAAAATTTTGTGTTTTTTTGTATTCGCTATAATCTAAGTGTATTATCTTTTATTCAAGCTTTTATTATTGTAAGGTCTTGATAAGTTTTGTATCTTATTTTGAGTATTTTTTTTTAATTCAAAATCATTAAGCACATTTTTTTTAAATTTGTTTTCGGTTTAATAATTCATAATTCAATTCGCTTAAAGTTTTATGAGTTCTATAACATATTTATTGTTTACATAATATTACAGAGTGTTACTTAATGATAGGCCGTAATTCCAAATACGCATTCCTGAAGCAAATTCAAATAGAAAAATTGTTAAAGGTTTAGAAAAAAATTGGATTCATCATTAATATCTCAAAGATCCTTTTGCCGAATTTGTTGAATTTCGGCAGTTTTTTATTGTAACAAGGCGCCCAGTTAGCACTAACTGGATGGTAATTATGAGTTCCAGTGGCGTCCTAAGGGTCAGTTTCACCAATAAAATTGACAAAAAAATGTGCGCCACTGGCTTTTTCTCTCGATATTTTTTCGTATCTTTCTTCGTTTTCGAGAAAACAAATCAAAACCACTTTATTGCACGTCGAAAAATTGTTAAAAAAAATTGGTATTAATTTTTTTGTCTCGAAAACGAAAAAAGATACGAAAAAATATGGAGACAAAATAGTTGTATTTTTAGCTGCTCAATCTGTAAAAAATAGAAAATTTTCAAAAAAAGCCCGTGACGAACATTTTTTTGTCAATTTTATTAGTGAAGCTGTCTCCCTGAACGCCACTGAAGCTCATAATTACTATCTAGTTAATGCTAATTGAGCGTCTTGTTACAATGAAAAACCAAAATTCAACAAAATCGGCAGGTTTTTTGAAATATTAATAATAAATCATATTTCTGAAACACCCTGTATGTCGACAACGAGACTATTTCGGACACATTAATTTTTTTTAGATAGAGCAGCTACAAATACAACTTTTTTGTCCCCCAATATTTTTTCGTATATTTCTTTGTTCTCAAGGAAACAAATTAAAACCACTTGATTGCACGTCCAAAAATTGTTAGAATAAAGTTGTTTTTATTTTTTTTTCGAAAACTAAGAAGAATACGAGAAAAATCAGAAGACAAAAAAGTTGCTTCATCTGAAAAAAATATAAAATTTTCAGGAAGAGTCAGTGAGATACATTTTTCGTCAATAATATTCGTGAATCTGCCCCTCGGGACGCCACTGGAACTTATAATTCATCGATTTTTGTGTAAACCTTAACACCCTGTACCTCAAGATTCAGACTATTTAGTTCAGGACACATGTTTATTAGACTTTTTCTACATGAATTTGGTTCAGCAATGCGTCACTGGAATTATCGCCTATCATCAAGTAACACCCTGTATAATCAAATTCCTTAAAACTATTATGTGGCGAATTTTCTTCTTAAACCGAGAAAAATGAAGTTAAGCACAATTTTGAATTCTCTGAAATGGAAATTGCAAATTGTAAAAAATGTCAAAAACGGTAAAAAATATTGTTTTCAAAATTTTCGCTATCTATAAAAATGTTAACACAGAAAGTAGATTGATATATTTCAAGAAATCACAATTTATTGATTATAGTTGTTGCTCTATTCAACCTTATTAACCAACCAAATTATAAGAAAAATAAAATTTTAAAGTTCCCCTCAGAGTCATTTCTTGTAAGTTTTCAATTAAAAATTGTACATATTAGCGTAAGACAGTACTAGGACACGATAAACAACAACAAAACATTGAAAATATAATTTCTAGTAAAAAATAAATAATACAAATACTTTGACAATGTATTTAAAATCTGAATTTCCATAAAGTTGGCAACGACGCCACCACAATAATGTCGTTTGTCTATCAATTTCCGTCAAGCTGATTGGCTGATAGAGCGCGTCTGCTGCATTGCGCTGTTGCCTAGATTTGTTAAATTTCTTGAAAGAAGTATACTACTTTATACAGGGTGTCCCAGCAAGAGTGGCCACCGGCCATATCTCGGAAACTACTGGACCTTAAAGTTCAGGAAAAAAAATATGATCACTAAATTGGCCACGAGAAAATGCTGGAAAATATTTTTAACTTCGAAATTTTGCCGCTAGGGGGCGCAATCAAAGCTCAAATATTAAAATTCTAAATTTCTCCGGAAATTCTCAGATTGAGGTATATCTTAATCAACATGGTTAGAAAACCTAGACAATTTCACGTCTTTTTGGTACAGGGCTCATTGGCGTACCGATCTTCGTGTGAGTAGGGGAAGGTAGTGAAAGTGTAATTGTTGAAGTGGCTGTAACTTATAAACGACTTGTCCGATTTTGTTGCGTATAGGCTTGTTTGGAAGATAAATGTTAGTACTTTACTATATCGTATCCAGTGATGCGTGATTGTCTCCAGAAAAGTTGCTAGAAGGGGTAACTTGTATTAAAAACAGTGTTTTTCATTTTACCGCAAAAATTCAAATGGTATGGTATAATTCTGATAATAATAACTAGTCCAAATTATGTAAAATTTAATGTTTTAAGGTTTTTAAGGTTTTTTTTTTTTTTTTTTTTTTTTTTTTTAAGGTTTTTTCTTGTAAATTTAATCTTCATTTCGATTCTGTTATCAGAATTATACCGTACCATTTAAATTTTTGCGGTGAAACGAAAATAACAGTTTTTAATTCAAATTACGCCTTCTAGCAACTTTTCTGGAGACAATCACGCATCACTGGATACGATATACGAAAGTACTCACATTTATCTTCCAAACAAGCCTATACGCAACAAAATCGGACAAGTCGTTTATAAGTTACAGCCACTTGAACAATTACACTTTCACTACCTTCCCCTACTCACACGAAGATCGGTACGCCAATGAGCCCTGTACCAAAAAGACGTGAAATTGTCTAGGTTTTCTAACCATGTTGATAAAGATATACCTCAATCTGAGAATTTCCGGAGAAATTTCGAATTTTAATATTTAAGCTATGATTGCGCCCCCTAGCGGAAAAATTTCGAAGTTATAAATATTTCCCAGCATTTTCTCGTGGCCACTTTAGTGATAATTTTTTTTTTCCTGAACTTTAAGGTCCAGTAGTTTCTGAGATATGGCCGGTGGCCACCCTTGCTGGGACACCCTGTATACATACATAGATTCAAAACTGAATACCCGAAAGTATTTTTTTTGTGATTAAAAATGGATTGGAGGCTTATAAATTATTAATTGGTATTAATTAATTATGAAAACATACATAATACTTGTGCATTATCCTTGCACGGTCAATCTCACTTATGACATGCATTTTTGCACGTAAACTCATAAAATTTAACTTTCGCACAAAAAATGTAAACACTTCTGAACAAGCCCACAAAAAATTGCTGATGCTTAAACATTCCTTTTGTGATGAAAAACTTTTGAATATATGTGTATATTTGACATAGCCTGATAAATTGGCGAATTAAATGGTCCTCAATTAACAAATCGTGAACATGTGTTGGTTTTTCTCTCTGTAGGAAACTCAATATTCTTGACGTAAGTGTCAGCTAATGGTGACCCAAATAGTTTTCAGTGCGACAACTCAATATTTTGCCACCTTTCACAACACGCGTGTAGTGTTTATTTTTGTCTATAGTTCTACTGTCAGAGATAGTGATACATTCATTCTGACCTGTGTTTAAAAATATATTTCAAAAAGACTCATTAGTGAACGATGTCTAGACACGAGAAGATTTATGTACAAATTAGCCTAAGTGTTCTATTTCGATAATTGACTGTGGAAAATCATAAATTGAACACCTCATTGGAATTATTCTTTAATCGCTTGAAACAAGAATTTTTACTAGTCAACGAATTAATTCCTTATCTTAATCGTTCCGGCAAGGTGACATAGCCATAACTTTTCCCTCAGACGAATAACAATAAAGATAAGTCCGTCGTGTTGTAATTTGTTTATTCAAATTTCGAGTTTTTATCGGCATATTAGCCTAGTCAGCCATCTTCAATTCGCAACTCTTCGCCTCGTTGCGAAACATTTTTATGTCGTCGAAGTAATTTATCGCGAAACTTCTGACATAAGATAATCATGATCTGGAAATTACCGACTTTTTCTGAGTTTCCCAGTTTTATGGGGTTGCCAGAGATAAGTCTTGGGTGGTATCCATTGGAGCGTGGCGTTGTTTGTCTAATAATTATCTCACTTTTTGTGGGTTCATCGTAATGATGCCATGAAATGTGATCTGTCCTGTTCACCGTCTGTGACAATTGAATTGTTCTGGTTTTTGGCCAGCGACATTGTTGACATTCTGCACTTCGTTGGGCATGAAACTTGACTAATAACGGCTGGGGGTTGAATGGCCTAACATGAGGTGTTAATTTTCCTTGATTGAACCATAATGCTATGCGCGGATGCGTCATGCGCCATTGCACTTGGCATTTGATTAATGCATTGTTTCCACTTTATGTGGATTTTGACAGATAAAGGGTATTATAGATAATGGGATTATAATCTTCAGCAAATTTCAGTTTTTTTTGTTTGTACCATTCTGCCCTAACCGCCAAAATATAGGTGGAAGGATAGATCTGTTATCTAAATGTTAATAACTCCGGACATTCGACCCAATGTGGACCGAGCCATAGATACATAATTATACAGAGTGTTTCATAAAATATGCGCAGGATGTGATGGCTCGTCCAATAATATGAAAAAACCCTTACCCTCTTAAATACACCATTCTCGAGATATAGGGTGTTGAGATTGGTTGAAGCTAGACATTTCCAACATTTACTTTAACTGTTTTTGATTTGTTATTATTTTATTTTGCAATAACGAGATTAACGTTTGGTTTTGATACTTGTTCTGACGTTTAAATAAATTTTGTTTAATTAGTAATGAAAACATTTTTTTTACATTTACCATGTTTTTCAACATAAAAGTTGATTTTTATCGAAAACGGTCTAGAGATTATGACCAAGAGTACCTATTTTATGAGGGTTGTTGGGGAGAACAACACCCTCTACCCCTCCAAAACCTCCACCCTACACAAAACATAGCTTATCAAGAGTAAAAAATGCTTACAAAAGCTGTTTTCTGTACGATAAACGGTTCCGGAGATATTCACAAAAAACGACTTTTTTTTTCAATTTCAACATCCTCGAACACATCTCTAAAATGGTGCATTTTAGAAGAATAGAAACTTGATTTCATATTTTTGACGAGCTTTCACTTCCTGAAGTCCTGCAAATTTATCATGACACACCCTGTATACTGCAGAAAACGACATGAGGCATGATGCGTCATTAATAGAAAATTCCAGCGTCACGTGACGCAAGCTTCACCCAAACTCAGTCTCCCGCCAGACTCCGGCCAATACAATCTATTTTAAGGCGGTGTTTCTTCGGCTCGTACTTCAGTGAGGAGAAAGCCTGTCGCGCCAGTGGTTCATTATTTTAAATGCATGTTTTTTTGTTAACGAAGAAAAACTATCAGTTTATAAATTATAAGATGTTTTAAAATAAATTGTAGAATAGTGGTATGTTCGATTATTTATTTTTGGTGAAGTTGCACTTCACTTACTTCACCTGTAGCCGCCACAGAGTGACAGTGTCACAGAAATAGTTTTATCGTCAGTAAAACATTCGTGCATTTTTGACAAATTTTACCCGCAAATGTGCCCAAATTATGTCAAAAATCAGCGAAATTCGCACAACTGTATCAAAAGTTTAAGTGGGAGATAATAAATGTTTATAAAATATGAATGGCGATGAGTGGCATACACGCAAAACGTTTAATAATAAAAGAAGCATCGATGAAGATTTTTAAGCTTGATATAAGGAGACAAGTTGATAAAAAAAGAAGAAAACCATGTAATAAGTCAAGTTTAGTGGAAAAAATTAGTACGTATTAAAAATTCTTTTTTAATTTCTCATTGTTTAATACTCCTGTCTCTTCAATAAAATTAAATCAAACAATCAAAACTTTCTTATTTTGGACAAAAATTACTAAAATTACAACCATTTTAAACAATAATAAAAGTAATAATAATAATAATAATAATAATTTATTTATCAAGCAAGAGCTATAAGGTAGTTCGATAAATAAAAATTAACATTATATCAAAAGTAAAATGTATAAAGTGTATGTGTAAAATGGAAAATCATACAAATTTTTGTGTTTGAACAAAGCTTCAAAGAAACAAAATTTTTTTTTACACCAAAACCATGTAAATAATTCAGAAATCTGGAAAAAAGATAGGTAAATGGGAAAAATGACACATAACAAATATCAGAAAATAAACGTGTAAAACTATAGACGCAATAAAGGAATGTTAATCGATAAAGATAAAGACGGAAAAATGCAGAATGAAAAAAAAAAGAAATAAAAAATTATCGATAAAGGTTCTTAAACTCAACAAAAAGAAGACAAAGTAAAAAAGTGGTGAATAAGTGTTAGGAAATCTTGAAAGTAGAAAAAAATCACAATAGAATAAAAATATCTTTCTTCGAAAACTGCAAAAAATAAAAATCATTCGATGTCAACAAAGAGAAAAAATAACATGACTCCGCTAGTAATAAAAATCATACAAAATGTCTTGACAAAAGACAGACAATATTGTAAACATTACTTGAAAGTAAAACTAATAAGATTCGAAACTAAACAGACAGGAAGATTGAAAATGTCGATAAAAACATCAAAATTAAAACAAGAAAAAACTATGCACAATTAAGGAAAAAGTAACAAAATCAAGTGGATCAGAATCACTGAAAAACATTCAAAAGTCCCAAAAAGTAATAAAAGAAAACTTTGTTTTATATATTAAGATTATTGTTAATGATTTTGTTTAATAAATGCCTATTATTATCAAATAGTTGAATTTAATCATCGAAACATTAATTTAAGAGGTGAAAAAAGCCAATAATGAGAAGATGAAGATATTGTGTGATACTACAAAAATCAAAAGTGAAAAAAAAAAGATTTAAAAAAAAAAAAAATAGATACATGATATAATATGTACTTTACTACTTAACGGAGATAATGGAAGTATAACGTTATAAAAAAGATCAAAAATGAAAATGTATAGAAATTATTAATTATCAACAAAACGAAAAAATCATGGACAAAATAATGTATACAGGATACGAAATTTTCTGGAAAAAAAATACTACGTACCTATAATAAAATATAGCTAAAAATCAAATCAAACTCAAAAAAAGTGACAAAATCAAGTGAATACAAGGTATTGAGAAAAATCTATTAAAAAAAAGTCGACCATGAGAAATTGGTTCTAGAGTGATACCTCTTATGGTTCTCCAGATCGTCAATATCTCTGGAACCATTAGCAAAATACATATGGACATGGTACTCATTTCTTAAAAGTCGACCATGGGGAATCGATTGAGCTTGATTCCATGGTGGCACCACTTATGATTCTCTAGATCGTTAAAATCTCTCGAATCAAAATAATAAAAAGAGCTTGAAAGTGACAAAACAAGACAATAGACAGAAGTTCAAAATAAGGGTACGTCTTTTTGCTTGAATAAATCACGTGGTGATGGTGTGAAAGGTGGAAACAGTGAAAAAAATTAAAAAAGGAAAAAAAGATGTAACAAAGATAATGGGCAAAAATAATGTTAAAGATCAACAAAAATTAGAATTCAATAAAACGAAGCTAGCGTAGTCTATACTTGGTGAAATTATACACTATCACTTTGCATTTAAAAATAAATAACGTGAAACTTGAATTTTTAATTATTTTGAAATGAGAAAAGGAATTGAAACTAAAAAAGTAAGTTGGCGCAGTCACCTATTCATCTACGTTTGGTGAAATAATCCAGGATGTTATTTTTTCATAAACAGTACTTCCGTTAATCAAGTGCCATTACATTTTCCAGAAAAAATCCCAACCATGGAATGACTCAAATAATCCCACCCAAAGGACTTGAACGAATCATAAAATGTATTGCTGGCAAGTGCGAATGTGTCGGGTCATAAAATCCGAATTTATACGTTTGCCCATAAGTTGAGGAAGAAGTGCATTTAGCTAATCAACAAACGAAACGACTACTTTGTCGTTTTACGAATTCAACTTCAACTGATAAAACCACCTGTTGATGTCTTCATATCCTCAACCACTTAAGGCGTTATTTATATATTGAATCATTTTTATAGTCGGCAATAAACCCGAAAATCTAATCCGGAATTATTTGATTTGTGTTAATGAAATGGCGCAATAAATTCTGTAGCTTTGTATCGATTTGATGGTCGGATATGGCGCGTGAGTGACCGGACAAAAATTCGGAGCTTATATGATTATCAGAGTCGATAAATCGATGAAAGCGAATTATTTATCTGGATTGGACAACGATTGGACGATTCCCCAATCAATGGAAAACTTTGTCTGTAATTTATTCATTCTTTTTTAATCCGGAATTTTATGTATCAGATAACTCGATAAACATGATGAGCCATTAATGTAGAAGGGAGTGGGTATTTAGTCACGTTTTAATTTAACGTTGTAAATATTTATGGTTAATGGATCCAGTTTCTAGGGATATAAACTTGGTATATTACTGGTTTACGCACCTATACTGGTCGATTGGTTTGATTGAAGTTTTTTTAAACGGTGGGAAATTTTTAGAATAAATCCATGGGCTTATGGCGCAGGCCCATGGATATCTTCAACATTATTCAATTCATTAAATATATAACGACGTCGTTACTGGATCATAGTTTAATGGATTTTAAATCATCAATAAAAGTGGTTTTGAAACATTTCAAATTTGATATAATTAAAGGATTTTGATTGAATGTATTTAGAAACTCTGATGTGGTGTATTCAATAAAAACAATACAAAATATTTTATTTTTCACACTTTTTCACGTTATTTTGTCGCTTTTATTATTTTGTATGAAACATGTATTTTTTTATATTAACTTTTTGCTAGATAAACGGTTTGAGGATTGAGGATTCAATTTCTTTATGGAGTGAATCATATCATCGCTTCTAAGAAAAAGTCCACATTGTTATTTTCTTTTCACAAATTTAGATTTTTTTACTGTTCATTTATTTTGTTATCATCTTCATATTTTTTTCCTTGTATCCCGCCACGTATTTTTGTTTCAATTTCAATAACATTAACTTTTGACTTTGCAAAATCTATTTTATGTAGGGATTTAAAAAAAGTACTTCTTTTTTACATACTCATTCTATTTGGGGGTAGAATGACTTTTTCCCTGTTGCTATTTTATTTGTATATAATTTTAGGTTTCCTAATTATCTTTATTTCTTCACTGTAATATAATTGTCAACCCAAAAGTAATATCAAAATTTCAATAAATTTCACCAATGTTGAAAAATAAAAAAAATTAAAACAAAAAAAATGTTCATCAATATTGTGTAAAACTTTCTATTTGTAACATACTCACACATTATTTCTTGGGTTTTCATTGTCTCACTTTAGGGTTTTATTTTTATTTGTTTATATTTTATTTATTCATGATTTAGTTCATAAATTTAAAGAGTTTTGTTTAATTTAATTTGATAAAATAATGTTTTTCACTTGATATTGTGACGAAACATGTGTTCAGCGGACCAAAGTTGGTGGATGCGCCGGATATTCGTACCACAGCCAGCACATTGTGTATAGAATCGATTTGCTGGTACATTCTAGCGAAACTATAGATGGCGTCGAACGTCCTACGCTGTTCAGGGTGTTACTAGAATATTCTTTCAATCCTGGCGAGGGGATATAAGTCCGTCAATTTGGGAAAGGAGTTCAGTTATTGATTGGCCGCGAAATATAAATCGTTAAAACATAAATACGCTGCGATCGTGAACATAAATATTTTTGTATGCGATTATCTTTTCAAACGTTGAACACAAACTTACCAAACTTCACCCAAACTAACTCAACTTGACAAAAACTATAACCCAACTTAACATAAGATAACCCAACTTGACAAAAACTGACCCGACTCAACACAAACTAACCCAACTTGACAAAAACTAATCCAACTCAACACAAACTAACCCAACTCAACATAAATTAACCCAACTTGACAATAACTAAACCCAACTCAACACAAACTAACCCAACTTGACAAAAACTAACCCAACTCAACACAAACTAACGCAATTGACTAAAACTAACTCAACTCAACACAAATTATCCCAACTTGACAAAAACTGACCCGACTCAACACAAACTAACCCAACTTGACAAAAACTAATCCAAGTCAACACAAACTAACTCAACTCAACACAGATCAACCCAACTTGACAAAAACTAACTTATCTCAACACAAACTAACCCAACTTGACAAAAACCAACCCAACTCAACACAAACTAACCCAACTTGACAAAAACTAACCCAACTCAACACAAACTAACCCAACTTGACAAAAACTAACCCAACTCAACACAAACTAACCCAACTCAACATAAATTAACCCAACTTGACAAAAACTAAACCCAACTCAACACAAACTAACCCAACTTGACAAAAACTAACCCAACTCAACACAAACTAACCCAACTCAACATAAATTAACCCAACTTGACAAAAACTAAACCCAACTCAACACAAACTAACCCAACTTGACTTAAACTAACCCAACTCAACACAAACTAACCCAACTTGACAAAAACTAACCCAACTCAACCCAAACTAACCCAACTCAACATAAATTAACCCAACTTGACAAAAACTAAACCCAACTCAACACAAACTAACCCAACTTGACAAAAACTAACCCAACTCAACACAAACTAACCCAACTCAACATAAATTAACCCAACTTGACAAAAACCAACCCAACTCAACACAAACTAACCCAACTTGACAAAAACTAACCCAACTGAACACAAACTAACCCAACTCAACATAAATTAACCCAACTTGACAAAAACTAAACCCAACTCAACACAAACTAACCCAACTTGACAAAAACTAACCCAACTCAACACAAACTAACCCAACTCAACATAAATTAACCCAACTTGACAAAAACTAAACCCAACTCAACACAAACTAACCCAACTTGACTTAAACTAACCCAACTCAACACAAACTAACCCAACTTGACAAAAACTAACCCAACTCAACACAAACTAACCCAACTCAACATAAATTAACCCAACTTGACAAAAACTAAACCCAACTCAACACAAACTAACCCAACTTGACAAAAACTAACCCAACTCAACACAAACTAACCCAACTCAACATAAATTAACCCAACTTGACAAAAACCAACCCAACTCAACACAAACTAACCCAACTTGACAAAAACTAACCCAACTCAACACAAACTAACCCAACTTGACAAAAACTAACCCAACTCAACACAAAATAACCCAACTCAACATAAATTAACCCAACTTGACAAAAACTAAACCCAACTCAACACAAACTAACCCAACTTGACAAAAACTAACCCAACTCAACACAAACTAACGCAATTGACTAAAACTAACTCAACTCAACACAAATTAACCCAACTTGACAAAAACTAATCTAACTCAACACAAACTAACCCAACTCAACACAAACTAACCCAACTTGACAAAAACTAACCCAACTCAACACAAACTAACGCAATTGACTAAAACTAACTCAACTCAACACAAATTAACCCAACTTGACAAAAACTGACCCGACTCAACACAAACCAACCCAACTTGACAAAAACTAATCCAAGTCAACACAAACTAACTCAACTCAACACAGATCAACCCAACTTGACAAAAACTAACTCAACTCAACACAAACTAACCCAACTTGACAAAAACCAACCCAACTCAACACAAACTAACCCAACTTGACAAAAACTAACCCAACTCAACACAAACTAACCCAACTTTACAAAAACTAACCCAACTCAACACAAACTAACGCAATTGACTAAAACTAACTCAACTCAACACAGATCAACCCAACTTGACAAAAACTAATCCAAGTCAACACAAACTAACTCAACTCAACACAGATCAACCCAACTTGACAAAAACTAACTTAACTCAACACAAACTAACCCAACTTGACAAAAACCAACCCAACTTAACACAAACTAACCCAACTTGACAAAAACTAACCCAACTCAACACAAATTAACCCAACTTGACAAAAACTAACCCAACTCAACACAAACTAACCCAACTTGACAAAAACTAACCCAACTTGACAAAAACTAACCCAAATTAACACAGTTAAAAATATAAGCATACAAATAAAAATGAATTATCAACGATTCCATTCAAACAATCGTCTTATCAGTGTTGATAAAAAAAAAATGTAAAGCTGCTGAGATATAAGAATCAAAATGTCATTTCCACTACTGCGCATGTTCATAATAATCTATAACGTGTATGGTTAAATCAAATATTTGGCAGATCTTACCTGGCAAGAACTCCAATCCGCCAGGCTGCGGCGTAAACGGCCGGAACGTTATCGTAAAATACATAAGCTTATACGGCTTATCACAAACAGCAATAATCCTAGGATTAGGATTCGTTATCCTACACGTCTCGTACTCATCCTTCGATACATTGTAAATAATGTACTTCTCCATATCGTCGTCCCTGGTACCGGGCGAGTACACCGGACAGATCAGGTTCACCTAAAACAAAATGTTATCTTTGAAAAAAATGCACGTGGGCGAGTTTATTGATTATGTCAGAGGGGATGTGTATGTAGGCAGAAAATTTATCATCATTAGATAAAGTAACTTTATTTTGCTATTATGCTGACGGGTTTGTGCAAACTTGCTTTCAGGTTATAAATGAAGGTATATGGTTGTATTAATGGAAGTGTGCTATCTGATCAGGGTGTGGGGTTTTGTGCTTTTATAGTTTCCGGAGGTTATTTGATTTTTTTTTAAAGTCGGCAACGATGCATTGACGATATTGACGTTTCTCTGTTTACTTGGGAGGCACTGATGCGATGAGTTGCAGCGTTTGCAGTGTTGTCAATATTTATTGTTGGGAGACTCCAACCTATGTTTTTTCTTCTAAAATTATTTTTCTCTTTGTAGATAGCACACTCAATTTAATCTATTTTTTGAGGGAATAAAACACAAATAAATAAATCTAATAAAAAAAGTATATGGGTGAAATGCCAAAAATTAATCAGTTAAAAAGGTATGGAAAACTTTTCTTTATTTTCTTAGACTACTACTAAAATTCTCGAAAAAACTAATGTATTAAAATCAAAAAGAAATGTGTTGAAAAAATTAATCTGACTATGATTGTTTATAGCTTTTCTAGATATTTTTTTAGAGTCGGCAACATCGACAATGACGTTTTTCAATAATTTCCTGGGAAGCTGATCGGCTGAACCATGCGTCTGCGAAATTGCAATGTTGTCTAGATCTAGTGAATTTCTGGTTATGTACTTACAAACTAAGGTCGGATAGTCGTTTTTTGGTGGATTGTTTCCATTTTATAAAGGGTGTTTTAAAAAGCATGGACTTTTAACAGATTTTATATAACGAATCGCCAGTTGAAAGTTCGCATATTTTCTTCAACTTATATTTATAGGGGATGATTTTCAGGGCTTTTTCTGTTGAAACATATTCGCGTTAGAGGATGTTTTTTAATTATTGTTCTCTTGACTCATCTCTGAATTTGATATTATTATTCATTTGATAGGAGTTTCTTGACTTTTTTATATTTTATAGTTTTTTAATTTTTCTATTTGGTGAGGGATTTTGAATAGGAAGCCCACTTTTGACCTTTTATCTATGTTTTAGAAAACTTGTTTGACATAAACATACTGATTTTTTGTTCAGTTTAATATTTTAAATTCAATTTTCAAGGGATTTCTTAAAGAGGACAAAATCACTCAAAAACCTACCAAAGTGAAATATCAAAGCAAACATTGACAAAAAGTGAAAACATCGACAGACAACGACAATAACTACTAAGAAATTAATGAAAAACTTAATCGACTAGAATATCCAAAATTAATCAGTTAAAAAGTAATACATATACAATTTAAGAGCGAAAACCACAAAAATTAGTATATCAAAATGGAAATCGACTATACTACAAATAAGTTTTAAAAATTCAATCTTAAATGTGGATACATTTTTTTGAATGGTGAGCCAAACCCAAACCCAAACTAACCCAAACTGACCCAAACTAACCCAAACTGAAAATAGAATCATTTTAGAAATTCTTAGAGATTTGTAAATTTCCCAAAGGTCGGCAACGTTGCCTCCGTTTGCCTAAGTATTCCTTAGAAGCTGATTGGTTGATACAATGCGTCTGCAGAAATGCGCTTGCGCTAGTCAGTTTGCAATGTTGTCTAGTTTTCATGGATTTCTAGGATGATGGATGTCCATATTAATTATTTTCTGTTTTTTTTCCATTTTTAGTTTGTTGATGAAATTCATTTTTTCACGTTTATACCAATTGAGGGGTTCGATCTATTTCCATTATCTTTATAGCAATCCTACTATGTAATTCTCTTTCACTTTTTGGTGGAATTTTAAGATTTTTTCCATCATAAATGATTTGTTTAATATTTAATTGCACACAATAGCTGTTTAAGCAAAGAATTGCAATAAACTAAATCTCGCAAAAAGTGGACAAGAATCACTTAAAACTAAAAAAATAATGATGAAGGAAAAACTCTAAACTAAAAAAATCTCGAGTAAAATGAAATAAAAACGATACTTCACAACGAAGGTGAGGAAAACCATTTTTAATAATAGATTTTAAAAATAGACTTTGATTCAAAAGTGAAAAATTCTTTGAAAATGAAGAATTTCAGGATAATGTAGAAAAGTATTAAATGAAAATAAATGTGAATACTGCAATAACAAATATTCAAAAAAAAAATATTCTCAATGAATTTGAAAGATTATAAAACTTTAATTAAATATGATAAAAGAAAACAATTTTAAAGACAAATCAACCACGAACAATTTTTATAAACTAACTCGATTCAAGGGAGTAAAAAAAAATCAAACAGAGATTTTAATGTGTGATAATGTGGTAATGTGGTAATCTTCAAAAGAACTGTCCGTCAATATGTTCTGGAGAAATTTTAAAAAATGTTATTGATTGTCAAATTTTAATTATTTATATTCATATTTTACTATTATACTCCACTTTTAATTGTTATATTATGTTTGTATATATGATATAATTTTCATTCATATTCTATGTCATACTATTTATTACTATCACCTTCTGTTTTTTGTATAGCAATTATGCTAAATAAACACATCATTTATTTTATTTATTTATTTTATTTTATAGCTACAACTAAAAAGAAATAGCGAAGCAATTTTTCCAAAAAGTTAATTACCTATTGGGTAAAAAATGTTTTTGAATGGGTTTAAATAAAGATAGATGATGAAAGATTAATGAAACAAAATTCAAACCTTTGCTTTTTTGTTGAATTTTTTTTTGAAAAAAACTTTCTTTCAATAATATTATTAGACATAAAAAAAAATGATGATAACCTTCCAAAATGGGTTAGAAAAAAACATCAAAACCTAAAAAATTCAAAAAATTCAAGTGAATGAATTGAAAATAAGATCTTTTTTTCTGTATTTGCAAAGTTGTTTTTAATTTCAGATTTGAACATCTGTTGATTTATTTTGTTTTTCAAAAAACCATCCTGAAAAAGCTCAATGAATTATGCATTAATTAATAATCAATTAATATATCAACATTATAAAAAAACCAAAAAAAAAGATTTTGGAGTAAGATAATTGTCATCTAGAGGGGCCAAAATGAATCAGTAAAAAATTTAGAAGAATCCGGTGAGAGAAACAAATCTTGTGCTGGGACTAAAGATAAAAAACTTGAAAAAAAATTGTGTTTTTTTTGAATCATTGAACCAAACTAATCCGACCCTGTAATCAAATCAAATTGACTTACCATACCACCAACGTTGAAATGAAATAATGGAAACGGATCCTCGTATCGGTTTATGTATTTCTTAATTCACCTTTTCCGTCGTTTCTTTTCTGCTGGATAATTTCCCGATTGTTCTTATTTAATTGACTATTTCTTGGTTCTGGCTGGAATATCAATTTGATGCCCTGCATGGCTATGTATGGAAGCGCATAAAAAAATACCCGTGGGTTCTACCGATAATACCCAGCTAGATCCGGGTGATGGTACCTTGTAAACAAATGATTGATGTTCTCGTGGGTACTGACTGGTCAAGTCAGATAATTAATCACCCAAACACAATCATCTAACGAAGAGTACCGAAAATATTGTGTTACAATCTAGGTTAACTAAGTATGTAGGCTAAATTAGTTTAGGAAGTGTACTAGTCACGAATTCTTTTATATCGATTCGCTTAATGGAAGTGCTTTGTTGTCTTGAAAAATACTTAATCCAATTCACCCGGCAATATTAATTACCATAAGGGAATTTTAGCAAAATAAGAGGGTAGATACGGAAGCGGCAGGGGTCCATTAAATTACGGCTCTTCTAATAAATCATTTTTTTGTTGCGAAAAAGATGCGATCAATCAACTTGCGTATGCTGCTACATTTTCATTTTGCGGCGGGAAGAATGTTTAATCGCGTTTTGGGTTAATTTATGATTATTTATTATTCAACAGGCGAAACAATAAGTAATTATGAGGAGATTTAGAATACTGCAATCAACAAAAGAGGTTGAAAATACTTTTAAAATTGAGATTTATGATGAGGTATTAATGCTCGGAACGTTGCAGTTTTTTTGTTTAATTAATCAACGTTTATAATAAAATAACCTCCATAAGACGCAGTTTACGAGAATAATTTTATATTTCATCTATATCAATTTGTTTGGCAGTTATTCAATGATTTATGGGAGCATGTTTAATTTTTTTCGACTATATACAATGATTTCTAAAAACATTCATAACTCTTTTAGTTTTTGAGTTATTGAGGTGATTTTTATACTAAAATGACCTTCATAAGATCCTGTTTGCGAGGATAATTTTATTTTTCAGCTATATCAATTTGTTTGGCAGTTATTTAATGATTTATGGAAGCGTGTTAAATTTTTTTTGACTATATACAATGATTTCTAGAAACATTCATAACTCTATTAGTTTTTGAGTTATTGAGGTAATTTTTATACTCAAATGACCTTCATAAGATCCTGTTTGCGAAAATAATTTTATTTTTTAGCTATATCAATTTGTTTGGCAGTTATTTAATTATTTATGGAAGCGTGTTTAACTTTTTTTGACTATATACAATGATTTCTAAAAACATTCATAACTCTTTTAGTTTTTGAGTTATTGAGGTGATTTTTAAACTAAAATGACCTTCATAAGATCCTGTTTGCGAGGATAGTTTTATTTTTCAGCTATATCAATTTGTTTGGCAGTTATTCAATGATTTATGGGAGCATGTTTAATTTTTTTCGACTATATACAATGATTTCTAAAAACATTCATAACTCTTTTAGTTTTTGAGTTATTGAGGTGATTTTTATACTAAAATGACCTTCATAAGATCCTGTTTGCGAGAATAGTTTTATTTTTTAGCTATATCAATTTGTTTGGCAGTTATTTAATTATTTATGGAAGCGTGTTTAACTTTTTTTGACTATATACAATGATTTCTAAAAACATTCATAACTCTTTTAGTTTTTGAACTATTGAGGTGATTTTTAAACTAAAATGACCTTCATAAGATCCTGTTTGCGAGGATAGTTTTATTTTTCAGCTATATCAATTTGTTTGGCAGTTATTCAATGATTTATGGGAGCATGTTTAATTTTTTTCGAATATATACAATGATTTCTAAAAACATTCATAACTCTTTTAGTTTTTGAGTTATTGAGGTGATTTTTATACTAAAATGACCTTCATAAGATCCTGTTTGCGAGGATAATTTTATTTTTCAGCTATATCAATTTGTTTGGCAGTTATTTAATGATTTATGGAAGCGTGTTTAATTTTTTTTGACTATATACAATGATTTCTAGAAACATTCATAACTCTATTAGTTCTTGAGTTATTGAGGTGATTTTTATACTCAAATGACCTTCATAAGATCCTATTCACGAGGATAATTTTATTTTTTAGCTATATCAATTTGTTTGGTATTTATTTATTGATTTATGGAAGCATGTTTGATTTTTTTTGACTATATACAATGATTTCCAAAAACATTCATAACTCTTTTAGTTTTTGAACTATTGAGGTGATTTTTATACTCGAAGGACCTTCATAAGATCCTGTTTACGAGGATAATTTTATTTTTCAGCTATATCAATTTGTTTGGTAGTTATTTATTGATTTATGGAAGCATGTTTGATTTTTTTTGACTATATACAATGATTTCCAAAAACATTCATAACTCTTTTAGTTTTTGAACTATTGAGGTGATTTTTATACTCAAATGACCTTCAAAAGATCCTGTTCACGAGGATAATTTTATTTTTCAGCTATATTAATTTGTCTGGTATTTATTTATTGATTTATGGAAGTATGTTTAATTTTTTTTTGACTATATACAATGATTTCCAAAAACAATAATAACTCCTTTAGTTTTTGAGTTATTGAGGTGATTTTTATACTAAAATGACCTTCATAAAATCCTGTTAACGAGGATAATTTTATATTTCAGCTGGGGGAGCCTTTAAATATTATCCTAAAGGCCTTTATTATTTTTTTCAGTTTTGTTAACTATTTAAACGAACTTTTCATCAAGCATCCGACGCGACGTTTATAAATAGTTTTATAATTATTATTATTATTCAATACGCTTTTAATTTGTGATGTTAAGAATAAATAATAAAACTTTATGAGTAATTTTGAAGAAATTTTAGGTACTTGAAAGGATTTGAATATTGTGAAGAACGTTTAATTATTTAAGTGTTTTTTTAAAATTTAGTTCTTAAATCTTCAGGATTATTATCATTTCAATATCATCCACAGAGAATAAATTTTTAAATTAAATTAAAAATCGAAATCAGAAAACTCTGTTTGCCTGTCTAAACAAGAAATTGAATCTTTTCAGAAATTTCCTCAGAAAATGTAAGTTTCCCAAAGTACGAAAACGTCGCCACCGCAACTATCACGTTTGTCTACATTTTTCCTAGAAGCTGATTGGTTGATACAATGCGTCTGTAGAATTGCGCTTGCGCTTACCAGTCTGCAGTGTTGCCTAGTTTTGATGAATTTCCAAGAATATGGTAGCGTGGTTGTTGCCAATTGATAAAAGCTCAACAAAAGTTCTATTATTCTTTCATCAAGGAAATTTGCCAAAGAACAGCCCAAATTAATCAGACAAACAAATAATATCCTAACATAGCCAGCTAGAGTGTAAAAAATCAGATTTATGATAGGAAAAACATCAAAAATTGACAAAAAATCACTGGATGAAGTCAAAAATTAAATGAAAATATCAAAAAAGTCATTGAAATTGAAGAAACCTCCCAGAATAAGAAGTGCAAGAGAATTAGAAGTGAAAAAATATAAATGTTGAAGAAAATTTGTCAAAAATCACTTGTAAAGCCGAAATTAATTATTAGACAAATAATGTCCTCATAAAAATTGATAAGGTGTTCAAAAAATTAAACTTATGATGGAAAAAACCTCAAGAATTGCCAAAAAATCATTGACTAAAGTTAAAAAAAAATGAAGAAGTATCAAAAAAAGTTTTAAAAATGTGGAGAAACCTCCAAGAATAAGAAAAGTAACAAAGTTGAAAGTAAAAAAATTCAAAAAATGTAAAGAAAATTTGAAAAAAAAAAGTCCAGCAGTTCTGGAGTTATGAATGGTGTTATTTATTTAGATTTTTCATGAATTGTACCAGTTAAAAAAAATTGAAACTGAAAAAATTAGAATAATAATTATGATAAAAGGTTCAAAACACAAAAATCCAACTTTCTTCAAAAAAATCACTCCAAATTACAATTCCTCGAAGGCATTCTCTAAATTCAAACCGATCCATATCAAGACAAAAAGCCCATCCATTATGAACAAGCCTTGCTGCTGTCTTGCAGGACAGTCAAGTGTCAATTTTAATAAAAAAGTAGAAAGGGTGCAACCCTAAATAACTAATGAGGCGCAAAATGGATTTTCGTCGGGAAATTTTCGAACCGGTTTGAATAAATTACGAGGCGCGTGACAACATGTTATGTGTGGAGTGTTGCTTGTTTGTCCGCGAGCTCATTAAGGGTGTCAGGAAAGTTACAATTGGCTGGAAATGTGAAAAGTTAGAACATTTCAGCATAATTAATAAAAAATGAGGAGCAGTTGAAAAATAGTATTTTCAATTTCATTTCGTCATTGTCAACACTATTACACGGAAGTTATATTGAATTCACTAATAACAATGACAATATAATTTTATAATAGAGACAAGAAGATTACACAGCAATTTCATTGTTCATTGACTCATCCATCTAATAGAGTGCATGTCAAGTTAAATACGTGCAGTAACGTACAGAAAATGTTTATTTATGGAAAATGTCGGACAAATTGAAAAATAAACATTGATGTGACCAGTCATGTAATCCTAGGCACCCAAAAAAAAACAAGAAATAGACTTTATCTACTATTGTCAAATCTTCAGCTCGGTTACTCATTTTTTTAGGAATTGAAATCATCTTGGTAACTGGGAAGAATTTGTGAGAAGCTCCCTCTATTATTGAGGTTTTTTATTCAAACTTTCCTCACTTCTTGAGCAACTTTTGTGAAATTTCCAGCTCGGTAACTGAGTTTTAAAGGGAGTTATTGGGTAAATTCTAGTAATCATCTTGGTAACTAGGAGGAAATTGTGAGTAGCTCCCTCTATTGATGAGTGTTTTCATTAGAACTTTCCTCACTTTTTGAAAAGTATAGGGAGGGAGCAAGTTATCATTAAGACATCGTTGGTAGGTAACCCCCAATTGGACAAATCTACATGAAAAAATCACTCCCTTATTAGACATGGCGAATCTGTTGAACGAGATATCACTTCCCAGTCGGCCATGGCGAGCTTATTGAACGCTTCCAACATATGTTTTATTGAAGTAAATATACAGGACATCAAAAAAAAACACGCGCCAACGTCGACATTGGTGAAATGCATCAACAATACAATGCACAAGAATTCAAGAAAGAAGTCCATCAATTTATGTTGCCCTCCATTAAGAAAAACTGTAAATAATGTAACTAGTTGCCTGTTTAGCATCGACAACAATACGTGTAATCAGTTCCAATGTAAAGATTCCAGGCAACAATTTATCATGATTTTACTTCTTTGAAAGCTATAAAAAACGAAAAGTGTTATCGTCAAGCCATTTCCCAACATCCCAACAATCCGAAAAACAAATCACAGACATTCTTCTATCTACACGTTGATTTGAATATTCCAACCATGTCCGGCTGTCAACAATATCAATAACTGCATCTGTCACGATCAATCATCGCGGCGCGCTACGCTATCAAATTTCACCTCACGTCATCGAAGAAACAAATATCAATTTTTATTAATCGAACTTTAATGTAAATAATGCGTATCGCAACCGATACATTAATTAAAAGCTGCTGACAATACCTGTGGCCCACACAAAGACTGTCATTCTATTATTATTCTATTTGACAGTGGCATTATTCTACGAATGTGACGGCATACAATGTAGGCACGATAAACAGACACAGTCTGTTTGATTACTGTTTAAATGGGAACCGGGATTTCAGGGGGCAGATCAAAAATTCAGTCACGCATTTCGAGTTATTTTCAGTTTTGTATAACTCGCGTGCTTGTCTAGGATTTTTATTCAACAAGTGACGGGTTCTTCCGGTATTACTGCCTAGACTGCATGGCTACTTGTTTTGAATTTTTTAAACATCCGATGTTCATCAGGGTGCCGATTCTGGAACCGATAGAACCATAGACTTAAAATATCAAAAATCACTGACATCAATTTTTTTTTTCGTCACAACATTTTTCAAGGTGAAAATTTATATTGATGTTTTGGTAGCAGAACCCAGACTTGAGGCCTGGACGCTATTATTTACAAACAACCGTTTTTGTGAGGTTAGTGCATTAGTAGTGAGTTTATTTGTCAATTTCTCTGGTGTTTTATTGCTAAAACAATGCCAAGAACAAGAAAGTCTGTAGTGTGTGGCCTGAAAACAAAACCAGGCGGACATTTTGTCATTTTACCGCCGGTAAGTAAATGAAAACAAAGCTGGCCTATTTTATCATTGTGTTTCGGGTCAAAACATTTTTGAAATTGAAAATCTATGGATAGAACGATCATATCTATTAGAAGTTGATTATGCAGGGAATGAGTGATTAGAAATATAAACACTCTTATATTCAACGCAACGTCTATTCAGTTCAGAATATTACAAACGACTTAACTAAAATAGAAATACAACCTTCCGCATGGCACGAAACAAACAAGAAAACCTGCTTGAACGAAAAGGTGTTTTTCGGCTCCACAATAATCAATAAGGAACAGAACTTGTTACGCATCTTCAATATTGGAAAATACAACATTCTCCCTCAATATTAAAGGTGCTTTCAAAGAATAAAATATTCAATAATCTTTCCTTGAACACACTCAAAAAAAACTTAACTTAATACTTCCCAGATATGGTCACAGATTTTGATTTTGCTCTAACGGAGTGCCTACCGTATTACAGTTTGACATTTCAAATCTATCAAGTAACTTTTCACTATATTGTTCTTGGCTAATTTTTAATTCGCCCTTCGAACGATTTCTGTTAACCTTCATGCCGAGAATATTTCATATCGGTCCAAGATCTTTGATGTGGAAATGTTTATTTAGTTCAATTTTCAAACGTTCTGCCTCTTTGTGGTCATTATAGAAAACAAAGAAATCGTCAACGTAAAGCGCTATAATTATAATTGAATCTGCCAAATGCTTAAAGAAAATGCATGGCTCTATTTTTGATTGCACGAAATTCAAATCCAATAACACATTATTTGCTTTCTCATACCACAATTTGGCTGATTGTTTGAGGCCGTATATGGCCTTTTTAAGTCGACAAACTTTACTTTCTGACCCCGGCTCTATAAACCCTTCGGGTTGACACATAAAAATTTCCTCATCAATGTCACCATTCAAGAAAGCAGTTTCTACATCTAAATGGACTGCTTCTAAGTCTAATTCAGCTGTCATTGCCAATAATAACCTTAAATTGCTAAATCTTATAACGAGTGAAAAAGTTTCTGAGTAATCTACCCCATACTTTTGAGTAAACCCCTTCGCTACAAGTCTGGCTTTATATGTCACTATATCTCCATTATGATGCCTTTTAATTTTGAAAACCCACTTATTTTTAACAATATTTTTGTTGCCAGGTTTGTTAACTAATTCCCAAGCATTGTTTGCCTTGAACGCCTCGAGTTCATTTTTGATAGCTTTGTGCCATTCTGCACTTCTCGCGCTTGACAATGCTTCAGAAAGAGTAGTTGGTTCTAAATTGTCAGATATAGTTAACATGGCAACATCTGAATCGTAATCAGTAATACAATCACCATACCTTTGTGGTTGTCTTTTTACACGTAGAGGATACCTAGATTCATGATTTTCAGGTTCACTTTCACTTGTTTGATTTTCGTCTGCACTCACTAGCACTTCACTGTCCTCTTCTGGATTTTCCTCTTGAAGATGAGGAGTCGCAGCTGGCGTATCTTCTTGGCCAACATCATCATCTTCACTGTCTTGCACCATCAAGGGAACAGCTTCTTGTGTAGCCGGTTCAACTGGAATCGTTGATGTGCTGTCTGAAAGCTGGTCTTCTAAGAAAACGACATCCCTGGCTATTTTTATACTGTGATCAATTGGGTCTAAAAGCCTGTATCCAACACTCGTCTCGGAATACCCGACAAATATGTATTCCCTGCTTTTATCATCAAGCTTTTTTCGTTTAACATCGGGAATGTGAACATAACCACGGCATCCAAATATTCTGAGATGGCTCAAATCAACCTTTTTGCCTGTCCATTTTTCTTCTGGGGTTTTACCACGTATTTTCTTCGTTGGTGAACGGTTCAGAAGATAGACTGCGGTATTGGCAGCTTCTGCCCACATTTGCTTTTCACTGTTTGAGTCGACAAGCATTGAACGTACCTTTTCAAATATGGTCCGATTGTAGCGTTCAGCTACTCCAGTTTGCTGTGGTGTGTAAGGTACTGTTTTTTCATGTTTTATTCCACGATCTTTCAGGAACTTCCTCAAACGCTCATTACAATATTCTCCCCCATTGTCGGTCCTCAGAACTTTGATTTTTCGTTCTGTTTGATTTTCTACCATACAGCAGAACTCCTTGAAAACTTCTGGAACTTCACTTTTATTTTTCAGAAAATAACAAAATACTTTTCTGGTGTTGTCATCAATCAGGGTAAACAAATATTTTTTGCCACCCCATGATTTCACCTCCATAGGACCTGCAAGGTCTGAATGTATCAAGTCCAGTTTGTTTGGTGCGACTTCTTTATCCTTTTTAAAAGGGAAAGGTTTTCTAGCCTGTTTGCCTTTGATGCAACTCTCACAATATTTTGGATTTGTACTTTCATTATATAACACACCTGTTGCCAAGCCATTTTTCAACAAAGCCATGCTATAATGATTGAGGTGACCAAGGCGTCTGTGCCATACCATCTGAGAATCAAGGAGTTTCGCCACATTCACAGACTCCGCCATGACATCCAGTTTGTATAAACCATCGACATTCGCTGCAGTAGCTATGGGTTCTCCCTTAATCCGACAATCACCATCATCAATTATTTTGCATCCTTGTGAGTCAAAATGTACACAGTGTCCTTTTGAAACAATCTCACTCACTGACAATAGATTTACTGACAGATTTGGAACATATTTAATTTTTGATATGATCTGTTCAGTTCTATTCGGTTTCAATTTCACAACACTGTTTCCGGTTCCACTGACGGAGAGTTTTGCGTTATCTGCCACAAACACATGCTGCCCTGAGTCTTCATCTGTTAGCTCCAAAAGAAGTTCTCTGTTTCCAGTCATATGGGAGGAGGCCCCGCTGTCAATGTACCAGACTGTATCACGTACATTATTCACACTTAAAGCTGCAGCAAACAAAGCTTTCCGTCCATTTCCACTACATTTATTTTTATTCGGCGTTTCATAGTTGTTTGAAGAACTGTTTTTATTTTGAGAACACTGATTTTTGTAATGGCCTTTTTGTTTGCAATTCCAACACCATGGAGATTTTTTAATTTTCTTCGTGACTAGTGCACAGTCACCAGTATGTTTACTATTCTGCCATTTTTGGTCCTGCAGCAATTTAGTTTTCACAAAGTCCGATGTTATGTCAACTCCTGAATTTTCAAGTGCCATAACCATTGGCTCATAATCCGCTGTGAGTCCCTGCAGCATAATAACACCTAGGAATTCATCATCTAGCGGTTTTCCCATGGATCCAAGTTGTTGGGACAGAGCCAGGACTTCATTAACATACTCCTCCATAGTGCCAAAATTTTCCAGTTTGATGGAACATAGATTTCTTAATAATCCTAGTCGCCTATGAAGTCCTTTGTCTTCAAATGCATTTTCAAGGGACTTCCACGCTTCGCTGGCTGTTTTTGCTTGGGTCACATGAGGATACGTCGACTTATCCAGAGAAAGAATTATTTTTGAGAGAGCCTTCTCCTCACGACGAGCTTTTGTAGCACTATCCACTGTAGACGGCCACTCCTCAGTTATGCAGTTCCAAAGTCCGTCTAATTTCAATAACGCACCCATCTGGAACTTCCAGTCGCTGTAATTTGCACGACCTTTGAGCTTGTCAACAGCCAACCCCATGTTTGAACTTTCGTTTACCGCCATTCTATCTTTATCACGACGACGAATGCACAACCCCGTGTACTACCGAACTAATAAACAAAAGAAACGCGTTATCTAATCACTCCCACGAGCCCTGGGCCCATAACCTATTAGAAGTTGATTATGCAGGGAATGAGTGATTAGAAATAAACAATCTTATATTCAACGCAACGTCTATTCAGTTCAGAATATTACAAACGACTTAACTAAAATAGAAATACAACCTTCCGCATGGCACGAAACAAACAAGAAAACCTGCTTGAACGAAAAGGTGTTTTTCGGCTCCACAATAATCAATAAGGAACAGAACTTGTTACGCATCTTCAATATTGGAAAATACAACAATATCCAGGTTTATTTCCTTTTTCCATTGACTTAATTTTCCTTTATTTGATATTTCTGTGTTTTGAAATGTTTAAGTGATGTTTATTTCCACTTTTAAAAACATTTTTTATTGTAATTTTTTAATCCACTATTTTCCACCTGACCTCCTGTGAAATGTGTAATTTTTTCAACCATTACCCCAAGCATTACCCAGAAAATTCAAAATTTTCAATTTCTTCTGTTATTTCAATTTTAATTTGTTTTACAGATTTTTTCCATTATATTTATGTTTTCTTCGAATTTTACTAGCTTTGTATTGATTTTTTTATAGACAACACATAATATACCAAATAAAGTATTACGTGCGATAATTGACAAAAAATATTACTGCCATAGTTTTTCATAAGTTTAAGTAGGTTTGGCAACATTGAATGAATTAAAATAAATAAAAGCACCCCATAACTATATAATGCAAAAAAAAATGAATGCTTCAAGTATGTTAACCAATGATCATTGGTTATTATCAAATTACACGTTACTATTTGTTATTATTTATCAATATATTATTGTCCTGATAACAACAATAATATGATCCTGATAACTCCATAAAAATAATGGAAGAAATGAAGTAACATATAGACCCATTATTATCATTAGTAATTACCACTATTATTATTAATGCATACTCCACATTATTATTACGGTATAAATGTCAAATATCATAGACAGTGGAATTTACCCATTATTATCATTAACTATCATCCATTATATTTATCCAAGAGCTAAATGAACGAATATTATTATTAGTATGTTTACTCAAAATTACCCTATGATTACCCCATAACTATAATGAAAAAAAAAAGATGTATGCATCAAGTTTAGTATGTTGACCATTTTGACCAATGATTACCATAAATTATTGGTAATGATTGAATTACCATTTGTTATTAGTCATCAATACATCTTAATAATAACAATATGATACTGATTACTCAAAAAATAATAGAAGAAATGAAGTAGCATATATAGAGATAAATTTACCCATTATTATCATTGATTACCATTCATTACTTACCCATGTTTACATAATATTTACCATATAATAATCACCTCTCTATCCACTATGATAAAGTGGAAATGCCAAATAATGAAAGAAATGAAGTGACATTAGAGTTAAATTTACCCATTATTATCATTGCTTAACATTCATTATTGATCAAAGTTTACATTATGATTACCTCTCCACTATGATAAAGATAAATGCCAAATAATGGAAGAAATTAAGTGACATATAAAGATAAATTTACCCATTATTGCCAATGATTACCATTCATTATTGACAAAAGTCTACATTATAATTACTCGATAATTACCATATGGTCGCCTCTCCACTATGATAAAGAGAAATGCCAAATAATGGAAGAAATTAAGTGACATAAAGAGTTAAATTTACCCATTATTATCATTGCTTTTCATTAATTATTGATCCAAGTTTACATTATATGTACTATGATTAACTCTCCACTATGATAAAGAGAAATGCCAAATAATTGAAGAAATGGAGTGACATAAAGAGTAAAATTTACCCATTATTATCATTGATTACCATTCATTATTGATCCAAGTTTACATTATGATTAACCTATGATTACCTCTCCACTATGATGAAGAGAAATGCCAAATGATGATTTAAGAAATGAAGTGACGTATGAAGTTAAATTTACCTATTATTATCATTAATTATTGATCCAAGTTTACATTATAATTACCCTTACGTCCCCACTATGATAAAGAGAGAAAAAAAGTATACATCATGATTACCAATGATTAATTAGTACCTAATTACCATTAATTATTTTTCATGAATATGTTCCTACCTATAATTATTATTATTACACTATGAACAATATTGAAGATTATACCGACTATTAAAAAAAGAGAACAAATGAAGCCACATATTATAGAAAGTGGAATTTACCCATAATTATCATTGATTACCGTTCATTATTTATCCATGTTAACACAGAATTATCATATAACTAAGATAAATCATTCATATTCACCGATGACTATCTAATCTACCAATGATTATCAAGGATTATTGGTAATTACCTAATTACCATTTGTTCTAATTACATGAATACCTAATAATTACACCTATGATTACCTAATGAGTCTATATAAAAAGAATGAAAGATTATACTCTTCATTAAGTGATTATCTATACTTTTCTGCTCATAACTATGATAAAGAAAAAGAAGATGAGTATGTATTAACGATAACTAATGATTATTAGTAATTACCATTTATTAGCAATCATGAATACCTATAATTATGATTATTAGGAAACATATTATAACGAGTTGAATCTATACCTATTATTATCATTGATTACCTTTTATTATTATTTTTCCATGTTTACAAATCCTATATGATGAATGCAAAAATATGTACGTAACAAGTATGTTTCCCGACAAGTATTAATGATTACACATGATTATTAGTGATTACCTTTTATTATCATCCATGATTACTTGATTTCTTGAGTTAGGAGGGATGAGGTATGCGATTGCACATGATTAAGTTTTGATAAGGTTTCAAAGTTCATAGTTGACGAAGATTTATCTCTGACTTATGAGGTATGGGACTGCGCATGATTCTTCACTTACTAACTACTCAGTAAATTCGATGTAATCGAAGCCAATGCCCGTCTTCACACTTGACAAACTCAACTAAAAGACCCCAACGCTCGACAGTAGACTTTTTTGTCTCGTCACAAGTCTGATTTATTGACCCATTAAAAAAGCCACACTGTCAACATCGCAGATTAATAGATTTTGACACATTGCGCAACGTGATTGTTTCATAGGCCCATTAACTCGATTAATTGGACCGGCCCCAAATCCGGCAGTAATTTTTCCAAAAGACACTCACCTGATCGTATTCAAATTTTTCATTGTTCCTATTTACATCTATTATGTTGTCGGTGTTGTCGATCCGGAATATCGGATTCGACGAGTTCCAATGTATTGTATAAAACCGCGCACTGGATGGTGCTGCATTTGCTAGGACGAAGGCTTGTAGACTAAATAGAATTATCACCACCGTCCTGCAATGAGAAATAAAAACTATTATTTATGTAACACCCTGTATATCAAGCTTTGTTCCAAAATATCCAGTTTTCTTACTAGGATCAATTTTCCTCACCTGACATGAAACAAAGCGTAACAAAAAGGGGCACTCCAGCCCCATATAAGGCTTTTTGTGACAAATAAGTTCCTTCAAAAGAAGACCGACCCCATTTATTAGAGATAATTGGGACAAAAGACGGATTTTCTTTTTGGCTCAATATGAGGGCAGGAAATCGACTTACCTCAGGACGTTGGCACAACTAAGATTTTGAGGCCAAAGCCCCATTGTGGGTTCTGGTGATGGTTCCGAAGGGGCGGCGCCACCTGGCGGTGGCCGCTTCACTCGCAACGAACCCGGCCAGCCCTTACCGGTGGCCTGAAAAAAATAATAATAATTAAAAAACAATCAAGAGCATACAGTCTTTTGAAATACATACTCCTACATAAGACAACCAAAAAATCAATTATTCACGCTGATTTCGGTGGTGTTATATGGAAAACGTAGGTGAGTCAGTTCCATAATTTTTCTTTTGATAGGGAGATATTTTACATGCAATTTCCCATAATAAGGTGCCAAATGATGGGAAATTGCATGTAAAATAATTCCCTATCAAAAGAAAAAAAAATGGAACTGACTCACCTACGCTTTCCATATAACACCACCAAAATCAGCGTGAATGATTGATTTTTTTGTTGTCTTGTGTAGGAGTATGTGATCAAAAAGATGGTATATTTTTGCGAAATCACAATTACAAAATGTCATATTTACGATGTTTTATGGAAAACGAATGAGAGTCAGTTCCATGATTTTTTCATTTTACAGTGAAATATTTAAAAGGCAGTTTCACATCATATCGCAACTCTCAAAGTATATTTTTGAAAAATAACGGTTACAAAATGTCTCATATGCGTTGATTTTGGTTGTTATGGAAAACGTAGGTGAGTCAGTTCCATGTTTTTTATTTTAAGGGAAATATTCCAAAAGCAATTTTCCATCATTCCTCTCAAAGTGAGATTTTGCAAAAGTTCGATTACAAAATGACACATTTACGCTGTTTTTGGTGGTGTTATATGGAAAACGTAGGTGAGTCAGTTCCATACTTCTATTTCTTTGATGGGGAAATATTATACAAGCAATGATCTATCATATGGCACCTCTCAAAGTAAGATAACGGTTACAAAATGTCTCATTTACGCTATTTTTGGTGGTGTTTTATAGAGAACGTAGGTGAGTCAGTTCCAAATATTATTTTTCATTTTATAGAGAAGTATTTAACAGGCAATTTTCCATCATACCTCACACCTCTCAAAGTGAGATTTTGCAAAATTAAAGTTACAAAATGACACATTTAGTTTTTTTTGGGTTGTGTTATATGGAAAACTTAGCTGAGTCTGTTCCATAATTTTTTTCATTTTATAGGGAATTATTACACAAGCAATTTCCCATCATATGGCACCTCTCAAATTCTCAAAACCTCTCAAAATTGGAAAAATATTTCCCGTACACCATCGACACTATCGATAAAGACACTGATTCATTAATTTTCCAATATATCAAAAACAGTACATTTTACAAAAAAATGCCTCAAATAAAAAAAATTGAAAATAAAATTCTCTATATCTTTATTCCTATAGACTTTTATATACGATGTATAGTTCTTGTGGAAACTGGAAAAATATTCCCCGTGCCGCATTGGCTATAGAACCACAAAGCTTCCAATATATCAAAAACGGTACATTTTACAAAAAAAAAAATCCCAAATAAAATTTGCTAAGAATCAAATTCTTCAATGTTTTGATAGATTTTTTTTTGGTTTTTGTGAAAATTGGAAAATAATTGCCCATACCGCAGTTTCCATAAACTTATCAATTAGTGCACATTCTAATAATCCATTCATTGAAATCCCATTTAAGTGCTTTATTGCCCGTACTACACTCCGCGTCATGTGACCTCAAACTGAAGTCAACGCCAGTGGACACGTGACACGACACCAAATATTAGTCCGGGTAAAGTGGGTAAGTCTGTTGGAACGTTATTTTTACGAAGAAATATATAAACATTGATTTTTCGTTCCACCGTCTAGTTTTTTATTGTGACTCATTAGAGTTAATTTAACAAAAATAATCAACACACAACACAACAGATTATAATTATATTTCGACAACCTTCCTTGTACCTACAACTTTTTATCAATCTTCATGAAGGTTTCATTGACTAGGTGTATATTTCATTAAAAAAAAATACTATGTGATTATGGAGTGTTAAAAAAGTCTGAAGATGGTATGGATCAGGAAGTTGAAACCTTTCATAAAATAAGAGAGTACTCATTTTTTTTAAATGTATTTGCACCTTTCAAAGTGAGATTTTGCAAAATTACGGTTACAAAATGTCTCATTTTCGCAGTTTTTTCGATTGTGTAGTAAAGAAAACGTAGGTGAGTCATTTTCTTTTTTTTTTTTTGTATTTTATAGGAAAATATTTCCTATCATGGCACCTCTGAAAGTGAAATTATGCAAAATTAAGATTACAAAATGACACATTTACGCTGTTTTTGTTGGTGATATATGGAAAACGTTGGTGAGTTTGCCCCATAATTTTTTTATTTTATAGGGAAATATTTTACAGGCAATTTCAGGTTATTTGGCACCTCTCAAAGTGAGATTTTGCAAAATTACGGCCACAAAATGTGTCATTTACGCTGTTTTTGGTGTTTTATGAAAAACGTAGGTGAGTCGTTTTTTTTTTTTTCTTTTGATAGGGAGATATTTCACAAGCAATTTTCTATGTACGCTGTTTTTGGTGGTGTTTTATTGTTTTTTTTAGTAGAAACAGTAGAAATACAACAAAATGTAAAAAAAAGTCTAATATGCGTGTATAATATGAAAATTAAATAACAAATTAATAAACATTGAAATATTATATAAGTATAACATGTGAAACTAATTGGCAAAAAAATAATATAATCAGATCAGTAAAACTTTCCTAATCATAAAAAATGTTTAATTCTCTTACTTCGAAGAAGAATAATAATAATAATGGGAGTTAGAAAAAGATAGAAAAATAAAATGTAAATAAAAATACATAAATATGTAACGGTACAATAATTAAAAAAAGTATAAAAAACAAAATACATTGTACAAATCTCTTGAACACAAAATATATGAAAAAGGAAAAAATCGTCGCACAAGAATCTTAAAAAAAAAAAAACATCTCACATTGAATTAATAAAACAAAGTAATTTGAAATGATCAAAGTATAAAAAGTGTGTGAACAAAATAGACAAAGTTTTTCAAAATCAAGAAATTATAAAAAAAATAGAACAAAAGAAAAACTAATATTTCACTGTTCTGCCAATGTTTTGTTTTTTTCAAAAAGAATAAACACTATTATAGAACCTGAAAATTATACCAAATCTCTATTTATAGCCATTAATGCAGTCTAGGAACCCAAAAAAGAATGATAGAACATCAAATTAATCCAATTCCGCTAACCCGCTTCAAGGTCTGACAGGGGAATTATTGGGTTAGATTAGACCCGTGCGTTTTGTACTGGAAATTATTTAAATTTGTCGAGATTGGATCGGCAGATGGGTCTATTGTAATTTAATCCCGACAATGGCATATTTTCCACAGTCAGCAAGCGAAAAACTACTGAAACACACATCAAGCTAGATCGCTATCCAGCGTCGACATATTTCATTCTGTCCACAGCAAATGAGCGTCTAAACAAGCCCAGCTCTATGGCTCTATACGGAATTGAGCCGACAAAAAGAGCGATTTGGTCGCGCGGAAAAAGCGAGAGTAAAAACTTTCAGGTGGATTAGCAGCGGGACGAGTTGATTAATTTAATGGGTATTGACTGGATGGCAGGTTGAGGATGATTTATGAGGGTTTTAGCAAAAAGAGGATGCAATCTAGCTTCTTAGATCGGTTGAATCTGGCATAAAAAGATTAATCAAGACATAAGAACAAGATTTCAAAAATATTATTTGCAGGCCAATTACGTAGTTTTATAGATAGATGAGTGATTTTTGCACTAAATGGCAGAGAAATAGTTGCTATTACTCATCCTAGAACAACATCCCCGGCAAGGTTTTAAAAATATTATTTGCAGGCCTCCAAAATAGAAATATCAAAAATTTGACAACCAAACACAAAACAAATCACCAAAATCGTAAATTTTGACATAGAGTGATGATTTTTGCACTAAATGGTAGAAAAATAGTTGCTCTTACTCATCCTAGAACAACATCCTCAACAAGGTTTCAAAAATATTATTTGCATGCTTTCAAAATAGAAATATAAAATATTTGAAAACCAAACACAAAAAAAATCATCAAAATCGTAATTTTTGACATAGAGTGGTGCTGTTTGCACTGAATGGTAAAGAAATAGTTGCTCTTACTCATCCTAGAACAACATCCCTAACAAGATTTTGAAAATATTATTTGCAGGCCTTCAAAATAGAAATTTCAAATATGTGACAACCAAACACAAAAAAATTCACCAAAATCGTAATTTTTGACAGAGAGTGGTGATTTTTGCACTAAATGGTAGAGAAATAGTTGCTCTTACTCATCCTAGAACAACAGCCCTAACAAGATTTTGAAAATATTATTTGCAGGCCTTCAAAATAAAAATATTAAATATGTGACAACCAAACACAAAAAAAATCACCAAAATCGTAATTTTTGACAGAGAGTGGTGATTTTTGCACTAAATTGTAGAGAAATAGTTGCTCTTACTCATCCTAGAACAACATCCTCAACAAGGTTTCAAAAATATTATTTGCATGCTTTCAAAATAGAAATATAAAATATTTGAAAACCAAACACAAAAAAAATCATCAAAATCGTAATTTTTGACATAGAGTGGTGCTGTTTGCACTGAATGGTAAAGAAATAGTTGCTCTTACTCATCCTAGAACAACATCCCTAACAAGATTTTGAAAATATTATTTGCAGGCCTTCAAAATAGAAATTTCAAATATGTGACAACCAAACACAAAAAAAATCACCAAAATCGTAATTTTTGACAGAGAGTGGTGATTTTTGCACTAAATGGTAGAGAAATAGTTGCTCTTACTCATCCTAGAACAACAGCCCTAACAAGATTTTGAAAATATTATTTGCAGGCCTTCAAAATAAAAATATTAAATATGTGACAACCAAACACAAAAAAAATCACCAAAATCGTAATTTTTGACAGAGAGTGGTGATTTTTGCACTAAATTGTAGAGAAATAGTTGCTCTTACTCATCCTAGAACAACAGCCCTAACAAGATTTTGAAAATATTATTTGCAGGCCTTCAAAATAAAAATATCAAATATGTGAAAAACCAAACACAAAAAAATTCACCAAAATCGTAATTTTCGACATAGAGTGGTGATTTTTTCACAAAATTGTAGAAAAATAGTTGCTCTTACTCATCCCAGAACAACATCCCCAACAATGTATTAAAAATATTATTTGCAGGCCTACAAAATAGAAATATCTGATATTTGACAACCAAACACAAAAAAATCACCAAAATCGTAATTTTTGACATAGAGTGGTGATTTTTGCACTAAATTGTATAAAAATAGTTGCTCTTACTCATCCTGGAACCACAGCCCCAACAAAGTTTTAAAAATATTATTTGCAGGCCTTCAAAATAGAAATATCAAATATGTGACAACCAAACACAAAAAAAATCACCAAAATCGTAATTTTTGACATAGAGTGGTGATTTTTGCACTAAATTGTAGAAAAATAGTTGCTCTTACTCATCCTGGAACCACATCCCCAACAAAGTTTTGAAAATATTATTTGCAGGCCTTCAAAATAGAAATATCAAATATGTGACAACCAAACACAAAAAAAATCACCAAAATCGTAATTTTTGACATAGAGTGGTGATTTTAGCACTAAATTATAGAAAAATGGTTGCTCTTACTCATCCTAAAACAACATCCCCAACAAGGTTTTGCAAATATTATTTGCAGGCCTTCAAAATAGAAATATCAAATATGTGACAATCAAAACACAAAAAAATCACCAAAATCGTATTTTTTGACATAGAGTGATGATTTTTGCACTGAATGGTAGAGAAATAGTTGCTCTCACTCATCTTGGAACAACATCCTCAAAAAGGTTTTGAAAAATATTATTTGCAGGCGGCCTTCAAAATAGAAATATCAAATATTTGACAACCAAACACAAAAAAATCACCAAAATCGTAATTTTTGACATAGAGTGATGATTTTTGCACTAAATGGTAGAGAAATAGTTGCTTCTTCTCATCTTGGAACAACATCCTCAACAATTTAAAAATATTATTTGCAGCCCTTCAAAATAGAAATATCAAATATTTGACAACCAAACACAAAAAAATCACCGAAATCGTAATTTTTGACATAGAGTGATGATTTTTGCACTAAATGGTAGAGAAATAGTTGCTTTTACTCTTCTTGGAACAACATCCTCAACAATTTAAAAATATTATTTGCAGGCCTTAAAAATAGAAATATCAAATATTTGACAACCAAACACAAAAAAAATTACCAAAATCGTAATTTTTGACATAGAGTGGTGATTTTTGCACTAGATTGTAGAAAAATAGTTGCTCTTACTCATCCTAGAACAACGTCCCCAACAAGGTATTGAAAATATTATTTGCAGGCCTTCAAAATAGAAATATCAAATATGTGACAACCTAACACAAAAAAAATTACCAAAATCGTAATTTTTGACAAAGAGTGGTGATGTTTGCACTGAATGGTGGAAAAATAGTAGCTCTTACTCATCGTAGAACAACGTCCCCAACAAGGTATTGAAAATATTATTTCCAGGCCTTCAAAATAGAAATATCAAATATGTGACAACCTAACACAAAAAAAATTACCAAAATCGTAATTTTTGACAAAGAGTGGTGATGTTTGCACTGAATGGTGGAAAAATAGTAGCTCTTACTCATCGTAGAACAACGTCCCCAACAAGGTATTGAAAATATTATTTCCAGGCCTTCAAAATAGAAATATCAAATATGTGACAACCTAACACAAAAAAAATTACCAAAATCGTAATTTTTGACAAAGAGTGGTGATGTTTGCACTGAATGGTGGAAAAATAGTAGCTCTTACTCATCGTAGAACAACGTCCCCAACAAGGTATTGAAAATATTATTTCCAGGCCTTCAAAATAGAAATATCAAATATTTGACAACCAAACACAAAAAAAATCACCAAAATCGTAATTTTTGACATAGAGTGGTGATTTTTTCACAAAATTGTAGAAAAATAGTTGCTCTTACTCATCCTAGAACAACGTCCCCAACAAGGTATTGAAAATATTATAAACAGGCCTTCAAAATATAAATATCAAATATTTGACAACCAAACACAAAAAAAATCACCAAAATCGTAATTTTTGACATAGAGTGGTGATGTTTGCACTGAATGGTAGAGAAATAGTTGCTCTTACTCATCCTAGAACAACATTCTCAACAAGGTCTTGAAAATATTGTTTGCAGGCCTTCAAAATTGAAATATCAAATATTTGACAACCAAACACAAAAAAAATTACCAAAATAGTTTTTTTTGACATAGAGTGATGATTTTTGCACTAAATGGTAGAGAAATAGTTGCTTTTACTCATCTTGGAACAACATTCTCAACAATTTAAAAATATTATTTGCAGGCCTTCAAAATAGAAATATCAAATATTTGACAACCAAACACAAAAAAAATTACCAAAATCGTATTTTTTGACATAGAGTGATGATTTTTGCACTAAATGGTAGAGAAATAGTTGCTCTAACTGATCCTAGAACAACATCCTCAACAAGGTTTTGAAAATATTATTTGCACACCGTCAAAATAGAAATATCAAATATGTGACAACCAAACACAAAAAAATCACCAAAATCGTAATTTTTGACAAAGAGTGGTGATGTTTGCACTGAATGGTAGAGAAATAGTTGCTCTTACTCATCCTAACAAGATTTTTGAAATATTATTTGCAGGCCCTCAAAGTAGAAATATCAAAAAATATTTGGCAACAAATCACCACAAAATTCATCAAAATCGTATTAAAATACATATGTTATACATAATATAAAAACATTAAAAGACTTGAAAACTACATGAACATCATCACAAAAAATGCGTCCATAAAGTTGATAGAACACTTAAAATTAGAACAAGCATTAAAAAAAATGTTCTTATAAATTAGCTGCAGTTGATAAAAGCCGATTTATAACTTTAAAAAAAGGTAAAACGTGAAAACTAAATTGTTTAACTAAAAAAAATGATCTTATAAAAAACCAAAAATTTTTTTTTGAGACAACAGATGTAAATTTACATCCTTCACACAGAACATAAATCACGTATGCAACAGAACAAAGAAACAGTCCAAACAATCACACCAAAATCATAAACTCGAAACAAATTCAAGAAAGTAACCCAGTTGTTTGAACCCGTGCAACCAAAATAAGCCACCTTATCTCCAATTCAAATGGCCGATCTAAGAAAACTCCATAACGGCCAGATAAGTACCGGGTACCAGGCCGGAGGCAAAGTGGGCGGTTTTTCTTTCTCTCTTGCTTGGGAACCGACTGTATGTGAGTAAGTGCTCAGCTATTAGCTCAAACTCATGTCCGACTCGTGGAAAAAATGCCTCGAAATGACTGTGCAGAAGCGCGGAACCATTTTGGGAGCGGTCATGGTGGTACTACATCGAATTAACCACAACAAACTGCTGATTTTGTTGCTGGTGAGAGGTCAAATGTGTGGGCAATTAATGGATGGATGGAGGAATTAATAAGCAAACGTGACTTGGAAACGGCAATATGTGATGCTATCTGGGGCATCATTAACCCCGTATTAAATATAGTGAACCCTTTGTTATCATAGATCAATTATCAAAAATGGGTTCTGCTATTTCGCAGTTTTGATGAATTCATACATAAAATTGAGTTATCAATAATTATTTCTATTGCTTGATTATTATGACAATATTATTTCCTTCTTGTCCATCAGTGAGGTTATGTTTGTATAATTTCGTCATTTTCAACGAATTTTTTTAAAATTTGGTATGGGAGGTAAGGTACTTTTAATTTAATAAGGTTATGTTTGCATTATTTTATGTTCAAATAATTCATCCTCCAAAAGGTTTTCTAGATCCCGAGATTTTCGATATTCAAACGACAAACACCAGGATACACGAAAACAGAAAATTTATCTCTGTGTAGATGGTTGACATTTTCACCCATAACTCCAAAACCTCAAAAGATATTGGAAAGAGAAGGAGATTTCTTATTATTGAGGTAGACTAGGTCACTGCTTAATTCTTTCAAAAATCACTCATCGATTGTCAAAAATCAGTTGAGGACTTCAACAGAAAACTTATCCCTGTGTAGATAGTTAACATTTTCCTCCATAACACCAAAACCTCAAAAGATATTGGAACGAGTCAAATGTCATTGGAAAGAGAAGGAAATTTTCTATTATCGAGGTTGATTAGGTCACTCCTTACTTCTCTCAAAAATCACTTATCCATTGTCAAAAATCAGTTGAGGACTTCAACAGAAAACTTATCCCTGTGTAGATAGTTAACATTTTCCTCTATAACACCAAAACCTCAAAAGATATTGGAACGAGTCAAATATCATTGGAAAGAGAAGGAAATTTTCTATTATCGAGGTTGATTAGGTCACTCCTTACTTCTCTCAAAAATCACTTATCCATTGTCAAAAATCAGTTGAGGACTTCAACAGAAAACTTATCCCTGTGTAGATAGTTAACATTTTCCTCTATAACACCAAAACTTCAAAAGATATTGGAACGAGTCAAATGTCATTGGAAAGAGAAGGAGATTTTCTATTATTGAGGTTGATTAGGTCACTCCTCACATCTCTCAAAAATCACTAATCAATTGTCAAAAATCAATTGAGGACTTCAACAGAAAACTTATCCCTGTGTAGATAGTTAACATTTTCCTCTATAACTCCAAAACCTCAAAAGATATTGGAACGAGTCAAATGTCATTGGAAAGAGAAGGAAATTTTCTATTATCGAGGTTGATTAGGTCACTCCTCACTTCTCTCAAAAATCACTTATCCATTGTCAAAAATCAGTTGAGGACTTCAACAGAAAACTTATCCCTGTGTAGATAGTTAACATTTTCCTCTATAACTCCAAAACCTCAAAAGATATTGAAAGGAGTTAAATATCATTGGAAAGAGAAGGAAATTTTCTATTATTGAGGTTTATTAGGTCACTCCTCACTTCTCTCAGAAATCACTAATCAATTGTCAAAAATCAATTGAGGACTTCAACAGAAAACTTATCCCTGTGGCGATAGTTAACATTTTACTCCATAACTCCAAAACCTCAAAAGATATTGAAAGGAGTCAAATATCATTGGAAAGAGAAGGAAATTTTCTATTATTGAGGTTGATTAGGTCACTCCTTACTTCTCTCAAAAATCACTTATCCATTGTCAAAAATCAGTTGAGGACTTCAACAGAAAACTTATCCCTGTGTAGATAGTTAACATTTTTCTCTATAACACCAAAACCTCAAAAGATATTGGAACGAGTCAAATGTCATTGGAAAGAGAAGGAAATTTTCTATTATTGAGGTTGATTAGGTCACTCCTTACTTCTCTCAAAAATCACTTATCCATTGTCAAAAATCAGTTGAGGACTTCAACAGAAAACTTATCCCTGTGTAGATAGTTAACATTTTCCTCTATAACACCAAAACCTCAAAAGATATTGGAACGAGTCAAATGTCATTGGAAAGAGAAGGAAATTTTCTATTATTGAGGTTGTTTAGGTCACTCCTTACTTCTCTCAAAAATCACTTATCCATTGTCAAAAATCAGTTGAGGACTTCAACAGAAAACTTATCTCTGTGTAGATGGTTGACATTTTCCTCCATTGCTCCAAAACCTCAAAAGATATTGAAACGAGTCAAATGTCATTGGAAAGAGAAGGATATTTTCTATTCTTGAGGTTGATTAGGTCACTCCTTACTTGTCTCAAAAATCACTTATCCATTGTCAAAAATCATTTGGGGACTTCAACAGAAAACTTATCCCTGTGTAGATAGTTAACATTTTCCTCTGTAACTCCAAAACCTCAAAATATATTGAAAGGAGTCAAATATCATTGGAAAGAGAAGGAAATTTTCTATTATTGAGGTTGATTAGGTCACTCCTTACTTCTCTCAAAAATCACTTATCTATTGTCAAAAATCAGTTGAGGACTTCAACAGAAAACTTATCCCTGTGTAGATAGTTAACATTTTCCTCTATAACACCAAAACCTCAAAAGATATTGGAACGAGTCAAATGTCATTGGAAAGAGAAGGAAATTTTCTATTATTGAGGTTGTTTAGGTCACTCCTTACTTCTCTCAAAAATCACTTATCCATTGTCAAAAATCAGTTGAGGACTTCAACAGAAAACTTATCTCTGTGTAGATGGTTGACATTTTCCTCCATTGCTCCAAAACCTCAAAAGATATTGAAACGAGTCAAATGTCATTGGAAAGAGAAGGATATTTTCTATTCTTGAGGTTGATTAGGTCACTCCTTACTTGTCTCAAAAATCACTTATCCATTGTCAAAAATCATTTGGGGACTTCAACAGAAAACTTATCCCTGTGTAGATAGTTAACATTTTCCTCTATAACTCCAAAACCTCAAAAGATATTGAAAGGAGTTAAATATCATTGGAAAGAGAAGGAAATTTTCTATTATTGAGGTTTATTAGGTCACTCCTCACTTCTCTCAGAAATCACTAATCAATTGTCAAAAATCAATTGAGGACTTCAACAGAAAACTTATCCCTGTGGCGATAGTTAACATTTTACTCCATAACTCCAAAACCTCAAAAGATATTGAAAGGAGTCAAATATCATTGGAAAGAGAAGGAAATTTTCTATTATTGAGGTTGATTAGGTCACTCCTTACTTCTCTCAAAAATCACTTATCCATTGTCAAAAATCAGTTGAGGACTTCAACAGAAAACTTATCCCTGTGTAGATAGTTAACATTTTCCTCTATAACTCCAAAACCTCAAAAGATATTGAAACGAGTCAAAAATCATTGGAAGGAGAAGGAAATTTTCCTTTATTGAGGTTGATTAGGTCACTCCTTACTTCTCTCAAAAATCACTTATCCATTGTCAAAAATCAGTTGAGGACTTCAACAGAAAACTTATCCCTGTGTAGATAGTTAACATTTTCCTCTGTAACTCCAAAACCTTAAAAGATATTGAAACGAGTCAAATATCATTGGAAGGAGAAGGAAATTTTCTTTTATTGAGGTTGATTAGGTCACTCCTTACTTCTCTCAAAAATCACTTATCCATTGTCAAAAATCAGTTGAGGACTTCAACAGAAAACTTATCCCTGTGTAGATGGTTAACATTTTCCTTTGTAACTCCAAAACCTTAAAAGATATTAAAAGGAGTCAAATATCATTGGAAAGAGTAGAAAATTTTCTATTATTGAGGTTGATTAGGTCACTCCTCACTTCTCTCAGAAATCACTAATCATTTGTCAAAAATCAGTTGAGGACTTCAACAGAAAACTTATCCCTGTGTAGATAGTTAACATTTTCCTCTGTAACTCCAAAACCTTAAAAGATATTGAAACGAGTCAAATATCATTGGAAGGAGAAGGAAATTTTCTTTTATTGAGGTTGATTAGGTCACTCCTTACTTCTCTCAAAAATCACTTATCCATTGTCAAAAATCAGTTGAGGACTTCAACAGAAAACTTATCCCTGTGTAGATGGTTAACATTTTCCTCCATAACTCCAAAACCTCAAAAGATATTAAAAGGAGTCAAATATCATTGGAAAGAGTAGAAAATTTTCTATTATTGAGGTTGATTAGGTCACTCCTCACTTCTCTCAGAAATCACTAATCATTTGTCAAAAATCAATTGAGGACTTCAACAGAAAACTTATCCCTATGTAGATAGTTAACATTTTCCTCCATAACTCCAAAACCTCAAAAGATATTGAAAGGAGTCAAATATCATTGGAAAGAGAAGGAGATTTTCTATTATTGAGGTTTATTAGGTCACTCCTCACTTCTCTCAGAAATCACTAATCATTTGTCAAAAATCAATTGAGGACTTCAACAGAAAACTTATCCCTGTGTAGATAGTTAACATTTTACTCCATAACTCCAAAACCTCAAAAGATATTGAAGTGAGTCAAATATCATTGGAAAGAGAAGGAGATTTTCTATTATTGAGGTTTATTAGGTCACTCCTCACTTCTCTCAGAAATCACTAATCATTTGTCAAAAATCAATTGAGGACTTCAACAGAAAACTTATCCCTGTGTAGATAGTTAACATTTTACTCCATAACTCCAAAACCTCAAAAGATATTGAAAGGAGTCAAATATCATTGGAAAGAGAAGGAAATTTTCCATTATTGAGGTTGATTAGGTCACTCCTCACTTCTCTCAGAAATCACTAATCATTTGTCAAAAATCAATTGAGGACTTCAACAGAAAACTTATCCCTGTGTAGATAGTTAACATTTTCCTCTATAACACCAAAACCTCAAAAGATATTGGAACGAGTCAAATGTCATTGGAAAGAGAAGGAAATTTTCTATTATTGAGGTTGTTTAGGTCACTCCTTACTTCTCTCAAAAATCACTTATCCATTGTCAAAAATCAGTTGAGGACTTCAACAGAAAACTTATCTCTGTGTAGATGGTTGACATTTTCCTCCATTGCTCCAAAACCTCAAAAGATATTGAAACGAGTCAAATGTCATTGGAAAGAGAAGGATATTTTCTATTCTTGAGGTTGATTAGGTCACTCCTTACTTGTCTCAAAAATCACTTATCCATTGTCAAAAATCATTTGGGGACTTCAACAGAAAACTTATCCCTGTGTAGATAGTTAACATTTTCCTCTGTAACTCCAAAACCTCAAAATATATTGAAAGGAGTCAAATATCATTGGAAAGAGAAGGAAATTTTCTATTATTGAGGTTGATTAGGTCACTCCTTACTTCTCTCAAAAATCACTTATCCATTGTCAAAAATCAGTTGAGGACTTCAACAGAAAACTTATCCCTGTGTAGATAGTTAAAATTTTCCTCTGTAACTCCAAAACCTCAAAATATATTGAAAGAAGTCAAATATCATTGGAAAGAGAAGAAAATTTTCTATTATTGAGGTTGATCAGGTCACTCCTTACTTCTCTCAAAAATCACTTATCCATTGTCAAAAATCAGTTGAGGACTTCAACAGAAAACTTATCCCTGTGTAGATAGTCAACATTTTTCTCTATAACATCAAAACCTCAAAAGATATTGAAAGAAGTCAAATATCATTGGAAAGAGAAGAAAATTTTCTATTATTGAGGTTGATCAGGTCACTCCTTACTTCTCTCAAAAATCACTTATCCATTGTCAAAAATCAGTTGAGGACTTCAACAGAAAACTTATCCCTGTGTAGATAGTCAACATTTTTCTCTATAACATCAAAACCTCAAAAGATATTGAAAGAAGTCAAATATCATTGGAAAGAGAAGAAAATTTTCTATTATTGAGGTTGATCAGGTCACTCCTTACTTCTCTCAAAAATCACTTATCCATTGTCAAAAATCAGTTGAGGACTTCAACAGAAAACTTATCCCTGTGTAGATAGTTAACATTTTCCTCTGTAACTCCAAAACCTCAAAATATATTGAAAGGAGTCAAATATCATTGGAAAGAGAAGGAAATTTTCTATTATTGAGGTTGATTAGGTCACTCCTTACTTCTCTCAAAAATCACTTATCCATTGTCAAAAATCAGTTGAGGACTTCAACAGAAAACTTATCCCTGTGTAGATAGTTAACATTTTCCTCTGTAACTCCAAAACCTCAAAATATATTGAAAGAAGTCAAATATCATTGGAAAGAGAAGAAAATTTTCTATTATTGAGGTTGATCAGGTCACTCCTTACTTCTCTCAAAAATCACTTATCCATTGTCAAAAATCAGTTGAGGACTTCAACAGAAAACTTATCCCTGTGTAGATAGTTAACATTTTTCTCTATAACATCAAAACCTCAAAAGATATTGGAACGAGTCAAATGTCATTGGAAAGAGAAGGAAATTTTCTATTATCGAGGTTGATTAGGTCACTCCTCACTTCTCTCAAAAATCACTAATCAATTGTCAAAAATCAGTTGAGGACTTCAACAGAAAACTTATACCTGTGTAGATAGTTAACATTTTCCTCTATAACACCAAAACCTCAAAAGATATTGGAACGAGTCAAATGTCATTGGAAAGAGAAGGAAATTTTCTATTATTGAGGTCAATAAGGTCACTCCTCACTTCCGTCAAAAATCACTCAGCTCTATCCAACTCCCAAATTAACAAATGTGTTATATCTAATAATCGATAAGTTTTTATATTTTGAAAAAAATATTGTCAGATATTTAACATAAAACTTAGTCAAATTAGTTACACCATTTATAACAAAAAAACCGCTGGAACGACAGAATGGTTTTGAAATTTAAGAAATTGGCAACACTGGGCTTGTGTTTTGACATGGATTGATTCAAATTGTAAGATTATTATGGATCAGATTTTTTTCCATTGGTTGAAATTAATTAAGTGCATCAACCAATAGAAAGTGGATGTTAAAATATTCTTTAACGGCACAACAACGCCCTATGACTTCAACCATGCTCACCATTACCTTACCGTAGCAATTTATCGCAACAGCTATCTCGTTGGCCGCGGTTCTCTAGGTCCGCCATTAACTTTTTGACACCCGGTATATTTCGTTCGGGTTCCTTTGTATGCGCCCCCCGTTGCCGAGTAGGCGAACGCTGTAAACGTGTGTATGGGTTCGGCCCCACAACCAAATTACCATTAAATCAGTAGTAGCCTTTTGTCTGGCTTGCTTCAACTTTAATTACTTCGGAGGTTTCAAGAGAGAGTTACTGTTCACATACGGTTCGAGTGAGAGAACAATGGTTCGCGGAATTGAGAACCATATCTAGATGAACCAACGCGCTGTTGTAATTAGTATGAATGGACATTTTTCGATTGGGATCTTGTTAGTTAACGTTCAAATCACACTTTTTTTTGGGCTTGCGCGTTAGAGGGTGCGCAAATGTCAAAACTCCTTGGCGTTTTATTAGTATTATTGTATTCACCCTAAAGGCAAATGGGCAATTATGAAGTTGTTGCTCTTGATTAGATAAGATAATCGTATTTGTAGTTTGATTAAAGCATTTTCTGTGTAATTTCCCACGAAAAATAGGTGGAATGCACGAAAAGTTATTCATTTTTCTGTAAAATGTTTGGTTTTTGATATATTTGCCAGAATCACTTAAAATTTGGAATGAGCATAAAAAAGTACTCATTTCATCAAGTAATACAATTTGGGAAACGTGGCAATGCTGGATTTTTTTTCTGTTCAAAAGTGACCTAATATAAATTTCTAGGTGAGTATGTGCTTGCTCTAGAAACAACTGGTATTTTTGTCATAATCACTTGAAATTTAGAGTGGACATAGAAAAATACTCACTCTATTATGTAGTAAAAATTGGGAAACGTGGCAACGCTGGATATTTTTTTCTGTTTCATCAAAGTGACCCTCATCTGGATGAGTATGTGCTTGATCAAGAATAGAAATAACGGGAATTTTTGTCATAATCAACTTAACAATTGGAATGGGCACAAAAAAAATTGTCATTTTATCAAGTAATAAAATAAAAAAAAATTCTTGAAACTTAGAGTGGGCATAGAAAAATACTCACTCTATTATGTTCTAGAATTTGGGAAACGTGGCACCGCTGGATTTTTTTTTCTGTTCCATCAAAGAGACCCATATCTAGATGAGTATGTGCTTGCTCAAGAATAGAAATAACGGGAATTTTTGTCATAATCAACTTAACAATTGGAATGGGCACAAAAAAATACTCATTTTATCAAGTAATAAAATTATAAATTTCTTGAAATTTAGAGTGGGCATAGAAAAATACTCACTCTATTATGTTCTAGAATTTGAGAAACGTGGCATCGCTGGATTTTTTTTTCTGTTCCATCAAAGAGACCCATATCTAGATGAGTATGTGCTTGCTCAAGAATAGAAATAACGGGAATTTTTGTCATAATCAACTTAACAATTGGAATGGGCATAAAAAAATACTCATTTTATCAAGTAATAAAATTATAAATTTCTTGAAATTTAGAGTGGGCATAGAAAAATACTCACTCTATTATGTTCTAGAATTTGAGAAACGTGGCATCGCTGGATTTTTTTTTCTGTTCCATCAAAGAGACCCATATCTAGATGAGTATGTGCTTGCTCAAGAATAGAAATAACGGGAATTTTTGTCATAATCAACTTAACAATTGGAATGGGCATAAAAAAATAGTCATTTTATCAAGTAATAAAATAAAAAAAAAAAATTGAAACTTAGAGTGGGCATAGAAAAATACTCACTCTATTATGTTCCAGAATTTGGGAAACGTGGCACCGCTGGATTTTTTTTCCTGTTCCATCAAAGAGACCCATATCTAGATGAGTAGGTGCTTGCTCAAGAATAGAAATAACGGGAATTTTTGTCATAATCAACTTAACAATTGGAATGGGCATAAAAAAATACTCATTTTATCAAGTAATAAAATTAAAAAATTTCTTGAAATTTAGAGTGGGCATAGAAAAATACTCATTCTATTATGTACTAAGATTTGGGAAACGTGGCAATGCTGTTTTTTTACTTCCTCGGCAAAAATAATACTTCTTATGAGACAGTTACAACCATAGAAAGCAACGTTCCGCATATTATTATGGTAACCACAAAAACTGCGTCACAGGTGCATCGTGGCAACTTTTTCAGGAAACGTCTAGAAATGGGGACGAACTCAATACAAAATATTATTGACATCAGTGGCGGCTCGAGGTTAATTCAATAGGGAGGCCATCACAATGATATGATTTGTGCGGTGGAACAATGAAAACATTTGGAGACGAAAATAATGTAAAGAGCCCCCAACCTCTAACATTTTATGCGATATCTCATGTTTAAATATGAAAAAAATCGAAGAAAAGCAAATACATAATTGAAATAAATCGCAAAAAAGTAAAAAGCACCAGTATAAAGACTCGGCAATTTTTAAAAACTCACCTATTCATAAAATGTAGTCTAGACTCATTCCTCGAGTCATGTCCCATAGAAAGTTAATCCATGAAGGCGTTTCTCAAATATCAAACCATCGTATTTTAAATTCAAAAATTCAAACATAATTCAACGATCCGACATTTTAAAAACAAAATTCGCAACCGATTACCGATGTTATGTAAACAATCCGCCCGCAATATAAAATCAATAGAAATCTATCAGCATCAGCTGACTTGACATTACTCGACAACCCCTCAAAATGTGTGACGAAGAAGGAAAACGTTCGAAAACGGGAACGGAGGTCGCAAATTAACACCGTGCCGATGTGGGAGTTGTCTTGGTCAATGCCTAACATGACATATTTTTTCTCATTCTAACACACCAATCACTTTTGTCTCTCCCTCTGTGCCTGTTTGACCCAAATAATCTGTGCGACGCTTGAGATGTGTTGGTGGGGAGCTTTTCTCGGGTTTCATAACGTGCTCGCATTATGGGATGTATTATTGTTTTTTTTTGAAAAATATTATTAAAATAAAAGTTCAATGACCATTTGACCCTATTGTGAAGCCTCCGTTGATTGCATTGACAATATCTCTGAATAGATCCTTCATACGCCTGGATTTCAAAAGATTTAGAAATTTATTGGAAAATAAATAGAAAAACCCTCAAATAGAAACCACAAATCCCAGACCACTTAGCACTGAAATTTATCGCCCATAATTCACAAACCGATGATGTCTGAACGTTTTGTCAAAAGCCATAACTACGTATTATTACACGCCACATGAAATATGTCCCATTTTCTTGCAACACTGAAAATAAGTTGAAAAGACCATGTGTGAAACGACTAATATAATGTTAGTATTATGTGGTTTTTACTTATGTCAAATATTATTCCCTCAGGGAATAATGAACTGTCATTTTGCCATTGTAGTGCAGTAATAATGGCTATTATAGCCAACCTATTACCTTAATCGGTCCGAATGTAAAAACTATTTAGAAAGACACATTAGCCCGTTGACGATGATAAATCGTTTGTTCTTCTTTTTCGGTGTTGTGTTTTTGAGCGGGCCGGAGGTCTGCGCTCAACACGGGAATATTTATCTCGACTTACTTGGCAATTAACAGTGGATGAAGTTGATTTATTTGTTTTTGGCTGATTTTATATTAGCGGATGTGAAGTCACCGTGAATTTCGAATTTTTGCTCCAAGTCAGCTTTATCACTCTCTAGTACAGGCGGGGGTTGTTTGCGCAAGCTGGAACATAATTAACCACTTTTAAGAGAATCGAGTAAAAGCAGATTAGTCGGCACTGTAGCACCTGATGACGATCAAAGATGATAACAGGGTGATTTTTTTATTGGATTATGTCAAAAAGTGTCTACTTTGGACCTATGAAATTCGACTTTTTCCAAAAATGACATTTTGAAGATGATTGAGATTCAATGACGTCTTGTTCTTGGAGGCTGATGTAGTGTCGGGACGTTGAACAAAATTCAAAAATTCATATTTCCATAACCATTCGAGATAACAGGGTGATTTTTTTATTGGATTATGTCAAAAAGTGTCTACTTTGGACCTATGAAATTCGACTTTTTCCAAAAATGACATTTTGAAGATGATTGAGATTCAATGACGTCTTGTTCTTGGAGGCTGATGTAGTGTCGGGACGTTGAACAAAATTCAAAAATTCATATTGCCATAACCATTTGAGATAACAGGGTCATTTTTTTATTGGATTATGTCAAAAAGTGTCTACTTTGGACCTATGAAATTCGACTTTTTCCAAAAATGACATTTTGAAGATGATTGAGATTCAATGACGTCATGTTCTTGGAGGCTGATGTAGTGTCGGGACGTTGAACCAAATTCAAAAATTCATATTTCCATAACCATTCGAGATAACAGGGTGATTTTTTTATTGGATTATGTCAAAAAGTGTCTACTTTGGACCTATGAATTTTTACTTTCCCCAAAAATTTCCTTTTGAAGATAATTGAGATTCAATGTCGTCATGTACTTGGAGCCTGATGTAGTGTTTGGACGATGAAAAACATTCAAATCTTCATAACCATTTTAGATAACAGGGTGATTCTCACTTTTCTAAAAATTTCGCTTTGAACTACAAAAAATCTAAATCAACAAAAAAAAAATGAAATAATATGATCAATGAACAAAAAAAAATTGAACAATTGAAATAATCAGATACGACAAACCATTGAATCAAAGAAGAAGTGAACTGGAAACCACGGAAAATAAGAACAACCACCAAAAAACCAAACAACCAAAGAACGAAAGAAATGAACAAGCAATGAACTGTGTAAATATATAATAATTGATGAACAAGTGAATAAAAAAAAACAATCGATTAAGAATCACATAAAAGATAAATAAAAAAACAGAAAACCACCAAAAATGGTAACAACGGATGATTGAATGAAAAAATCAGATCACGAAAAATCGAAATAATCATCACCTTAACCAAACATTCAATAATTTACGCAATAAAGAAAGAAGCATACAACCAAAGAAACAAAAAACCTATCAACTAAATAATGAATGATCCGATAATCAAGGAACTAAAAAACAAATGACCAATAAACAAAGGAAAAATAATCAAAGAATAGGGATTAAAGAAACCATAAACACGAAACGAACAACCCAAGTTAACCCAGATTATGTCTTTCAAAACCCATTTAATCGAATGGGGTTGTCACAATACCGCTTATTAAAGGGTTATTGATAATGGATTTTCCATTTTGATTATCGAGTGAGAAAATTTAACCTATTTTTGTACATTTTTAGGTTAGGTGTATCAAGTGGGTTGTCAATTTATGTTAAAATTTTCCAACTAAGACGATACAAGTGGAATTTTTCATTTCGATTATCGAGTGAGGAAATTTAACCTATTTTTGTAAATTTTGAGGTTAGGTGTATCAAGTGTGGTGTCAATTTATGTTAAAATTTTCCAACCAAGACGATGTGGGTAAAATTTTCCCATTCTGATTATCGAGTGGGGAGGTTTAACCTATTTTTGTCAATTTTGAGGTTAGGTGAATCCAGTGTGGTGTCAATTTATTTTTAAATTTTCTAACTAAGACGATGCAAGTGGAATTTTTTCATTTTGATTATCGAGTGGCGAAATTTAACCTATTTTTATCAGTTTTGAGGTTAGGTGATAGGTGTATCAAGTGTGGTGTCAATTAATGTTAAAATTTTCCAACTAAGACGATACGGGTAGAATTTTTCCATTTTGATTATCGAGTGAGGAAATTTAACCTATTTTTGTAATTTTTGAGGTTAGGTGTATCAAGTGTGGTGTCAATTTATGTTAAATTTTCCAACTAAAACGACGCGGTTGAAATTTTTCCATTTTGATTATCGAATGGGGAGGTTTAACCAATTTTTGTCAATTTTGAGGTTAGGTGAATCAAGTGTGGTGTCAATTTATGATAAAATTTCCAAACCAAGACGATACGGGTGAAATTTTTCCATTTTGATTATCGAGTGGGGAGGTTTAACCTATTTTTGTCAATTTTGAGGTTAGGTGAATCAAGTGTGGTGTCAATTTATTTTAAAATTTTCCAACTAAGACGATGCAGGTGGAATTTTTCCATTTTGATTATCGAGTGGCGAAATGTAACCAATTTTTGTCAATTTTGAGGTTAGGTCTAACAAGTGTGGTGTCAATTTATGATAAAATTTCCAAACCAAGACGATACGGGTAAAATTTTCCCATTCTGATTATCGAGTGGGGAGGTTTAACCTATTTTTGTCAATTTTGAGGTTAGGTGAATCCAGTGTGGTGTCAATTTATTTTTAAATTTTCTAACTAAGACGATGCAAGTGGAATTTTTTCATTTTGATTATCGAGTGGCGAAATTTAACCTATTTTTATCAGTTTTGAGGTTAGGTGATAGGTGTATCAAGTGTGGTGTCAATTAATGTTACAATTTTCCAACTAAGACAATGCAAGTGGAATTTTTCCATTATGATTGTCGAGTGGCGAGATTTAACCTATTTTTGTCAATTTTGAGGTTAGGTGTATCAAGTGTGGTGTCATTTTATGTTAAAATTTTCCAACTAAAACAACGCGTTTGAGATTTTTCCATTTTGATGATCGAGTGGGGAGGTTTAATCTATTTTTGTCAATTTTGAGATTACATGTATCAAGTGTGGTGTCAATTTATGTTAAAATTTTCAAACTAAGACGATACGGGTGAAATTCTACCATTTTGATCATCGAGTGGGAAGGTTTAACCTATGTTTGTCAATTTTGAGGTTAGGTGTATCAAGTGTGGTGTCAATTTATGTTAATATTTTCCAACTAAGACGATGCAAGTGGAATTGGAAAGCACCCAGTATACGAAAATTCGGGAAATCATTAAAAACATTTTCTGAAGAGATCTTGCTGGAAATAATCGGGAGAATTTAGAGTTTATACACAGTCGTATCGTTCTCACGCCATGAACTGATTGGTCGTTGATCCTCACACCATGCGTGGTGTACGCTTGCGCGACCAAGACAGTATACCTATACATTTATTTCGGAAATACAAGAATAAACATGAAAATACTGCTTTGAACGTGACGAAACAAAGGAAACGAATGTTGCCAATTGAGAAAGAAAAATAATGTCCCACCACCTAAGTGAAGCGATAAATTCAAGGCTCTCTAGTTGAAATGTCCATTTATCCGTGGCGTTCAAGATAAAGTCGGTGCATATTTCAAGTCGATCGACTTAAATACCATGTTCGCCACCCCTGCACCATCGTAAACCCTCAATAATAATCCAATAACAGGCGGTCATCTTCTTGAAAGTGGACGCGTGGGAGTCGCGATGGTCCGAAATCCTGGGGCCGTGTTTTATGTTGCCACATTCCTTGTGGGGATGGGATGTTCGTTGTAACGCGGGCCTTATTACAAAGAGATGATTGTAACTTATTATTGACAGGTGGAAACATAAAAACCACTATAAATTTGCGCTTATATGCGCTGAACGCGCGCTAAACTCGAACCGTCATTTGCGCTACTATCGCCAGGAAATTTATCGAATTTTGAATTGGGTACTGGGTGATGGAGATTTTCTGTTTTTAATCCGGTTCGATTCGATTTAGTGGGAAAACAAATTATGGACATGACCATTTTAGGTATAGATTATGGTGCATCCATGGGTATTTTGCCTTTCGCCACACCCTGATTGACGCAAATTCATATGAAAAATCACTTATCAACAAAACTAAAAGAAGCTTAAAATTAATATGAAAACCACTAATTTATTTACACACTATGTACATATAAGATCCTCTACTCCCTTATCCCGAAAGATATGCGATTCACGAAAAAAAAATGAATATAATAGTATTGTATTGTATTATTGTTTTTGAAGGAACTTTATTGTTATAAATTTTTGACATTATACAGGATGCTCAGTTTTTCCTGGGCTGTACCCAACTTTCCAGAATAAAATGAGGCACCTTGTATATCATTTCAAAAATGAATTCTACATAAAAAACACCTATCTCCAAAAATTTGGGATATAATAGCGGATTTAATTTTTTTTTGGACCTGCCATGGATTGGCTCCAACACATTGAGTCCGCTATGTATATAACATATGTATTTTCGCTTTCGCTCGCCGACCCGTCAATATTGACTAGGGCATCGAAGACAGAGTCCATATTCAACGAGGTAATGTTGGTTGGAGTTGGAACACTGGTTTCGCGGATTCCTTTCTACAACGCATCAATAGTTGCTGTGTCGTTGACTGCAGTGGAGATAATATTGAACGGATTTGTCAGATTTTATTTCCTGTATGATACAGGCACAACAATAATATTTTTGAACAGCTGACCTTGAAGTACAAGAAACATATACAGATGGAAATAGCGCTTATTTTTCACTTTTTAGTTCAAAAGCGTGGTTTTAGATTTTTTTTACTGGAATTTTTTAGTTTTAAATTGGCTTTTATCAAGTGCAGGTAACATAATAAAGTGATTTTTCGAAATATTTGGCACTTTTTTTATTGTTTTCATAAAGTTTTCTCCATTTTATAGTTTTTGACTATATATCAATTTTATTTGCATCATTAAGGTGATATTTATAGAGTAATCTCATTTTGGGTGTTTTTTATGTTCAACAAGTTAGTTTTAACATTCTTTATATTTTTTGATAATCATTACTAAATTGCTTTTATTTGTTAGCTTTCTTATTTATTTCATAGCCATCCCATTCATTCTTTACCATTTTAACAATTTTTTTATTTTGTTAAAATTATTGTTTCTAGTGCTTCTTTCTACATTTTTGGATTTTTTTTCCACAGCGACGATTTTTGATACACAGTTTTATGCATTTGTACCCGTTTGTTTCTGATTTTATTTATTAGTTTTTACATTTATTTTATTCTGACTATTTTATCACAATTCTTGTCTGTTTACGTTTTTTTTTTCAATTTTATTGGCGACTTGTTAATTTGTGATGGTTTGGGTTAAATTGGGCTGGTTTGGGTTTGTCTGGTTTGGATAAGTTTGAATTTGTTCGTGTTAGTTTCGGTTGTTTTGGCTTAATTTGTTATGAATTGGGTTAAATTTGGCTGGGTTGGTTTAGTTTGTATTGATTTGAGTTTGGGTTAGGTGTTTAGAACTTTTTTAAGTTGTGAGCAACATTTTTCTCATTTTTGTGATGGCTAATTTAGGATGATTTGGGTAAAATTAGACTGTTTTGGTTTATATTGGGACGGTTTGGTTTTCTTCGTGTTTGTTTTGGTTAAATTGGGCTTGCTTGGTTTAGGTTGTTTTGGGTTAATTTGTGATGTTTCGGGTTTGTTGGGTTAAATTTGGCTGGGTTGGTTTAGTTTAAGTTGATTTGGGTTGGTTCGTGTTAGTTTGAGTAAGCTGTTTAGAATTTTTTGAAAGTGACTAGCGACTTTTTTCAGGGACGAACCAGCTATTTTTTTTTAAACTTGTATGATAATATCTTGAATTCATCACCGTTTAGGATCGTTTTATTCACGGACTTTTCAGAGCCGGTTCCATTGATTGCAGTTACCCAGTTTATATAGGTCAGTGTCTATTGTACGAAACAAAAATTGCAAGTAGACCCAACAACATCGAATAGATCAATTTCCAAGAAATGGTGCACTCCTACAATCACAGCCTCAAGTCGCCCATTATGCATTCATCGCATAATGCAAATTGCTTATGGCAAATAAGTAATGAACAATTTTACATACCGTCGCAAAGGTGCGGCATATTATGACACAAATGACTTTTTCACTGCGCCATAAATCAGTCGATCACGAATCGCAAGAATGCTAAAAATTGATCGATTATACCAAATCTGGCCGAGCAAACTAGTAACAGTCTATAATTTCGCTTAAAGACCTTTTTCCTGCTGAAAAACTAAGCTCATCAATCTGACAATGTCCAAAGAAGAGCTCGGGAGTAAAATCCCGTACAGCGACGGGTTTTTGTCGCCGTTTTTGCGCCTGCTGCCATTGGCGCACTCATTTTAACTAGATTTAACGACCGTGCAACCAAAAATGTGGTTCATGGTAACCCGACACCGGACCTATAAAAACCGGGTGCGAAAGGTACCTAAAAAGATTGCGGATGACTGGCTAACAACCCTTCCAAGCCATTTTTCTTTCTTGACATTTAATAAAACGCTTTTATGAATACCTAGGGCCGTTCTATTCGTAGCCGGGCATTTCACTAATAATAACCTCTTGGAAAATGATTAATTATCTCTAATTAAAAATCTTTAATAATAGGGAGAGAAAGTAATAGTTTGTCCGTGTATTGTGGTTGTGGTGGATAATGGTGCATTATGACGCCGCTCCCCTTAATGGTTCTTTTATGCACCGTCGTCGAAATGTTGGTATGTCGTCGAAATTACTTATATGGCTCGTAAAACATAAGTGCTCACCTTTTATGAAAATATTTAAGAAACAATTCAAGTTTTAATTATGGGTTGAAATTTGGCATTAAGTGGGGTTAGGTTATACAGTCAAAATCAATTAGAGAAGCGGCTGTAATGGCCATAAACATTATTTTACCATCAATTTTTATGGAAGACTGAAGTGCACCCATGAATTAATTTATATGATGGAATAACATTTGGTTGGAGCTGTCAGGGGGACAAACAATTTTTTTTATTAATTTAGTTTTTTTTAAAACTACCCAGTTGAGGTTGACCATAGTGATCCCGGAACTTGAACTACAAGAAAACAAAGGTCGGGAGGACCCCTTCCACACCTTGTCTATAACCTAAATTGCCAAAATGAACAGAAAAATCATATTTGTTCAAATTTTATAGTTTTACTTTTTTTTCAGTCTTTTTAGGGTACAGTTTGGACGCCAAAATATACAGTGAATTTGATATTGTTTCTATATTTTTATAATTTGTATCTCATTTCAACTAATTTTCCATTTTATTTTTTTTTTGGTTGAGTTGAGTTAGATAGGTTTATATTTTTCTGAATTCATGCTATGTTTTTACATTTTTGTTATTTCAATAATAATTATTACTATTTATCCTGTTACTTATAGTATTGGAAGCCAACAAAAAGTTTTTGTTTCTATGTTTTCACAATTTTTCCTCGTATTTCAATAAATTTTGTTTTTTCATGATTCCTTGCATTACCTGTCTTTTTATCCTTGGTATCTGAACGCCGAATTTTATAAAAAAGCGTTTATATATTTTAATTTTAATTAACATTTACACTATTATTTTTAAGGAAAAGCATAATTTGTTTTGCTGCCTTTTCTTTAGATATTAATCTTGTTTTTTTTATTCTTGTGAATTGATTCAAATTAGTTCAGTTAGGTATTAAGTAAATATTTTTGATATTTCATAATTATTATTTTGGATGTGCAAGCTTTTTTCATCCTTATTATTACGGTTTTTGTCAATTTCCATGAGTCTCTTTATTATTGTCCACCCAGTGACCCTTCCTTCAGATACTTTATAATATTTTTTTTATGTTTAGTTTTTATGAAAGAGTAATGAATGTTTTTTCTCCAAATAATTCTTGTATTTTTCCTTGTTTTATTATTGATCCTTGTGCGCGAAATAAAAAGTGTACAATTTTTTTTCCAATGAATTTTTGGTTCTATACATTTTTCTAAACTCAATTATTTTCCTCCTTTTAACAAAAATAACAAGTTTATGATATATTTTCCCAAATTGATTTTTTGTGTAATTTTTCATAAAGTCTTTACTTATTCCATTTAATTTTTGGTATTGGACGTGAAACAAAAAGTTTATGGTTTGTTTTTAAATGAATTATTGTCAATTATATATTTCTGTTTCTGACATATTCAACTTATTTTTTTTCCTCACGACAAATTTTATTTTCATACTTTTACTTGTTTTATTTATCCTTTTATCGATGGTTTTGGACGTAAAACAAAAGGTTTGTTCAGTTTTGTGTCTATATTTGTTTAATTTTTCCTCGTTTCATCAAATTTGGTTTTTATGTTTCCTTTTTTATAAATATATAAAAAAATGAAACAAGCGAACATCTCTAGATTCTTTTTATAATTCCTTTGATTTGGATTTTTTCAATTTATTTTTGTTGTATGTTGTATAAAGGAATCGATTAATCGAATAGATAATTTCAATATTCAAGGATGAAATAATAATAAAAAAGAATGACCAAAAGAAGAATGAGATAATAAATAAAAACAGTAACAAATAGCAAAAGAAATAAGAAAAGAGAAACACATTATGTATTTGTTTTCTTCTTTGAAGCTGTTACTTCTACATTTTTTTTTATTTCTTTGATTATTTACATAATTGATAATTTCCGTTATTTATTTTTGTTGTAAAAAAGAACTGAGGAATCAGAGAGATACCTAATTCTAATAATTGAAAAATAAGGTAGAGAATGAAATAATGGAAAAAAATTAAATCAAAGGAAAAAAAATACAGTGGGTAAAAAAAAATAAAAAAAGTTATACATATCTTTGATTCTGTGGCTCCTACATTCTGTTTATGCTTATTTATCTGATTCTTTAGTGTTATATGTGATTTTTTTCCTCTAATTCCTTGGTAATTTTTGACTTTTTGATAATTTTAGTATTTCTTTGCGTGCTTTATTTATTTGTGAGGTTTAAAACAACCAAAGAATATTGAAGAACTAAATAAAAATTGAAAAAAACAAAATACAATAGAACGAGTTGAAAAATAAGAAAACAAAGAAAACATTCTAGTGACTCCTATACGTTCTGTTTTTATCATTTGTTTTGTTGCTTTGTGTTCTTTTATTTGTTTTTTTTTTCACTCAAATTCCTTGGTTATTTTTTTGGTGATGTTTAAAAGAGCCCAAAAATCCAATAAATGAAGAATAAATAAGAAAATGATAGGCCAAAAAAATAAGCAAAGAGAGTAATATTTATGTTAACGCTAAAAAATCAAAAGAAAAACGAAAAAACAAAATACGATAGAAAATACTGAAAAAAATAGAAGTAGAACAAAATAAAGACTAATAAGAAAACAAAGACTCCTGTGATCATGCTATGTTTTTGTTGCATTATTTTCATATTATATTTTTTTTACATTTCATCAAAATGGGGGCCGAGTGATACATTATTTTGAAGGCTCTTTGACCCTGATCAAAACTGCCTAGTTTCAAACCTCTGCTGTAATTCCTGTTGATATGAGCTTCTCAAAAAAAAACAAAGTATATTGATTAAGTAACAAAAATTCTTTTTTTTACACGCTGTCATGATAGCAGAGGCTTGAAACTTTGCAGTTGTGAACTGGATTGAAGGGCCTTCAAAATAAGATATCACACGACCCTCCTTTCCATTTGATTTTTTTATTCAAAATGACGCCAAGCTGTCATTTTGACATTTCCAGCTGTCAGTGCTGTCACTACCATGTCAAAAAATTCAGAACGTCCCCACATGGTGTGTCCAAATTGGAGCCTCACTATATGAGAATTTTTATAGAAGAACCGTTTTTGTGAGGTTCTGCAACATTGATTTTTTTTAACCGTAAATTCCATAAAAATGTCCATATGGCATAGTTGCACCAATACAGAAATATTTTAACGACACCGACTTATTTGGATATGAACTAGATATAGGCTTGGGAAAATGTAAAAGTGCGTACAAATAAATGAAACATAATCCTAAAACAATTAATCATATAGAAAAATGTCCCTTTATATCTGCACAAAATAAACATACATAATGAAAGACCAGTAGCTGCAAATAGCAAAACTCAGCAATTAAGTAATGGATATGATAATTTATGCATGGATAGTCATTACGGCTGTATCATGACTTTAATTATTCATATCTTGTACTATTGATCCCACCGTAGATAAGTGATCAGGATTATTGGATTTTATTACTTCACCGTCACCAGATGTCGGAGTAATAACTTTTTTAACATGACGTCACTATGAACAGGCTCATTAGCGTCACGATCTGGTCCACTCGAACGGATCGCGCTCATCGCCACATAAACTTAATTAAGCTAAAATTCAATCTAACAGTACCAGGGTACTAAATATCGCATTATGGAACAATGACGGAAAGGTTACACTTTGTTAAACTTAACATCGGACAAAAATCCCTGGTCGGGAAAACCAGTCGAGTGTGAACAATAGTTAGTTGTCCCTATACACATGTTTTATCAGTTGGAGAAAATCGGTCGGGTGTGCGGTAATGTGCTTCTGAATACCTTTGTTAAAGAGGAATTTCGAATTTGTCGTATTGGGAAAAAACTGGCCGAGTGAGGTTTACCAAGCGTGAATAATATTCCGACTATTTCATTCCACAACAACGCATCATTCACAACTCTCAATGCTTTTCTTAAATATGAAACACAATAATCGATATTTTTTTTCAAAAGTTTGAAGGAAAATTAGGAAAAATTTATGTTGAACACTGACTGTTACAAACATTTCGCCTCAAATAGTCACGTGATTTTTACTCGTCATAGCATTAGTCACGTATGAGTCAGTTGTATACTGTCATCTCGACTGTCACTAGGGAGTTCTACGTTGAGCCGCGTTCCATTCAAGATCAGTATATAACAGGTTGCCTCACTTTTACGGTCATGACGTCATCTGTTTCCAGTGTTTGCCAAATGATCCCTATCAAAAACAGTAGAACAGAAACAGTACTTCTGTCAACCTTGCGAATGACACATGACACGATACGATGCAGACCGATGCAATCGAATGACAGGATTCAGTATACTGTAGACGCTAGAAACAGATAACGTCATATTTTACCTCAGGCGAAGTAAGGCAACCTACTGTATACTGATCTTGATATCCATTGTGCCGCCTTCCGACTTCCGACCAATAGAAATTCGTCTAAGAATTCTCAACAATAGTCAACATTCTTGAACGAGCTCCTATTGGTCGGACCGCGGTCGCCAGCGATACAACGGATGGTGGCTCCTCATGTCAAGATCAGTATACAAGCGGTTGACTCACTTCGCCTGAGGTAAGAGACGGCGGGGGGGAAAATATGCATCATCGGTGTCGAGCGTCTACAGTAGTCTGAATCCTGTCATTCGATTGCATCGGTCTGCATCGTATCGTGTCATGTGTCATTTCAACAGGAGATCCACTGATTTCGCCCATGGGTTTCTGTTGTACTGATTTTGATAGTGATCATCTGGCAACACTGGATATAGATGACGTCATGACCGTAAAAGTGAGGCATTCTGTTATATACTGATCTTGTCCTCATGTGCGTATTTCAAGGACGGCGTTTTTGCCTTTTGTGATATGATTGGTTCGTCTATTCCCGCCGTCATGATTCAAAATTATACAACCAATCAGAACGGGTATGTCAATATACGCTTAAATTGTCCAAACGCAGCCACTACGCCCATGGGGACGCACCATGTTATTGTCCTCATGTTCGTATGTCAAACGTTCGATGGTCACCATAATAATATGCGGAACGTAGCTTTTTATGGTTGATCATTTGCCTTGAATGACGTCACAGTGAAATGCTGGCATACCGTGTTTGAGTGTCTAAGTAATTAATATAGAAGAACGCCGCGTTTTATGACTGATGAACACAGCCATTTTGGGGAATATCAACGCCAAAGTGTTAAGCTAATGAAGGAAGGGGGTGATTTTGACGTAATGCTTCGTTGCCAGACTGGTTCAATTCAACCTATAGAAAGCATTTTTTTTGTTGATCTATAATGTCAAGAATCACTCTTGAAGATTGTTTCAACATAGTAAAAATATTGTCAAAACATTTTTTAAACAGAAAAAAAATTAGAATAACAAAACTCAAAAATCTATGAATAAGGAAAAATTCAAAAACATTGGCAATGTTGCGCTTCATAGTAGATGAATTACAGTCATTTTGGGGAATATCGACGCTTAAGTGTAAAGCTATAATGAAGAGAGAGTTTTTGAAGTAATGGTACGTTGCCAGATCAGTTCATTTCAACGTAGAAAGCATTTTTTTTGTTGGAAAAAACTGAAATGTCAAGGATCACTCTTGAAGATTGTTTCAACAGAGTAAAATTATTGTTGAAACATTTTCAAAACGGAAACAAATAGGAATAGCAGAAGTTATTAAAAATCCATCATGAATAAAGAAAAATTCCTTTCGCAACGCCGCCTTTTATGATAGATTAATCACAGCCATTTTGGGGAATATCGACGCTTGAGTGTAAAGCTAATGAAGAAAGATTTTTTGACGTAATGCTACGTTGCCAGACTGGTTCAATTCAACATAATGTATATTTTGTGTTGAAAAAATCAAAAATGTGAAGCATCACTCTTAAGGATTGTTCAACAAAAATGAAATTATTTTTAAAAAAATTCAAAATAAACAACTTATTAAAAATCGATGTATTAGGAAAAATTGCGAAAACATTCCCTTGGCAACGCCGCGATAGTGACAGATGAATAACAGCCATTTTGGGGAATATCGACGCTAAAGTGTAAAGCTAATGAAGAGAGAGTTTTTGACGTAATGCTACGTTGCCATCAGTACAAATCATATTTTTTGTTGTAACAAAAAAGGGGATAGTTTTATTCTTCAAATTTGGATCTTAGTGCGAGCACCCCTAGTATTTCAGCTGTCATATAATTTCGATAAAAAGTAAAAATATATTTTTGTAGAGTTTTTTTGCGTAGAATCCAGTGGTTTAATCAGATTTTCTCTATGAGTAACATTTCATTGCTAAACTATTTGTTTTGACTGTTATGAGAAAATCGGGTGCTTTGAACAAACTGAACAATAAAGTAGATACCAACTGCAGCATAAAAACCATAAAAACCCATCACCCCATATTCCAATATACACTGTTGCCAAAATAAGCGAAAACAAAGGAAAATAAAGCCATCTTAGCATATCAACTCAAACGATAACTTCCTCAATTCACCATTTTTGCCTTCAAAGCACATAGTCAAATTGCTCATAAAATTTGCTCTAAATGGCCTCAAATATCTTGCCAAATTCAACTGGAAATCTGCTTCTTGGCCTCATTTCCTCAAATTGCCATTTCACTATTGATTAGCAATAATTTTAAATAGCTTTTGAACGTGTTAGTTTTCAAAATATTATTCTAAGAAACGCGGCCGTTATGAGGATTTTAATTGCGAGCATACGACTTAATTTAGTTATAAATAGCTATAGCTGTATTAGTTTCATGTGCAGGAATGTATAGTTCCTTTCTCTTCTTTTTAATGCCAAAACCTCCATTACTAATGGCCTCTCAAGTATTAATAATAATGATAATACTAATGCGAAACAATGACAAACCTACACTTATAGCGAAATCGTAATGGTATGATGAGGTGCGCAAAGGGCGGGCCGAGTAATCTCTATTGAACAGATGCGGACTAGCCCAGATGACTCAGCATGGTAATTTTCAATGTAATCAACAATAATTGCAAATATAAGACGTGGATTTATTTTATTCCACTTTTTTATATCTTCTTTATCATTAGTTTTTTTGTATATTGTATTTTATTCGTTTGCGGAATTTTCACAAATTCTTTTCAACTGAATAAATTTTTTACTGATTTAACCGATTTTGATGAGTTTTGCGCCTTTTGAAGGGGAATGATGTTCTTTCTCCATGAGTGTTTGTGATTTTTTTATCTTTAAAATTTTCTACGGAATTCAAAAATTTTAATTTTCACAAATTCTTCTCAACAGTATAACTTTTTACCGATGCAACTGATTTTGATGAATTCACATTTTGTAGGGAATATGATCATGAATTTTTGTGATTTTTTATCTTAAAAAATTTCGACGTATAATTCAACATTTTCAATTTCCCCAAATTCTTCCAAACGGTATAACTTTTTACTGATTTAACTGATTTTGATGAGACTCACGGTATCTTGTAGGAAATTTGATTTTATTTTTTCATGAATTTTTGAGATTTTTTTATTTTGGAGATTTTCGACGAAATTCAACATTTTCAATTTTCCCAAATTCTTCTTAATTGTATATCATTTCACTGATTTAACCGATTTTAATACATGTTGTACGGAATTTGATCTTCTTTTTTCATGAATTTTTGTGATTTTTCATCAAATTCTTCTCAACTGTGTAACTTTCTACTGATTTGACAGATTTTGATGCATTTTGCGTCATTTTGTAGGGATTTTGAACTTCTTTTTTCATGAATTTTCCTGATTTTTAATTTTTTAAATTTCCAACGAAATTTAATATTTTTAATCTTGTCATCTGTATAACTTTTAACCGATTTAACTGATTTTGGCAAAACTTGCGTCATTTTGTAGGGAATTTGATCTTGTTTTATGAATTTGACTGATTTTTTTATCTCTCAAATTTTCGCCGGAATTCAACATTTTCAATTTCCCCAAATTCTTTTCAACTGTTCAACTTTCAAGTGATTCAACCGATTTTGATGGTTTTTGCGTCATTTTGTAGGGTATTTGATCATTTATCTTCATAGATTTTTGGGAATTTTTATCTCTAAAATGTTCGACGACATTAAACAATTTGTGTACAATTTGGACAATATACAGGGTGTTTCTTAATGATATGTCATAATTTTAAGGGGGAGTTCCTGGATACATTTTGAGTCGAAAAGGTCATATAAACTTGGATCTAAAAAGAAAAATAAAAAAAATAAATGAAATAAAATGAAATAAAAATGAAAAAATAAAAATAAAAAAAAGTGTGTTCCTATACCATAATATCCTGTGGCAAAATTCAGTTCAATATCTCAAACCGTCTTTGGAAAATGTATTAAAAACTGAAAATAAAATAGATCTTTAACACCCTGTATCTTAAAAACCAAGCATTTCAAGACCCAAGTTTATATGACCTTTTCGACTTAAAATTTATCCAGGAACTCCCCCTTAAAATTATGACATACCATTAAGTAACACCCTGTATGCCTCATTATTGCTAAATCGCTTGAAAAAATTTCAACCTCCCCAGACCTCCTCAACTATTGCTAATTAATTATTCATTAAGTTGTGTAAACGTTAAAACTATGCAGAAGCATAGACAAAAAACTGCAAAAGATATTGACATCAAATTTGGACAATATACACCTCAATTATTCCCAAATAACTCAGAATATTATCATCTTCCCCAGACCTCCTCAATTATTGCTAGTTAATTTTTTATTGAGTTGTGTACGTAGAAGCGTTACAGCAGCATAGACAAAGAAATACAGGAGATATTGATCTCAAATTTGCACAATTTACTTCTAAGTTATTGCTAAATCACTCCAAAAAATATAAACCTACCAACACCTCTTTAACTATTGCTAATCAATTATTTTTTGATTTGTGCACGTTACACGTACAACGTAAAAAATGTGCAGTAGTCCAGACCAAAAAATACATGATATATTGACCCTAAATTTGGACAATACACTCCTCAATTATTGCTAAATCACTCAAAAAAATATCAACCTTCCCAGACCCTCTCAACTATTGCTTATTATATATTTATTGAGTTGTGTACGTAGCAACGTTAAAACTTTGCAGAAGCACAACCTCCCATACCTCAAGTATTGCTAATTAATTATTTATTTAGTTATGTACGTATTAGCAAGGGTAAAACTTTGCAGGAGCACAGACAAATAATTACACGAGATATTGGCCTCAAATTTGTAGAATTTACTCATCAATTATTGCTAGATTACTCAAAAAATAACAACCTCCCAAGCCCTCCTCAAATATTAATTGCTAATTAATTATTTATTGAGTTGTGTACATTGTTGTGGACAATATACTCCTCAAATATAACTAAATCACTCAAAATAATGCCAACTTCCCAAAGCTCCTCTAGTATTGCTAATTGATTATTTATTGAGTTGTGTATGTATTAGCAACGTTAAGACTTTGCAGGAGCACAGACAAAAAAGTACGAGAGATATTGACCTCAAATTTGGACAATATACTCCTCAAATAAGTAAGGAGGTCTGGGGAGGTTCATATTTTTTTGGGTGATTGAGCAATAATCACTCAAAAAAATATAAACCTCCCCAGACCACCTCACTTATTGCTAATTTATCGAGTTGTGTACGTAGATATTGACCTCAAATTTGGACAGTTTACTCCTAAATTATTGCTCAACTACTCAAAAAATAACAACCTCCCAAGACCTCCTCAATTATTGCTAATTAATGATTCATTGAGTTGTGTACGTTGTTAACGTCAAAACTATGCAGTAGCACAGATAAAAAACTACAAGAGATATTGACCTCAAATTTGGACAATATAACCGTTAATTATTGCTAAATCACTCAAAACAATATTAACCTCCCCAGACTTCCTCAATTATTGTTAATTAATTATTTATTGACTTGTGCATCTGACAACGTTGAAACTTTGCCGGAGCACAGACAAGATACTACACGAGATATTCACCTCAAATTTGGACAATATGTTGGTCAATTATTGCTTAATCCCTCAAAGTGATATCGACCTTCCCAGACCTCCTCAACTATTGCTAATTATATTTCAATTCAGTTGAGTATGTGACAATGTTGAAACTTTGCAGGAACACATACTCCTCAATTATTGCTAAATCACTCAAAAATCAACCTTCTCAACTACTGCTAATTAATTATTTATTGAGTTGGGTACGTATGCAGCAAGATTAAAACTGCAGGAACACAGACAAAATGATAAATTTGGACAATACTCTCCTTAATTATTGCTTAAACACTTTAAATTTTGGCCAGTCATTCCACTGATACAGGCCCACTGTAAAAAATCGTGCCAACGTTCGTATGACAACCAGTGGATAAAAATCACAATTTGCTGGACAAAAGTGGTTTTGCCTAATTGTATTTCAAAGCAGTGAAACCCCCAGTACCACCCTGCTCATCACCAAGCACTTAACACGACACTTCCCCAATTCGACATAATCAATCAAGAACGAAATGAACTAAAAAAGGCCCAAAGAATCACCCATCAATCTCTGTCACAAGCACTTCCATTAAAAATCCGTCTAAGTACCCCTCTGAGTACCGGGACACCGTCGATGAGTAATGTGTTTTGCACGCTCATTAACATAGAAATAACATTTCAATATTTAACACCATAGATGAGTGGAATTTATGATGGGGAAGTCTAATGTCCATACGTTGAAATCCGATTTGCTTTGAGGAGGTGTGGAACTCCCTCTAGCCAAGGTGGGTACTTACGGTGTTGTCGGTTTTTGTAGACACTCACCTGGAATAAAAATTTATTATTAGATTTATTAAACAGGAAATCAAATTAGTTGAAGTGAATTCAAAATTGTTGTAGAGTATTTGGATGTTAGCATTAAAGTCCGAAACGTTAGCTGGTTTCGAAGATATGAATTTAATGGAGTTGGTGTGGAACCAAAAGAATACGGTCTGCTGTCAATGGGATCTCGTTTTCTATATTTGAGTTCAGTGCACAACCAAAAGAATACGGTCTGCTGTCAATGCTATCTGGCTCCACACATGACTTTCAAGGTTGATCATCACAGATTTAATTTTACCGGGCAAAAACGAGAAGTGTTAAGGGTTGTGAGTTTGTAGCTTTAAAGAGGTGGCTTTTCTCATCAACAGAGTAAAAAAATTGCCCATGTAGGTCAACTTGTTTCGGAGATATGAACTTTCAAAGTTGGTGTGTAACCAAAAGAATACGGTCTGCTTGGGGTATCTTAGTGTCAACATTTTTGGACAGTTTTGACTTTTTAATCAGTTTTTAATTGATAGTTAATTTGGTTTTACCATTTCCTTTGTTCGTTCTAATGTTTTAAGCATTAGGACAGGTAGATTGAAGATACAAAAAATTTTTTGGGCTGATGATTGTCAACTAGAGTCCTTCAATCGCCGCAGTATTACCGAGAAATTCCCAAATTCCGCCATAAACACCCCAAAATATCATCTTACAAGAGATTTCGTCCACCTGGCTCGAAACGAATCTCCGGACAAAAGCCAGGCCCTTGAGGGACATACACAAGAATTATACGGTGCCCTAAGGCCCTTATTGTGCCGGAGAAAAAAGGTATTTTCGAAGCAATTGTAAAAGTATAAGAGGCCGTGAATTGCCCATTTCGGTGAGAAGTTAATAGTTATGGTATTGTGTTTGGGTGCGTAGAACTGATCTTTTTCCGTACTTGACTGGTACAATGGGCGCAGGTAAATGCACCCATTTTCAACAACTTATTGATAATTCCAGAATTAGAACACTCATTAAAAATACGCATTCCACCTCGCTTCACGGTTAACAGGAAAAAACGAAACTCTGGTATGCAACATACGGGGTCTGTCAGAAATTAAAGGATGTGTCATTCAATCTTGACAGGTAACAAATGAACTATGTATGCTTGTTCCTTTGTGGCGGCAGTGAAGGGAATCAATACTTTCACATCGGGTAAAATCAGATAAAATTGTGCTGAAGAGGGTCGGTGACGGGATGAAATCTGCAGTTGCTATAGACCAAATATAAATAAATAGCCGAATGTTGTTCTAAGTATATATTTTTCTTGATTTTTATTTAATTTAAATGATCTAATTTTCTTTTAATTTAGTTTTATTATAGTGAATTCATGTTTGTCTATTTATTTATATTGATTTGTAGCTTTTGAAGATATTATCTTTTGCTTGAATTTTTTTTAATAGTTTTAACCTTTTTCTTTTGTTTTAAAATTTAAATTGACATTTAATTCAAAATAATTCAATAACGGTACATTTCGTGAAGAAATGCTTTAAAAGAATGTAAGTAGTTTATAATTCTCTCCCTATAATTTTTTTTTTCTGATTCACAGTTCTATGGATATTTCGGAAAATAGTTCACTTTGCACGACAGGGGGAATAGAGTCAACAATCACCAAATTCAAGATAACTCAAAAGGGGCACATTTCATGGAAAAATGCTTCAATAGAATGTTGTTAAGAATTAAATTCTGTATAATTTTCTTCCCATAATGTTTTTTTTCTGATCTACAGTTTTGGAGATATTTGGGAAAATAGTTTACTTTGTACATCAGGGGGAATAGAGTCAACAATCACCAAATTCAAGATAACTCAAAAGGGGTACATTTCATGGAAAAATACTTTGATAAAATGTTGTTAACAATTAAATTCTGTATAATTTTCCTTCGATAAAGTTTTCTTTCTGATCGACAGTTTTGGAGATATTTAGGAAAATAGTTTACTTTGCACATCAGGGAGAATAGAGTCAACAATCACCAAATTCAAGATAACTCAAAAGGGGTACATTTCATGGAAAAATACTTTGATAAAATGTTGTTAACAATTAAATTCTGTATAATTTTCCTTCGATAAAGTTTTCTTTCTGATCGACAGTTTTGGAGATATTTAGGAAAATAGTTTACTTTGCACATCAGGGAGAATAGAGTCAACAATCATTAAATTCAAGATAACTCAAAAGGGGTACATTTCATGGAAAAATGCTTTGATAAAATGTTGTTAACAATTAAATTCTGTATAATTTTCCTTCAATAAAGTTTTCTTTCTGATACACAGTCTTGGAGATATTTGAGAAAATAGTTCATTTTGCACGTCAGGGGGAATAGAGTCAACAATCACCAAATTCAAGATAACTCAAAAGGGGTACATTTCATGGAAAAATGCTTTGATAAAATGTTGTTAACAATTAAATTCTGTATAATTTTCTTTCGATAAAGTTTTCTTTCTGATCCACAGTTTTGAAGATATTCGGGAAAATAGTTTACTTTGTCCGTCAGGGGGAATAGAGTCAACAATCACTAAATTCAAGATAACTCAAAAGAGGTACATTTCATGGAAAAATGCTGCGATAGAATGTTGTTTAGAATTGAATTCTGTATAATTTTTTTCCTATAAAGTTTTTTTTCTGATCAACAGTTTCGGAAATATTTGGGAAAATAATTTACTTTGCACGTCAGGGGAATAAAGTCAACAATCTAAATTCAAGATAATTCAAAAGCGGTACATTTAATTGAAAATTGTTACAAAAAAATGTTGCTTGGAATTAGATTCTCTATAATTTTCATCCTAATAACTTTTCTACAGGATCCATAGTTTTGGAGTTATTTGGGAAGAAAAAAAACAATTAAAAAACAATAATAATAATGTATGGAGTTGGTTGAATATTTCTTCAATTTCCACCCTTAGATTATACTATAGATTTTTTTTTTTATATAATGTGGATAAAATAGTAAAATTGGAAGGTTAAATTGACCATTTTTAGCATACCTCAAACACAAACACTGATTAAACGAACCACGAAAAACACGATCCAAACAGTACAACACATCAGACACAACTGACCCACAATATTTACATTATCAGCAGAATTATGGGCAAAAACCAGAAAATATCAAATTATCAGTTTCAGAGACATGGGTCGGAAGTTGCTTTGAGATTACCAATAGGGTACTTAAAATATCATTTTACAAAATGTGGGCAAAAGGTTTTTGGGTGAATCAGGGTTTAGGAATTTTTGGATTTTTAAAAAGAAAATAAATACATTCAATTCGCTGTAACTATGAACACACGAGAAATCCCACCGTTTTGCATAAAACTCAATTAAAAACAATCTTTGCAACAAAACGCCATGACTGGAGATTCTTCGAAACAATCCAGCAATTTTCCACATTATTTCCGTTCACAATTTTCATTCCCACGACTGTATGTCATCAAAGAAATCCAAAATTGGTTAGTCAAAAGTTGAAAATAATTCAATCCATTAATAACGTTATTAGTAAATTTAATCGCAATGAATTAATTTGCAATTCAAATGTCCCTATGTTAAGTTTGACGTGTCATCTTACATAGTTAATAACGTGATTTGTCACAGCTGGATTTTTTTTTGGAAATTAGTATTTTGGAATTTTAATTAGGGTCTTGGCTATTGTTTATGTTGGTTGGACTAATTGGGAAGCTTCACTTATGGTGTATAATTTTTGAATTAAGCCCACATTGGACGTGCTGATTGATTTTTAAATTCAATAAATTGTGGAACGTTTAGATATCCGTGTTTGTTTTTGATATTCGAAGAGCGTTTAAATTTATTTTCTTTAGTTTTATTGTTTTTTTACTGTTTGTTTGTGACAGGCAACAATAAAAAACGATTTAAACATTTTCAGAAATGCTGGGTTGTCTGTTTGTAGCAACAACTGAATAGAAAAATCGAAAATGTAGCTCAACTGGTTTCGGAGATTTGGACTTCCGAAGTTGATGTGAAACCAAAAGAATACGGTCTGCTGTCAATGGGATTTCGTCGTTTTCTATATTTGAATTCAGAGCACAATCAAAAGAATACGGTTTGCTGTCAATGCTATTTGGTCGATTGATTTTAGCAATTTGCTGGTTTGGGAGATATGAATTTTTAGAGTTGGCTCCACATATTACTTCCACAGTCATCACAGATTTAATTTTACTGGTCAAAAACCAGTAGTCTTAAAGGGTTGTGAGTTTGTATCTTGAAAGAGGAGGGTTTTCCCATCAACTGTATAAAAATTGCTTTCAAAGTTGGAGTGGAACCAAAAGAATAAGGTCTGCTGTCAATGAGATTTCGTCGATTGTTTTCTATATTTGAGTTCAGAGCACAACCAAAAAAATACGGTCTGCTGTCAATGCTATTTGGTCGATTGATCTATGTATTTATCAATTTGCTGATTAGGGAGATATGAATTCCACACATGACTTCCCCGGTTGATCATCACAGACTTAATTTTACTGGTCAAAAACGAGAAGTCTTAGAGGGTTGTGAGTTCTGTAGCTTGAAAGAGGATAGTTTTCTCATCAATTGAGTAGAAGAATCGCTCATGTAGCTCAACTGGTTTCGAAGATATGAATTATCAAAGTTGAAGTGGAACCAAAAGAATACGGTCTGCTGTCAATGATATTTGGTCGATTGATCAAACCAATAAAATACTAGTTTGATGGTTTGGGAGACATGAATTTCCTAAGTTGGCTTTTTATTTGCAGTTTTAAGTGCTTGATTATTACAATAATGATAATTTAATTTGCAGTTTATATTCTTTCACTTAAAAAATAAATTATTCCAAAATAGGAAAGTTTTAAAAATCCTTATAAAACGCTAAAAATTAAAAAAAAATGTCCTCAAAGTCTCTAAAATACCCAAAAAGCTCTGAAAAACAAATCAACAAAGAAATGAATGAGAAAAGTTACTTGAACAAAGTTTCATAAATGATTTAGTCAGGTGAAAATTATTATAAAAAATATAAATTAATACTATCAAGATTCATCTGATAGGATTTTTTTTCCTTTTTTTCTAATGATTTTTGTTGATTTGTTACTGAGATCTTTTTTTGGAATTCGTTAAAAATTTTCTACTTTGTTCAAAGATTTTTAGCAATTTTTTGTATTTTTTAAGTCTTTTGGAATCAGTCAGCATTATTTTTATTTTTTTTATACAGGGTGTTTATTAATTGAATGCCGATACTTAAGGGTGATAATCCTTGGATGATTTTAAGACAAAAAGTTCATATCGACATAGGTCCGCAAGAACATAGATTTTAAGATACAAGGTGTTGAAATTTAAAAAAAAAACTTTTTTTTATCATCACTTTAATACTATTCCAGATATCCTTTTGAAATTTGGTACACGTCTTCTATGCATCAAAATGCATGGGAATGTTAGAGAGGGCGCCACTGATTTAAAAATATTGGATGACACAGCAGGGTGTCGATGCAATTAAGTAGATTTTATTTTTTTAAGCGAAAACCATGCGCCGGACGAAAAAAAATCAATGAATAAAAATGATTTTTATTTTGGAAGGAAGCAGTGGCGTACAAGTTTTTTCTCCAAAAATATTGAGTGCAAACCCCGTACGGACGCCACTGGTAAAAATAATGAAATTGTTTGTACATCACAAAATGCATATTGAAGCCTAGAAGACGTGTACCAAATGTAATAGAGATATCTGGAATAGTATCAAAGTAATTATAAAAAAATCATTTATTTTTTAATATTTCAACACCCTGTATCTTGAAAACTAAGCTCTTGCGGACCTATGTTCATATGAGCTTTTTGTCTTGAAATCATCCAAGGATTATCACCCTTAAGTATCGGCATTCAATTAATAAACACCCTGTATAAATCTCACCTATCTCATAGAAGACCAAATTTTCTTCAAAATGCTCTTTTCCGCGTCAAAATCCGTCAATAAATAACCAAGTTATGGCGTTTTGAACTTCTTGTCAGTATCTCAGGAAAGGTTATATGGAATTTTTTGATTCACTGTAACGCTGTTATTTATGAACCGATTTTCATGCAAAAAATAGCGTTTATAATGGTTTTCTGATATTTTTCAATTTGGTTTGGGGATAGGTCAATTGACATTAAAATCTTTGAATATTTCTTTATAAATAGAGAACAAAATTTCCTTTGAAAAACTACTTTACAAAATACGTCAATAAATAACCGAGTTATGGTTTTTTGAAAGTTTTGTCAGTATAACCATATGTTTGTTTTTTTCGATATTTTCTAATTTGGTATGTGCATATTCAATTGACATTCAAATTTTTGAATCTTTTGATATACATTTATGCAGAAAAATATGGACATTTCTTGTCAACTGACATCTATGTAAGAATATATAAGTCAAATTTGACTTATACATATTATACATAATAAAAATTAAATAAATAAGGCGATGACAGCGTGGAATCTCAAAACTAAAAACTAATTGCAGTGTTCACTTCATTTTGAGTAAGTTATCCCACGAAAAAAAAAGATCGTTGTAATTTATGAAAAGTCACAAAAATTCATGAAGAAAATTAAATTCCCCACAAAACGTTCTTTCACGCCACAATTGCAAATTATAAAAATGAAACACTAAGCTGAATAAAACCCTAAAAACATAAACAAATCCACGTGAAACGTATCACCTTTCCCGAGCACTGAACTGAAAAATTATTCCAAGATACAACAAAGCAAAAAATAATTGAATAGACCCGCCTGTAGTAGAACCCATTCATTCATGCCGGCCATACCAGGTGGAACACCACCTAGAGAGTGATAAATTCAATGTTTCCCAACACCTCAGGCCTGAAGGAAGACATATTTCTTCAGCAGATGTCCTATTGTCTGCATCTATCTACCCTTCATAGCACATGTTGCGTGATACCATCTAATCTAAGTTTATTAAATTACGAGCTACGCCCTGTATAAAAAAATTCCGAGATATCAAGAGCATTTATATTGCTTGATATGTCTTAATTGTCGACAAGTTATAGGGTTTCAGTTTTCGCAGAAACGTATGTATGTATGTCGAGATTAATTGCAGAACATGAAAAATTGTTCTGTGAAATGTTGTTTGCTGTAATTATGGACTATTAGGTGGTACTGCGAAGACATTTCTGTCGGTTTTTTATGCGGATAAGTTGGTGCTATTCTCGTTTGACAAATCGCTGGATAATGTTGAGTATATAGAATAGAAAAACGGAAATATTTCAAATTTTACTAAATTGTTTACAAAACTGCTTCAGTAGAATGACGAGAATCAGTATTTTGAGAAAAAGTTCCAAAGTGTAACCGAAAACATTTTTTTTTACATTTTCGAATTATTCTGTGTAAAATTAAAAAAATTGGCATCTAAATAGAAATTCGAAAAATGAAGAATTGGTTCGATTTTTTTTTATGGTTTTGACAGTTATACATACATACATATACAATATACAAAATGCAATTTTTTTAATTAAAATCGCTTTATCAATAACAGAGTTACAGCACAGCGAATCAAAAAATTCCATAAATTGTTCCTTCCTTAGATAACTAACAAAAATTCCAAAACGCCATAACTCGGTTATTTATTGACCGATTTTGACGTGAAAAAAAGAAATTTTGTCCTCTATTTATATCAAAATATCCAAAAATATAATTGTCAATTGAATATGCCCAAACTAAATGAGAAAATATCGAATAAACCACACAAATTGTTTTTTTTTGCATGAAAATCGGTTTATAAATAACAGCGTTACAGAACAACGAATCCAAAATTCCTTAAAACCGTTCCTGAGATACTGAAAAAAGTTTCAAAACATCATACTTCGGTTATTTATTTAGGAATTTTGACGCGGAAAAAAGCGTTCAAAAGGAAATTTTCTTCCCAGTCTATATAAAAATATTCCAAAATTTGAATGTCAATTGAATATGCCCAAACTAAATTAGAAAATATCGAAGAACCCCTATAGAATGGTATTTTTTGCAAGAAAATGTTCATAAATGACAAATTTACAACGAATCAAAAAATTCCATAAAACCCGTTACTGAAATACTGACAAAAATTTGAAAACGCCATGACTCGGTTAATTATTGAAGAATTTGACGCGAAAAAAAGCGTTTCGAAGTAAATTTTGTCCTCTATAATTTGTCAAATTAGAAAATATCGAGAACACCCCACAAAATTATTATTTTATGCATAAAAATCGGTTGATATAACAGAGTTATAGCGAATCAAAAAATTCCTTGAAACCGTTCCTGAGATGTGTTTCAATGTAAAGAAAATACTAGATTATGATGCTTAATGATTCAATGAGAGTCTAAAAATACGAAAAATTGTTGAGAATCTCTGAACAAAGTATAGAAGATTCACAACGAATTGCAACAAAGACTCCGTGAAGAAAAAAAATATGAATACAAAACCTAGTCAGATGAAGATAACATTAACAAAAATTGAAAATATTATAAAAACACAGTTGAAAGTTGAAGGTAGGAAAATAGAATTGAAAAGAACATTATGAAACTTATTTGAGAAACTTTTCTTATTCGTTTTTTTGTTGAATTGTTTTTCAATGCTTTTTGGGTATTTTAGTCTTTGAGGATGATAATTATATTTTTCATTTCAAGCGTTTTTTCAAGGTTTTTCAAGAAAAATAATTTGGAAAGATTTTTTTTTATGACAGAATATAAACTGCAAATCAAATTATTATTGTCGAAATGATCAAACAGTAAACTACAAATGAAAATTATACATTTCATTGGAACCAACTTTGAAACTTCACACCTGCCAAACCAGTAGAGCTACATGGACAATTTTTTTACTCATCTGTTGATAGGAAAACTCTCCTCTTTCAAGCTTCAAACTCACAACCCTTGAAGTCTTCTCGTTTTTGACCAGTAAAGTCATTTATGATGATCAACCGTGGAAGTAATAATATGAGGAGCCAACTTTAAAAATTCATATCTCCCAAACCAAACATTGATAAAATGCATAGATCAATCGACCAAATAGCATTGACAGCAGACCGTATTCTTTTGGTTGTGCCCTGAACTCGAATATAGAAAACAATCACCGTAATCCCATTGACAGCAGACCGTATTCTTTTGGTTCCACTAGATGAGCGATTTTTTTACTCAATTGATGAGTAAACCCTCCCTTTTCAGGGTAAAAATTCACAACCCTCCAAGACTTCTGGTTTTTGACCAGTAAAGTTAAATCTATGATGATTAACCGTGGAACTAATATGTGGAGCCAACTTTAAAAATTCATATCTCCCAAACCAAACATTGATAAAATGCATAGATCAATCGACCAAATAGCATTGACAGCAGACCGTATTCTTTTGGTTGTGCCCTGAACTCGAATATAGACTACAACTTTGAAAATTCATATTTCCGGAACCAGTTGAGCTAGATGAGCGATTTTTTTACTCAATTGATGAGTAAACCCTCCTTTTTCGAGCTACAAATTTACAACCCTCCAAGATTTCTGGTTTTTGACCAGTAAAGTTATATCAATGATGATCAACCGGGGAAGTGATATGTGGAGCCAACTTTTAAAATTCATATCTTTCAAGCCAAACATTGATAAAAACATAGACCAGTCGACCAAATAGCATTGACAGCAGACCGTATTCTTTTGGTTGTGTTCTGAACTCAAATATAGAAAACAATCGACGGAATCCCATTGACAGCAGACCGTATTCTTTTGGTTCCACTCCAAGTTTGAAAATTCATATCTCCGAAACCAGTTGAGCAACATGAGATGGGAAAACCATCCTTTTTCAAACAACTGAACAATAAGACTTCTCGTTTTTGACCAGTAAAATTAAATCTGTGATGATCAACCGTGGAAGTCACGTGTGGAATTCATATCTCCCAAATCAGCAAATTGATAAAATACATAGATCAATTGACCAAATAGCATTGACAGCAGACCGTATTCTTTTGGTTGTGCTCTGAACTCAAATATAGAAAACAATCGACGAAATTCCATTGGCAGCAGACCGTATTCTTTTGGTTCCACTCCAAGTTTGAAAATTCATATCTCCGAAACCAGTTGAGCAACATGAGATGGGAAAACCATCCTTTTTCAAGCAACTGAACAATAAGACTTCTCGTTTTTGACCAGTAAAATTAAATCTGTGATGATCAACCGTGGAAGTCACGTGTGGAATTCATATCTCCCAAATCAGCAAATTGATAAAATACATAGATCAATCGACCAAACAATCGACGAAATTCCATTGGCAGCAGACCGTATTCTTTTGGTTCCACTTCAAATTTGAAAATTCATTTTTCCGAAACCAGTTGAGCTACATGAGCGATTTCTCTACTCAATTGCTGGGAAAACCATCCTCTTTCAACTGACAACCCTCCAGGACTTCTGAGATTTAAGTGTGTTTTGTGGGTCCAATGACAAATTCCAGTAAAAATTCTGAACAGGTTTCACAATCTATATTTTCAAAAAAAAGTTACAAAACGTAACCGAAAACCCGTCGGACAATGTTCAATCCGTTTGGTTCATTTCAATGTTGCTTTTTATTTCGAGATGGTACAAAGAAAGAAAATTTGACTTTTTATACAGCATTTTTTCCAAAAAAAAAAACACAAAGAAGAGAGTGGTTTTTGGGCTATTGTTGGCAATATCGCATTTGAACATTTCACCAAAACGATAAAGACAGTAAAACTTGTTGGCAACTCTGCAATGAAAACCAGAAGACCCGCTTCCTTCAGGCCTGTTTATCAATAAGTTTTTGTTAAAACAATCCCATCTACTAACGTGAAAATTCCATTAGTATCTGAATAATCATCAATGCGTCAAAACAATAAAACGTGATACAATTTATAGTGAATAGACTTATTATAGTGTAACCCGTTTAAATAGAAATTTGAAATATGATGTGTCACGGACTCGTTTATCGACAGTTACTCGAAATGGTTTCTCCAAAATAAACTGGAAATTATTCATACTTTTAATATTGTTACAGCAAGATTAATCGGCGATATTTTCCTCGCCTTATTATAACATATCGATGTGTCTTGAGACGTTCCTCTTTCGCAGCGGCGATTTATTTTAATTTCACGCCGCTAAATCTGAAACAATCCATCAAGTTTTAAGGGCGATCAACCGTGCGAGGTCACACATACTGGATATATAGACCACCCTTAATTGAGATGTACTACTTCCTGGCGCAGGTGCAATAAAATTAAAGAAACACGTAATTTTTCACGCCGGTTGATTTTATTCAAATTTGTGCTGTGACGCCAAGTGAAGTTTTGTTTTTGTTTGGATTTGCTTGTCGTGGAAATTAAGACAATTGTAGTACGTCAAGGGTGATGTATATGCGGCTAATTTAGTTGGGAATTTGGCTATTTTTGGACTTGGATAATAGGCTTTGGGGCTATGTATTATAGTGCGGTATTTGAGTTATGTCGACTTTGTTTTGACTGGGACTAAAGGGGGAAAGTTACAAGGCGAGCGGGATAAAATTTATTCGGTTCTATTTTCAACCGTGTTTCTTAACTTTGATTTATTTGCTATAAGAGAACAATGTAGCTTGAATTAAACCGGGCACTATACACTATAAAACGAACGTACGGAGTAATAAAACTAGTTGACGGTACGACTATTCCGCACAAATTCAATTGAAATTATTATTATTTTCTTGAAAAGTTTGCAGACACATGTTCATTCACAATAAGTGATTTTCCCTCCCTACTCTATTCACCATGTCAACATAAACACTTATTTCAGACACCCTGTAGACTTTTCAAGTTGAATTCCCAAAATTGTTGGGTTTTACTCAATTTTTTTGTTTTTTGTATGATTTTTAGTATTTTCTTACCCAAAATTCACAACGTAAATGAACAACTGAGTGGATTCCCTAGAAAAGTGGCACAATGACAACACCGCGTTAGGCGTCTTGTATGTACAAACGTCAAAGCCCCATTGCCAGATTGTAACTTTTTGCTTTAAAGATTAAAATATTATCACAGACAAAGACAAGATATTTTTATTTTCCAGCAAATTTGGTGGTTTGTTTGTAATATTTACTTCACTTTTATTTTTTATCATTTGAAAGCTTTTATAAATTTATCTTTTTTATTTTTTTTCAAGGATTTCGTTTCATTTTCTGTCATAGGTATCTCCTTTGTCTTTTGTGTTATCAGCTTCAAATTTGGTCACTAATTAGCTAAAAGTATACTCTTTAGATTCATGGATCATGAGATTACCTGTTTCAGATATACAGGGTGATTAATGATTTATTGGCGAATTTAAAAAATCATATCTCCTTTGTCTTTTGTGATATCAGATTCAAATTTGGTGACTAGTTACCTTAATGTACATTCGTCAGATTTATAAACTGTTCACAATTGCAGGAGATGACTCATTTCAGATATACACGGTGATTTATGATTTATTGACAGTTTTTTCAAGGCAAATTTAAAAAATTAATATTTCCTTTTGTGACATCAGATTCAAATTTGGTGAAAAGTTACCTTCATGTACATTCGTCAGATTTATGAACTGTTCAATTGCAGGAGATAACTCATTTCAGATATACAGGGTGATTTAAAAGTTACCGACAATTTTTGTGAGGCAAATTTTAAAAATTCATATCTCCTCTGTCTTTCGAGATATCAGATTCAAATTTGGTGACTAGTTACCTTAATGTACAGTCGTCAGATTTATGAGCTATTCAATTGCAGGAAATTTCTCATTTCAGATTTACAGGATGATTCAAAAACTATTGACAATTTTTGTAAAGCAAACTAAAAAAACCTAGAAAAAAACCCTTTCTCCCTTGACGTTTGTGATATCAACTTCAAATTTGATGAAACTTAATGTACATTTGTCAGATTTATGAACTGTTCAATTGCAGGAGATGACTCATTTCAGTTATACAGGTTGATTTATGATTTATTGACAATTTTTTCAAGGCGAATTTAGAAAATTCATATCTCCTTTGACTTTTGTGATATCAGATTCAAATTTGGTGACTAGTTAGCTCAATGTTCAGTCGTCAATTTATGAGCTATTCAATTGCAGGAGTTGACTCATTTCAGATATACAGGGTGATTCATGATTTATTGTCAATTTTTTCAAGGCAAATTTAAAAAATTCCTATTTCCTTGGTCTTTTCTGATATCAGATTCAAATTTGGGGACTAGTTATCTCAATGTATAGTCTTCAGATTTATGAACTGTTTAATTCCAGAAGATTTTTCTTTTCAGATATACAGGGTGATTTGAAAATTATTGTCAATCTAAGGGAAATTTAAAAAACTCCTATCTCCCTTGTCTTTTGTGATATCAACTTCAAATTTGATGGATAGGTACCTTAATGTACATTTGTCAGATTTATGAACTGTTCAATTGCAGGAGATGACTCATTTCAGTTATACAGGTTGATTTATGATTTATTGACAATTTTTTCAAGGCGAATTTAGAAAATTCATATCTCCTTTGACTTTTGTGATATCAGATTCAAATTTGTTGACTAGTTAGCTCAATGTTCAGTCGTCAATTTATGAGCTATTCAATTGCAGGAGTTGACTCATTTCAGATATACAGGGTGATTCATGATTTATTGTCAATTTTTTCAAGGCAAATTTAAAAAATTCCTATTTCCTTGGTCTTTTCTGATATCAGATTCAAATTTGGGGACTAGTTTTCTCAATGTATAGTCTTCAGATTTATGAACTGTTTAATTCCAGAAGATTTTTCTTTTCAGATATACAGGGTGATTTGAAAATTATTGTCAATCTAAGGGAAATTTAAAAAACTCCTATCTCCCTTGTCTTTTGTGATATCAACTGCAAATTTCTTGAATAGTTACCTTAATGTTAAACAAGGACGATATGCAAAAAATGATTTTTGTAATCTTTTTCAATTTATTTTTAATCTTATTCTGTGGTCACCCTGTATTGATAGTTAGGAATAAAGGATATGCTACATGATGAAATTCAATACCATACACTATACGGGGTGAATCCGAAATAAGTGCGCACTTTGGAATAATAAAATGGGTAAAGTAGCATAAAAACTCTTGAGAAAAAATAAAAAAGTAAAACGCTTATAAGCCTTATTTTTCGGGTGTCAAGAAATAGTCAGGGTGAAAAAATAATCAAAATATTCTCTAGTATTATTAGATCGGTATTATTATCAGTAAAAGAATTGAAATAAAAAAAAAGAAAAACTGAAAATGTGTTAGGCGTGCCAAAGTAGAGCCAATAAATTATTTATTCGTTATTCCCTTATATCAATAATTAGAACAAAATAAAATAAAAAGCAGTTAGAAGCACTAAAAGAGTTATAAACATTTTTTTTAGCCTACATACATATGGGGAGATAGTCAGGGTGAAAGAACCATTAAAATGTCCTCTAGCATTATTATTATTATCACTGAAAATTTGATCAAAATCTAAAAATGTCTTATTCTTAATTTAAGAACATTTTAATAATCACTATTATTGTTTTACACGCTCAACACATATTTTTTACTTTTTTTTTAGAGGATTTTTGCTGCTATACGAGACTTTGTTTCTAGTTCAGGCTATTTTTTCAACCCCTATTTTGATAGTCTTCAAGTATTTTCCTTTTTTTTATTGTTTTAAAGGTTCAAGTTTCTTAAAAAGTGTTGTGTGAGTTTTAGGTTCCTTTTTTATCTTTTTAAACATTCTTGATAATTTTTGTTTCTTCAAATTCCTCGACTTTGTCAGTTTTCAGGTGTCGTTATTGATTTGAGTTTCTTTAAAATCCTGTATTTTGTGAGTTTTGGGGTATTTTTCATCTTTCTCAACATTTTTGGTGATTTTAGTTTTTACACAGGTGTTTTTACCAGTTTTCAATGGTTTGAGTTTCTATTTCAAATTATCTATTCTGCAAGTTTTCAAGTACATATTTTTATTTATTTTTCGACATATTAATGTTTCTTTATTCATCTTTATATTGTCAGTTTTCAGGTATTTTAGCTAATTTTTAATGGCTTGAGTTTCTTTAAAATCGTCTATTCTGACAGTTTTCAGTTTTTTTTTTTATGTTTTTAAAGGTTTGTCTTTTCAAAAAATCTTTGTTTCGTGTGTTTAGGTGTGTTTTTCATCTTTATAAACATTTTTGATGATTTTAGTTTCTTTAAATTCCTTTATTTTGCCAGTTTTCAGTGTTTTTACTTGTTTTAATGGTTTGAGTTTCTTGAATTATTTTTATCTAATATCTTGATAGTTATAAGTGTCATTATTGATGTCATTTTGGACAAGTAAAGTGTCAAATAACACGCTACTAGGGTGTAATAATCCATAACTCACTAGTCACTTTCACGTTCCTGTGACAACCAAACAAACAATGACCTATTTTGACCATAAACATGTCACTGTCTAGTCATTCGGACACTGAAACTTATATTTAATAATTATCTCATAAAAAAAAACGATTTCCCCCATTTGTTGGATGAAACTTTGTATGGCACTCGTGCGTTATGATCCACAAGTCACTTGAGAATTTATACCAAATCTTTCTCGCGTTACTTATTTTCCACATAACGCACAAGTACCATAAATAACTATTATTATGTGAGTTTCAGGGTATTAAACAACTTTTTTATCATTTTTGATGCTTTTAGTTTTTTCAAATCCCTTTATTTTGTTGGTTTTTAGGTGTTTTAACTAACTTTTAATTTTAATGACTTGAGTTTCTTCAAAATCGTCTATTCTGGCAGTTTTCAAGTATTTTTACACTTCTTTAATATTTTGAAAGGTTAAAGGCGTTCAAAAAATCTTTTTTTTGTGAGTTTTACGGTATTTTTCATATAATTAAACATTTTTGATGATTTCTTTTATTTTGTCAGTTTTCAGGTGTTTTTACTTATTTTTTAATGATTGTAGTTTTTGAAATAGTTTTTATTTTGTGAGTTTCAGGGTATTTTTCATCATTTTAAACATTTTTGATGATTTTAGTTTTTTTAAGTCCCTTTATTTTGTCGGTTTTCAGGTGTTATAACTAATTTTTTATGCCTTTAAAATTGTCTATTTTAACAGTTTTCAATCATTTTACATTTCTTTTATATTTTTGAAGGTTCAAGTATTTTAAAATCTTTATTTCGAGAGTTTTAGGGTATTAATAATGTTTTTAAACATTTTTGAGGATTTTAGTTCCTTCAAATTCCTTTATTTTGTCAGTTTTCATGTGTTTTTAATTGTTTGAGATTCTTTAAAATCCTCTATTCTGTCACTTTTCAAACATTTTTACTTTTTTATACATTTTTAGTGATTGAAGTTTCTTAAACAATCTATATTTCGTTAGTTTTAGGTTTTAGGGTATCTTTCATCTTATTAAACATTTTTGACTTTTCCAATTTCTTCAAAATCCTCTATTTTATTAGTTTGTCGGTGATGTAACTACTTTTTACAAGGGTTTTTATTATTGTGAAACATTTTGATAACTGTTTTACATGCTTGACAATTATCATTTGTGGAACTTTCAAGTGCATTATTATTTTCCATTTTTTACTTATTTTGAGGATTTTGATTGTTTTGTATACTGGCTATTTCTTCACGAGCTGAAGAACTTTTTAGAGCCTTTTTCCTTTTTTAATTTTGTGTTTTTTTTTTAAATTTTTATAGTGGAACATTTCAATAATTGTTTTATTTTGCCCTAGCTATTTCTTTACACGTTAAACAAATATTTTTCAGACCTTTTTAGTGCTTTTTTCATTTTTTTGTTTTTCCACATTTTTGCGTAGGGGATTTTAATTATTTTGGCTACCTCACACGCTTAGAAAATATTTTCAAAATTTTCTAGTGATTTTTTCATTTTGATTTTTAATACTGGAGGAAATCAATTCAATTGGTTCCAGTTTCCACTCTTGCTTTTCTACTACACCATCTCCTTTTTACTGTTTTTCTTTCAATTTATATTTCAATTATTTTACTTATTCTGAAGGAAAATATTTCGTTTTTCATAAGTACGCTTTTTTTCGCATCAAAATCCGTCAATAAATAACCGAGTTATGGCGTTTTGAAATGTTTGTCAATATCTCAGGAACGGTTTTAAGAAATTTTTTGAAACGTTGTAGCTCTGTTATTCATGGACCGATTTTGATGCAAAAAACAACAATTTGTTTGGTTTGTTGTGGTCATTCTAGCAAGCTCACTGTCGTCATCCTCTGTTTGGATTTGAGCATATTTATTGACAATTTTTGAATATCTTGATTTAAATGGAGGACAAAATTCCTTACAAAAACCTTTTTTCGCGTCAAAATGTCCCGATCCACAATATTGCCTGATATACAGTAAAATTTTCCAATGTGACGTGTTCCAAAAATATTTCGATGTGAATCGTTTGAACACCCTATATATTTCTGCATTGGTTGTGTTGAATTCACAACTATGTAAACCGAGTCAATGTCAGAAACCTTCCGTACATGTTTGTCCGTTCAACAAATTTTATTTTGTTATGATTTTATCGCTCTATTTCGAGCATATAAGATTTAATGAGCAACATAACATAAGGATGGCGCAACACTCAATTATTTTATAAGATCATGCAGCATACACACTAAACTGGATCGTTCCTGCACAAACATAAATCTCCGCTTTCCTCCCAGGAGCCACTCTTTGCAGCGAAATATCACGTTTTATTGACAAGAATCTTTATTTTCTTGGATCAATAACACGTGTAATACTTTGTCAGGTCATACAAGCGTGATTTGGTGGGGTTTTATTGAGCAAATAATTTTCTGCAGACCTTTTATGGTGCAGCATGGGAATGGAGAATACTGTCACGTTTATTGCTTCTTAATTAATTGTACATGGCTAGATCAATAGGACGTGAGCAATTATGGAACGATTTTTAATTTGGCACTCCCGAGGCTAAGTTATGGTCATATTAACAATATCTAAAGTTGCTGTGATACATGGAAATCTTACTCGATTTTTTGGAAATGGAAAGATATATCGAGTTGAGGTCTTCGGAAGGTCCTTGACCAATTCTTCGAGAATACGTACATGGTTGGAGCGGTGTATTTCTTTTATTTATACATCTATGTGGTGGAAAAAGAAAGTCATGTTTTTCAGCAAAGTTTGGTTCAATGTCAAATTTCGACTATCCTGAAAAAAGTGATTTTTTTGTGGATCATTGAGCGGAAAAAAAAATTAAGCAGACGAAGCGTGATATGGTCTTGTCAGTCAAACGTCATATTCGCGAGAATTGGTGTTAATTCAAGTGGTTGTTTAACCAATGAACCAGTTGATGACCTTTAAGGATAAATTATTGAGTTTAACCAGTCAATGTGAGTGGAAGAATTAAATTCACCAATTTCATAAAAAAGTCCGGTCCTGAACAAAATTCCAAAGCTCAATTTTGGAGTAACATCAAGAACCCTATCGTCGAATTGCGAAAATTTCATCTATGTTTGAAACCGATTTTTTCCAAAATTTTCCCAAATCAAGTTGGAAATTTTTTGGTCGATTTCTATGGAAAAACGTCTGGGAAATTCATTGGTGAAAAATTTCGAATTCTATCTCCTATAGTTTTGGAGTTGGGATTTTTTTTATGGCTCACTATCGTCGATTTGCGAAAATTTCAACTTCTATGTTTAGGACCGATTTTCTCAAAATTTTCCCAAATCAAGTTTGAAATTTTTTGGTCGATTTCTATGGAAAAACGTCTGGGAAATTCACTGGTTTAAAAATTACGACTCTATCTCCTGTAGTTTTTGAGTTGGGATTTTTTTTATGGCTCACTATCGTCGATTTGCGAAAATTTCAACTTCTATGTTTGGGACCGATTTTCTCAAAAATTTCCCAAGTCAAGTTTGACATTTTTTGGTCGATTTCTATGGAAAAATGTCTGGAAAATACAGTCGTGAAAAAATTACGACTCTACTCGCTCTATCACCTATAGATTTTTTGTTAGGATTTTTTTTCATGGCTCACTATCGTCGATTTGCGAAGATTTCAACATCTATGTTTGGGACAGATTTTCCCAAATCAAGTTGGAAATTTTTCGGTCGATTTCTATGGAAAAATGTCTGAAAAATTCACTGGTATAAAAATAACACTCTATCTCCTATAGTTTTTGAGTTGGGATTTTTTTATGGCTCACTATCGTCAGTTTGCGAAGATTTCAACATCTATGTTTGGGACAGATTTTCTCAAAATTTTCCCAAATCAAGTTGAAAATTTGTTGGTCGATTTCTATGGAAAAATGTCTGGAAAATTCAGTGGTGAAAAAATTACGACTCTATCTCCTCTAGTTTTTGAGTTGGGATTTTTTTTATGGCTCACTATCGTCGATTTTCGAAAATTTCAACTTCTATGTTTGGGGCCGATTTTCTCAAAATTTTCCCAAATCAAGTTTGAAATTTTTTGGTCGATTTCTATGGAAAAATATCTGGGAAATTCACTGGTATTAAAATCACGACTCTATCTACTATAGTTTTTGAGTCGGGATTTTCTTCACTATCGTCGAACGAGGAAAATTTAAACTTCTATGTTTGGGACCGATTTTCTCAAAAATTTCCCAAATCAAGTTTGACATTTTTTGGTCGATTTCTATGGAAAAATATCTGGGAAATTCACTGGTATTAAAATCACGGCTCTATCTACTATAGTTTTTGAGTCGGGATTTTCTTCACTATCGTCGAACGGCGAAAATTTCAACTTCTATGTTTGGGACCGATTTTATCAAAAATTTCCCAAATCAAGTTTGACATTTTTTGGTCGATTTCTATGGAAAAACATCTGGGAAATTCACTGGTTCAAAAATTACGACTCTATCTCCTGTAGTTTTTGAGATGGGATTTTTTTCATGGCATACTATCGTAGATTTGCGAAGATTTCAACATCTATGTTTGAGACCGATTTTCTCAAAATTTTCCCAAATCAAGCTGGAAATTCTTTGATCGATTTGTATGGGAAAAGGTCTGGAAAATTCACTGGTATAAAAATCACGACTCTATCACCTATAGTTTCTGAGTTACGATTTTTTTTATGGCTCACTATCGTCGAATTCCGAAAATTTCATCTCCTGTGTTGGGAACCGATTTTCTCAATAATTCCCAAATCAAGTTTTGAAATTTTTTGGTCGATTTCTATGTGAAAATGTCTGGGAAATTCACTGGTAAAAAAACTACGACTCTATCTCCTGAAGTTTTTGAGTTAGGATTTTTTTTATGGCTCATTAGTTCTGATATTTTTTTATTTTTTTTTTACTAAACTTCAAAACATTTTGAAAGTCACTTTCCTAAAAACAGGTCCAACAGAAAGTGGATATGAAAAAAAACATAATCAAATAAATGTGAAACAAAAATTTGTTTAAGTAGAGAAAACAAAAATATGAAAAATAAACCAAAAAAAAAAATACAAAAAAGAGTATAAAACTATGTACCAAGACTGTAAAAAAAAGGAACTCATAGGTAAAAATAATAAACAACAATCATAAAATAATAATAAAACTAAAACGAACCCAAAATTACATTAAACAGCAAAAAAACTAGAAAGTACAAAGAATTCCTCCCAACTATAAGAAACTCTAAAAATTAATAATACATTTTTTATTATTTTGAAATGTGGTAAAAATGTGCTACTGGTTTTGGGAAGATGAGGTCAATACTAACGTCACTAGGCAACAAGTCAGGACTGTGGGGAGGAACCCCAGTCAAATCCGTTTTTTGAATTTGACTCACAACTTCTGGAATTTTACAATTTCATATTCTCATAACCGTGTAGATATATATCAAATATCGTTCCAGAAAGATAAATATCTTCATCAGCTGTATACTCTGGAGATTCAAATATAATAGTGAAAAGTTTATGTCAAATTCGTCAACACATTTTTATGGTTTGATTGTTATCCGATGGGGCACAAATCTCACAGGAGTTGTATTGTAATTTTATTACGATCCTCTTTTAAAAGTAACCTACCGTGTGTCATATATCTACTTTATCTTATCTAGCAGCATAAAAATCGTCGATTCAAATCCCCCCTAGTCATAATTCCCGATTCGCCAGTAGTTTTCTCATTTCGACTCGGCCATATTTTACGACTTTTTTACTACAACATGAAACTGAAACTGTGTAACATTTCTGTAAACCGGAGTCAGCTTCGCAAAACAGTAAATTTCCGCGTTAATGGCTCGTAGTAATGAAAACTGGTGACCTAGTTCCTAACTCAATTTCCTCCCGGCTCGATTCTCTACCCACTGTCTTCTCCGTCATTTTTTCCATCTCGTCCTTAATTCTTTTTCCGTGCTTAAAAGAGTGTGAGATGTCGGAATTGGCCTTTACAATGTTATACATTTTAAAGGGCCCTATTGAATCGCCTTGATTGCTCGGCGGTTTGTACAATTCTTTTGCTACGGCTAATGAGACCCTTCAAGACAAATTTGCTTTCTTGAATCGTTCTTGGACTGGATCTCTAATTTAACAAATACAATAGAATACCAAGATTATGAAGTACTGATGCCATTAATGTTTAAAAAATTAACCAACGACATCTAATAACGTAGTAATTAATTATTGAAAGTTGTGCCTGGCTCCGCCCACCAATCCATTCAAATCAGCCGCGTAACGTGACGTCACCAGCATCGACATCGGGACCGCCCCGTTCCGTCAATCAATAATTCAGTATTGCTGATGACTTTCAAATAATGATAGAAGAAAAAAATCCCCATTGAGACGAAAATGATGATTTTGTTCTTCCAGTTGGTGACATTTTCGGAGCTGTCAAAGTGACATTCAAGGCCAAAATACACAATATTTTGGGAAGCATATTTTTTTCGATGTGCTACGGATAGATAGTTATATTTCAAGACATTTTTTTTCGTGGAAAATTTTGATATCACAAACAACAGCGCTAAAAGCAAATAAACTTAGTGATGACGTGGCATATTTTCCTAAATGAAAACTCAATATTTCATGAACGGTTGACATTTTTACAGCGAAATTTGGTAGGACGGGGTTTTCAGGAATGCTCTTTCGATTGGTGACATATTCGGGGCTGTCAAAGTGACATTCCAAGTCAAAAAACACAATATTTTGGAAATTATTAATTTTTTTGATGTGCTATGGATAGACTGTGAAATTTCAAGACATATTTGTTCATGGAAACATTTTGAAAATATCAAAAACAACATCGCTAGAAGCAATTTGTAAAATTGATGATGTGGCGTATTATTAAAATTCTATATTTCATGATGAACGGTTAACATTTTGACAGTGAAATTTGGTGAGAGAGGGTTTTTGGGGATGCTCTTTCGATTGGTGAAATTTTTGGAACTGTCAAAATGACATTTCAATGCCAAAGTACACAGTATTTTGGAAATTCCTTTTTTTTCGATGTGCTATGGATATATTGTCAAATTTCAAGAGATTCTTGTATAATCTTGACAATTGACTATAACTCCTGTAAATGTCAACTCAATATTTCCAAAACTAGAGCAGGAATTAATTTTGAAAAAATGAAATTTATGCACCGGTATAGTTATCACCCTGTATATGACGTAATGATTCGTTTTCTGTATTTTCGATTGTCGATTTATGTAATCTAGACAATAAACTATAACTCCTGCAAATTTCAACTCAATATTTCCAAAACTAGAGCAGGAATTAATTTTGGAAAATTGTATTTGAAAAAATGGAATTTATGCAGTAGTGTAGTAATCATCCTGTATATGACGTGGTGATTTTTTCTCCGTATTTTTGATTGGAGGGTTGTATAATTTAGACAATAAACTATAACTCCTGCAAATTTAAACTCAATATTTCCAAAACTAGAGCAGGAATTAATTTTGAAAAAATGAAATTTATGCACCGGTATAGTAATCACCCTGTATATGACGTAATGATTCGTTTTCTGTATTTTTGATTGTGGAGTTGTGTAATCTAGACAATAAACTATAACTCCTGCAAATTTCAACTCAATATTTCCAAAACTAGAGCAGGAATTAATTTTGAAAAAATGAAATTTATGCACCGGCATAGTAATCACCCTGTATATGACGTAATGATTCGTTTTCTGTATTTCTGATTGTGGAGTTGTGTAATCTAGACAATATACTATAACTCCTGCAAATTTCAACTCAATATTTCCAAAACTAGAGCAGAAATTAATTTTGGAAAATTGTATTTGAAAAAATGGAATTTATGCAGTAGTGTAGTAATCATCCTGAATATGACGTGGTGATTTTTTCTCCGTATTTTTGATTGAAGGGTTGTATAATTTAGACAATAAACTATAACTTCTGCAAATTTCAACTCAATATTCCCAAAACTAGAGCAGGAATTAATTTTGAAAAAATGAAATTGATGCACCGGTATAGTAATCACCCTGTATATGACGTAATGATAAGTTTTCTGTATTTTTGATTGTGGAGTTGTGTAATCTAGACAATAAACTATAACTCCTGCAAATTTCAACTCAATATTTCCAAAACTATAGCAGGAATTAATTTTGAAAAAATGAAATGTATGCACCGGTATGGTAATCACCCTGTATATGACGTAATGATTCGTTTTCTGTATTTTTGATTGTGGATTTGTGTAATGTAGACAATAAACTATAACTTCTGCAAATTTCAACTCAATATTCCCAAAACTAGAGCAGGAATTAATTTTGAAAAAATGAAATTGATGCACCGGTATAGTAATCACCCTGTATATGACGTAATGATAAGTTTTCTGTATTTTTGATTGTGGATTTGTGTAATCCAGACAATAAACTATAACTCCTGCAAATTTCAACTCATATTTCCAAAACTAGAGCAGGAATTAAGTTTGGAAAATTTTATTTGAAGAAATGGGATTCATCGACCGGTGTAGTAATCACCCTGTATATGACGTAATGATTTATTTTCCGTATTTTTGATTGAGGGGATGTATAATCTAGACAGTAAACTACAACTCAATATTTCCAAAACTAGAGCCAGGGCTTGATTTTGAAAAATTGTATTTGAAAAAATGAAATGTATGCACCGGTGTAGTAATCACCCTGAATATGACGTCCAACTCGTCTAGGCGCTCACGTATAACGAGAACAAAAAATGCACCGTCACCGTCATTCCAGTTCAATCGAGTAAAATTGAGGAATCAGCATCTAGCCGCTCTTGACTACGTACTAGCAGAAATCACGTTACGACGGAATACTCTAGCAACGCCCCGTTTTCGGTCAAGTTATAACATTCAACTAATAATACGTTGATTGTACAGCAAATTAAACTCAGTAATTCCGTGTGATAAAATAATCTCGAAATGTATAGCCGGAATTGAATCGCGCAAAATTAAAGACTCCGCCGAGCATAATCTCGTTGCGAGATCAAAATTGGGGGGGCTTTGTCTATGGAGGAAATGTCTGTCGTTCACCATATAATCATCAGACGTGGAACACAACATCAATCACATATTCAACACCGAGAAATTCCTTTAAGTAGCTTTTGACAGGCTTTCTCGTTACGTATTTGATCCGAATCTATTATATCGTCTCTTTGAATATTCCCTTCATATACGGCGTTTCTGTTTGGTTGAAAAAAATTATTTGCCTACGTTGGGAGTGTGTAACGATTTGATTAAAATTGAGGGTGGAGAAAGGGGTAGAATAGAATATCATTCAACGAGTGGGTAATGATTGCTAAGTAATGTAATCATCCTCATTACCCGCGAGTACTTTTAATATAGGAGGAACCCGTCAGTACCAAATTCAACAAGTAGTACCGTAATTATTCATAAAGAATTATTTGTTGAAAATTTAGTGAGGATATGTCGATTGATTTTGGAGATATCCAATTAAATGTAGGGCGTTGTCATTTTTCCCCAAGAAAGTTAAGGCTCGATTTTGACGTGGTTCCTCAAGTGGTAACGTGATTATTCATATAAGGAAATTGGATGGGAATTTAGTAAGGAACCGGTTAGTACCAAATTCAAATCGATATGTTGATTGGTTCCGGAAATATTCAATTTAATGTAGGACGTTGTCATTTTTCCACAAGAAAGTTAAGCCTCGATTTTGACGTGGTTCCTCAAGTAGTACCGTAATCATCCATATAAAATAATTTGTTAAAAATTTAGTGGGGAACCCATCAGTACCTAATTCAACTCGACATGTTGATTGGTACCGGAGATATTCAATTAAATGTAGGTCGTTGTCATTTTTCCCCAATAAAGTTTAGGCTCGATTTTGACGTGGTTCCTTGAGTGGTAACGTGATTATTCATGTGAGGAAATTGGATGGGAATTTAGTGAGGAACCTGTTAATACCAAATTCAAATCGATATGTTGATTGGTTCCGGAAATATTCAATTAAATGTAGGTCCTTGTCATTTTTCCCCAAGAAAGTTTAGGCTCGATTTTGACGTGGTCCCTTAAGTAGTACCGTAATTATTCATATACAATAATTTGTTGAAAATTTAGTAAGGAACCCATCAGTACCTAATTCAACTCGACATGTTGATTGGTACAGGAGATATTCAATTAAATGTAGGTCCTTGTCATTTTTCCCCAAGAAAGTTTAGGCTCGATTTTGACGTGGTTCCTCAAATAGTACCGTAATTATTCATATGAAATAATTCATTGAAAATTCAGTCAGGAATCCGTCAGTGCCAAATTCAACAGGATATGTCGATTTGTTTCGGAGATATTCAATTTAATGTAGGTCGTTGTAATTTTTCCCCAAGGAAGATTTTGACGTGGTTCCTCATGTGGTACCGTAATTATCCATATGAAATAATTTGTTGAAAATTTAGTTAAGAATCCGTCAGTATCAGATTCAACTAGATATGTTGGTTGGTTCTGGAGGTATTCAATTAAATGTAAGACTTTGTCATTTTTTCCAAAAAAAGTTTAGGCACGATTTTGACGTTGTTCCTCAAGTGGTTCCGTAATAATCCATATGAAATAATTTATTGAAAATCCAGTCAAAAATCCGTCAGTTTCAAATTAAAATCGATATGTTCATTGGTTCCGGAGATATTCAATTTAATGTAGGACGTTGTCATTTTTCTCCAATAAAGTTAAGGCTCGATTTTGACGTGGTTCCTCAAATAGTACCGTAATTATTCATATGAAATAATTTATTGAAAATTCAGTCAGGAATCCGTCAGTACCAGATTCAAATCGATATGTTGATTTGTTCCGGAGATATTCAATTTGATGTAGGACGTTGACATTTTTCCTTACGAAAGATCAGGCTCGATTTTGACGTGGTTCCTCAAATAGTACCGTAATTATTCATATGAAGTAATTTATTGAAAATTCAGTCAGGAATCCGTCAGTACCAAATTCAATTCGACATGTTGATTGGTACCGGAGATATTCAATTAAATGTAGGTCCTTGTCATTTTACCCCAAGAAAGTTTAGGCTCGATTTTGACGTGGTTCCTCAAGTAGTACCGTAATTACTTATATAAAATGATTTGTTAAAAATTTAGTGAGGAACCCATCAGTACCTAATTTAACTCGATATGTTGATTGGTACCGGAGATATTCAATTAAATGTAGGTCCTTGTCATTATTCCCCAAGGAAGTTTAGGGTCGATTTTGACGGGATTGTGAAGTAGTACCGTTATTAGTAATGACGTCACACTATGCTTAAAAACTATATTTGAAGAAAATAAAAAAATTAGTAGCGATTTTTCGAGATTTTCTACAGTTCGCAATACAAACAATCGAGTTAGTTCAACATTGAAGGAAAATTGAAAAAGAGTGTTAACTTAACCTCGTTTCGTCGTCCAACTGTCAAAATGATCTGTTATTTAATAGTCATAGAGAAAGTGGAGAAGGTATTTGAAAAAAATGTCCATTTTAATGAGTTTTGTTGTACACAGTTAAAAAAATATCAACTTAGGAATTGGCTTGTATAAATATAAATACACAGGTGTTGACGGAGCAGTATTGAAAACAGGCTTGAGTGGTTATAAATAACTAATAGATACGGCGACGGCAAATAATTTTGAAAATTCTGTTTACAAATAGATTGTAAGTGAAGTTTCACGATAAATCAAGATTGATTGCACGTAATTTGATACATTAAGTTTCCCAGCACTGACGATATTTTGCTGATGTTATGAAATAAATCTTCCGAAAATTCCAAATTCCACGCCATATATAAAATATGAAAATTTCCAGAAAGATCGAGTCGAATTACACGGAAAATACATCCTATTTTCCCAAGTCTATTTCGTTTTCGCCTCAGCAAGCAACGCTGACATATGCAACTCTATTCTCCAGAGATACGCAAGTCTCTGGAAATTTAAAATATAAAAGCAATCGATGCCATTATTTCGTGGAGTGCATACGCGACGCACATCACTTGCTGTAAACACTCCATATGCGATACATAATGCATAACATATAGCGTGGTGAAAAAAGTCTGGTGTCAATGGCTGTCTTTCTCGCGCAAAGAAAACCCGGGGACGGCCTAGTTTTCGCATGAAAAGGGAAAATTTCCCCGGTTTGATTTTGATTTTCCGCCTCCGTCTGCAATCAGGACGCACTTAGGTGCACTTTGAGAGCAAACACGGGCGAAGTTTTTACATTCAAGGGAGAGTAATTGATTAAAAAAGCAGCGCATGTATACATGCACTGAAAGGCAAGTCACTACGGAGTAATCTTGATATCGATCTACCTGAGCTGAGAGCGTATTAAACGGATCACTAAGATCCTCTTTAAGATTTCCACAGGCTTCAATAAATAATAAACGTACGCATACAAGTGCGCTACGTAAAATACCAATCAACTGATGAAAAGAGTAGTGTTGGGTAATAAGGACTGCCATATATATGACAACAAATTAAATGGTCAGTATTTCAATTTTATGGACAGTACTCTTTGCCATTATTTTATTTCCCTTGGTCAGTATGATAATAAATGGTCGGTTGAAATAATGAAGGGTCAGTAACATAAAGAAGTGGTCAGTAAAAATAATAAATGGTCAGTATAATAATAAATGGTCGGTTGAAATAATTAACGGTTAGTAATATAAAGAAATGGTCAGTAAAAATAATGAAGGGTCAGTAACATAAAGAAGTGGTCAGTAAAAATAATAAATGGTAGATATAAATAATCAAGAGTCAGTATCATAAAAAAACGATCAAATAAATTAGTAAATGCCTGGTGAAAATAATGGACAGTCCATAAAATTAATAAAGCGACAGTAAAATAATGAATGGTTGGTCATATATTTTATTTCGTATAAATACAAACATTTTTACAACAGAACGAAACACAACTTAGTAAAGAGAAAACACTCTGCCTTTATGTCATGATGAAGTAGTCAGATAGGTTCCTTTGAGAGGCGGATTTAGTTTGGGTTAGTTAGGGTTAGTTTGTGTTGGTAATAGAAATTGATGAAAAATATGCAGCGGCTCGTTGGTTAGCACTAGGTTAACATCACAATTATTATTATATATTATAATTGACGTGTTGTGTATTGGTATTATGTGAATCAAGTTTGGGTTAGTTTGAGTTAGTTATAATTATTACTGACTATTGCATACTGGCCATTTATTATTTCTTACTGTACATTTGTGGAATTATTACCAGCTAAGTCATACTGACATTTCATACATTTTTACTGACCATTAGAATCACAATAGTGAACATAGAAATACAGGCCAAATAGTACATTTACTGCTCAAAAATTCAATTTTTACTTATCATTTTTAACAGAAATACTGAGTCTTCTACAATATTATACTGACAGCTTGTGATATTATACTGTACATAATGAATTAAATACTGTTCAGTTTATTACAACCCCATATATATATGCATAATAATATATGCAACTAGTATGACGTCTCCTCTGCTCCGGAGGAGTTCAATTGAAAATGGCTTTATGGAAAAAGTTGGCACTTGGCTTACCTTCAAGGTGAATTAATTTAATTTGGCTCAGCTTACCTGTAAAAAAAGAATTATTAGTCAAGACCAGGAAAAGTAATGGAGATCAATGTATGCAATAATAAATTCATTTGAAGGCAGATATCAACTTCAAATAAGAAGAGAGGTCGGAATTACGTAAAAAGGGAGAGATAATTCCATCTAGGAACTGGTGTTTCAAGGAAATTATGTAAAATATAAAAAATTACGAAAAGGTTCAGATTTGGAATCAACATAGTAATTCCATGAAATAATTATGAACATTTTTTCGAAATTGACCAAATAAGTATTCGACAAAAAGCCGTAATTTCCATGGAATAATCAAGACAGAATTATATGGAAAAAACTCATTACTACATAGGCAAGTCCGGAATTACGTAAAAAGTTATAATTCCCTGAAGAATTCCTTAATTTCCCACCAGAAATTCAAAATTTCATAGTATGTTTTTCTATGTAATAAAAACGGAATTCTCCAGAAAACTGTAGAACTAATTCCCCTAAAAAATGTTTTCAGAATTATGTAAAAAACGAATTTTATCAATTATAAAAAAAATTGTCGAAAATATGGGAACTATGTAAGTTCTTAGTATGAATTGGTAATCTATACGGAATTAGGTATGTATTTATCTGGAATTACTGGAATTAGATACATAAACAATTATAGAATTACGTAAAAAAGTGGTAATTCTCCGTAAAAAATTATTTGATTTCCTACTATTTTAGCAAGAAATCTGTAATTTTTAAGTGAAGGGTAGGAATTATAGAAAATGTGGAATTACGAAAAAGTCCTAATTCCATGAAATAATCAGGAATTTTTAAAAAAATTGTATTTTCTCGATTGGGAAAGGAAATTTATTGAATAATTGGTCGGAATTATTGCAAGTAATTTCAAACTACAGTGAAAAATCCTGAAATAATTCCTTGAAGATTTCCGCACTACAAATTCAAAATTTTATAGTATGTATTTTTATGTAATGAAAATGAAATTCTCAAGCAAAACTGTGCTAATTCCACCAAATTTTTTTATTTGAATTATGTAAAAAGACGTATTTTTTGAATTTTACGGAAATGCATGTACATATCAAGAAAAAAGTCGAAAATATAGGAACTACGTAATTTGTTAATATGAATTGATAAACTATACGGCATTAGGTAGTTGTCTGGAATTACTGAAATTATATACATACATAAACAATTGGAATTATGTAAAAAAGAGGTAATTCTCTGCATAAAATTTTTTGATCTACCACTAGTTGTAATTTTTAAAGAAATCTGTATTCTTTAGCGGAAAAAAACGGAATTATTAGGTGTAAAATCTGTAGTTGTATAAAAAACGGGTCAGGAATTATGGAAAGAAATTTGGAATTACGAGAAAGAATGTACCAATTCCATGAAATGATCAGGAATTCTCAAAAAAAAAATATTTTCTGGACTTGTGGGGAGATTAATGTATTCGGAATTATTGCACGTGATTTCAAATTACAGTGAAAAAAACAGGAATTATGATAAAAGTTATAATTCCTTGAAGAATTCCTCACTAGAAATTCAAAATTTTATAGTATGTACCTATTTCTATACAATAAAACTGGAATTCTCAAGAAAAACTGTACTGATTCCAATAAAAAATTTTATTGGAATTATATAAAAAGACGTATTTTTTCGATTTTAGAATAAATTTGTACGTAAAATTGACTTAAAAAAAATGTCGAACTTCGTGATTTTTTTAATATGAATTGATAAACTATACTAAATTATGTAATTGTCTGGAATTACTGAAATCACATACATAGACAATTGGGGTTATGTAAAAAAGTGGTAATTCTCTGCATAGAATTTTTTGATCTACCACTAGAAAGTTGTTATGTTTTAAAGAATCTGTATTTTTCAGCGGAAAAAACGGAATTATTAGGTGAAAAATCTGTAGTTGTATAAAAAAAGGGTCAGAAATTATCGAAAGAAATTTGGAATTACGGAAAAGAATCAGGAATTCTCCAGAAAAAAATGTTTTCTCGACTTTAGGGAAATTAATTTGGAATTCTTGCACGTAATTTCAAATGACAGTAGAACTCCGGAAACATAATAAGAGTTATAATTCCTTGAAAATTTCATTTGATGTCTGTAGTAAAAGTGGACGGAATTATCCGAAAAAAGTTGGAATTAGTAAAAAATCTCGTAATTTATAAGTCAGGTTTTGCAGTTGGAATTCTGAAATTCTTGAAAGTCGTAAAAAAAATAATGTCATCATCAATTATATTTGAAAATAATGGAATTAGAAACTACTTGAAAAAACGTGAATTACTTGATTGTAATATAATCATTGGAAAATGACGCGATAAAATGGTAATCCTTTGTAAAATTTAGGAATTACGTGGACAAAATCTGGACAAAATATAATTCCTACTGTAAATAAAAAATTCTCTAGAAAAAAAATACTGAAACTATGTTGATGTGGTCATTATGTTTAATTGTATGAGTTACGTAAAAAACACGCAAAAAAGTTATAATTCCTTCCAAATATTCGTAATTTCCAGCTTTTTACGCGATATTCTAAATCAAAATGTAGGAATTACTGTAAATAAAATTATGTAAAAATTGTCGCAATTGTGTTGAAAATGCACAAAAAAAATATAATTCCGTGTGAACATTCCTTATTTCGTAATTAAGAGAGATACCACCCCAGAACTCAAAATCGTCTCAAGCGATTTGAATGAAATTTTGAGGAGGATACCGTGAAAGTCAAATATATAGATTGAGTTTGATGTTTAGATTGAATAGAAATGCTGAAACTATGTTGATGTGGTAATTATGTTTGATTTAAAATGTCGCAATTGTTAGAATTACGTGAAAAACAAGCAAAAAACTTATAATTCCATAAGAAAGAAAAACTACCCCAGCACTCAAAATCCTCTCAAGCGATTTGACTGAAATTTTGAGGAGAATACCGTAAAGCGCAAATATACAAATCAAGTTATTAGCATCATCCTCCAAAACTCAATAGTTTTTGAATTCTGGAGCTCTAAAGATTTGATAGCCCAAATTTGTAACTGCATGGAGAGGTTTACAACCTTATATGACTTTTAAACCGTTAAGACGATTGCAATGAAGTCTAATTCCGGTAATAGCCATGGTAACATCCTCAAATGAGTCATAACTCAATCCTTAAAACATTGAGGGTTGAGTTTTATCTCATCCAAACTCGGAAGCCTATGAATTATTTATACTTGGACAGTTGATGTTCTTTTGAAAATTATTCAAGTGAGAGGTACTACTACCCCACAACTCAAAATCCTCTCAACCGATTTGAATGAAATTTTGAGGATACCGTGAAAGTCAAATATACAAATCGTGTTATTAACATCATCCTCCAGAACTCAATTGTTTTTGAGTTCTTGAGCTCTAAAGATTTGAAGTCCCAAAATTGTTACCTAATAATTTGTTCCAATCCAATGAAATCTGAATGTAATGTAATAAATTAACCTCAAAAACTGTAAAGTTGATAATAAATAAATGTTTTATATTCCCGACAGTACCATATTAATAAATGAAGCCTTCATATACGCGCCGCCACACGTCAAAGCCGTCAAGTTGTATCACAAGGAAAAAAGTCATCCGATACGTTTCCCAATAAAAACAAGAATCGAGAATTAACAGGCACTAAATTTGCAATTAAAACAAATAAAACCTCTGCTTCGGAATAATAACGCCCGATTTATGGCTACATAAAATAAATAAGAAGTTTCGCTGCGCCTTCTTCTTATGTTCTTCATCGCCACGCCGGAATTGAGATGTCGAAAGAGTCGGACGACGAGCTGTACATTTGGTACTACACGTATAAAGACACCCACCCGAAATTCTAAGGTTGTTTAATTAAGCCAAGATTGATGGTACTGCTGAGGATTTTTTACGTTTTGGTGATCTAGTTTATCGGAAATGATGGATTAATTTGGGTTTGATTGTGTGGAAGCAATAGCTTCTACACTAATGAGACAACGTTCTACCGCTCCCTGATTTATTGATAAAATTAAAGGAAACAATCATTTTTCACTTCCAAATAATTATTAATAATAATCAACCTGGAGATCTTCTTCAAAATCTCCCTGATTTCTCGGTCATTTTTTTTAATAATCGGGCTGATTTACACTTTGATGCAAGTTTTATGTAATATTTCCGCAACACCCTCTATATATTTTATTGCTCTAAATCAAAATTCATTGCTAAATTGACAAGTTAACACTTCACATATTTATCTGTTATTAATTTTTTTATACATCGTGTCTGTTTATACTTTGATGCAATTTTCCCCTAATATTTCCACAACACCCTGTACATTTTATTGCTGATTCTGAATCAAAACTCATTGCTTAATCGAGTGGTGAACACAAAAAAACGATAACTCCACTAGTTTCTCTGTTATTAATTTGTTTATACATCGTGTCTGTTTATACATTGATGCAATTTTCCTCTAATATTTCTGCAACATTCGTTTATTTTATTGCTGATTCTGAATCAAAATTCATTGCTAAATCGACTGGTGAACACAGAAAAACGATAACTCCACTAGTTTCTCTGTTATTAATTTTTTTATACATCGTGTCTGTTTATACTTTGATGCAATTTTCCCCTAATATTTCCACAACACAATACATTTTATTGCTGATTCTGAATCAAAACTCATTGCTAGATCGGCTGGTAAACACAGAAAAACGATAACTTCACCAGTTTCTCTGTTATTATTTTTTTTTATATGTGTCTGTTTATACTTTGATGCAATTTTCCGCTAATATTTCCGCAACACCCTGTACATTTTATTGCTGATTCTGAATCAAAATTCATTGCTAAATCGACTGGTGATCACAGAAAAACGATAATTTGACTAGTTTCTCTGTAATTTAATTTTTTATAAATCGTGTCTGTTTATACTTCGATGCAATGTTCCCCTAATATTTCCGCAACACCCTGTATATTTAATTGCTGATTCTGAATCAAAATTCATTGCTGAATCGAGTGGTGCTAAAGGGGTGAAAATGTCAAAGAAATATACAGTGAGGTTTCTTGATTGCCGTACATTGAATTTAAGAGCGTATTCCTGAGCCAATTTCATGATAAAAAATGTTGAACTTGAGATAAATCGTTTTTTACAAATATCCTTGAATCGATTTTTTTGAAATTTGGCATATTTATTTCTAGTGATAAAAAGCCCTAGGTAGGTAAAAATTATAAAGACCAGTGCCGTCCGTTTTCGAAAAAAAACTTTCAAAGTCCGCCAAATATTTTTTAATTTTATTAAACAGGTGGAGTATTTGAAAAAAGTTGTAAAAGAAAAAAAAATAATTACAATGAAGTCAGTGGCGTACATTATACTTTTTTTTCAAGTACAACAACCTGTACCTTGTCAGTTAAAAAATTATAAATAATAATAATAATAATAATAATGTAATTTTCCACAATGAAAACTTCAACATAGTTAAAGAAACGAAAATTAGATTAAGACTCCTTTAAAGATTTCTAAATGTCATCAGTCTTTATGCACCAATTTTTTCATGTAAACACTACGATCACGAATAAAAAATAAATATTCAATTCAATAAAGATTTACGTCAGAGAATTATGTGAAAAAATAATAAAAAGGAAAAAGTTCTCAGGATTTGAAAATAGTGACCTCAAAATTATTCCAAATATTTATAACGTAAAGGCGAAACTTTTATGTGAAATAAATAAAGTACCTATACAATGTACTTATTTTGGTTTGAGTTATATCCCAGACAGTAATCAACGTCCAGTAGACCTACATATCATGTTCAAAATAGACTAAACATGACTATTTATTTAAACGCGGATGTACAGGATCGTCCAATGGACGTCCACCAGCTTTTATCTCTCCCCAGAAAAAAAGCTATCTACTCCTTTGTCGCAAAAACTCCCAATATAACTTTGTCTTGACCAATTTGATGGATCAAGCGTCTTCTAAGAGAAACTTGAATAAAATATTTTGACATGGCCTCTAAGATGGTTAAAAAAAATATATGTATATATCGGGAAGAGTAAACTCGAGTAACGCCCATAAAAATCAGATCAATACTGTCATCACGCTGCTACCAAATTGCTGAAACGTTCCCCGCCAAAAGGCACCAATAAACCGAACCAGTTCGGTGAAAGGTTAGAAAACCCACAAAAATTATCGACCATCTTTTAATTGGTCTTTTCGAAAATCGGCTACCAGCAACAGCAACTTTCTTCGACCACTCAACGTGCATCTGATATCACAGCCGCACTAAGTAGCCACCATATAATTTCGCAGATTCAATTCCACGATTTCGGCTTCCAAATTTCGTGCCTTCCGGGTTGGTCCATATCAGCTACATCGTCTGGAAATTGTTTTTACCCTACGTCTATAAATCACAGCACGACTAAAAAATCATCCGTGCCGTATAAAATATTAGAGAGTGCCTGCATGAAACTCGTTTGAAACAACAACAAAAGACCGGCGTTCTTGGCCTTCTCCCTCTTTGCCGCGCTCCGCTCTTGACCATCGTTTTGGTGGTTCTTTTGCTGCAAACGGCCAACGGGTACCACTATAGCCGGACCACAGGTGCAAAGAAGAAACGATAATACGATTGATGTTGAAAATACTATTTGGATTTTGTGGTTGTTAGTTGTTACAATCCAAATGTCCCAAAGGTCTGGTAAATTTGCCAGGGGACCCGCCCATTACGATTTATATTGTTGGGGAAATTAAAATAAAACAGCAACAATGACTAAGATAGCGTCTAGTAGATGAAACAAGAAACGTGCATTTCCTTTTTGCCTCGGCTACAAATTAAGTGGCTTGAGTGTGGAATCGTAAATTTTACCATGGTGTAGGTTTCAAGAAATGTCTGGGGATAATGAAATAGATCAATGGCGCTCAGTCGATGAAAATATAAATGTGCTGCAGACAAAGTACGGTATTCCGACACGCCTTTGTCTGGCGGTTTTGTGGAATGGCTTCGTTGTTTTCGTTTTTTGCCGACGGTGCCTCTTTTTAGTCCACTATAGCAAAGATGGAGTGTGAAGTGACCATTTTAGGACTAAATCACCAGTCTGATTTCTGAATCTCTTGTCAATTACGAATAAAAACTCAACCCGGCAACGCGGCATTCGCAGAGATGGTCCTCGACAATGTGAAAATTACATTACACCACGTTGCCGCGACTGGTCCGATCTAGGGAAATTCCTTGAATAATGGTATCAATGAAGAATTCTTATTGGAGTATGTGTCTAGGTTATTTTTATTTATATTTCAACGATTACATAAAAATATAAAAATAATTAATTTTCAGGATTATTGTTTTTTTTCCTATTTTTGAGGCAATTCGTTTTATTTTTTTAACTCTTCCAATGTATGTCTTTGATGATTATTTTCACCACTTTTTACTAATTGAAAATTGTTAAAAGTTATTTTCCTTTCTTTAAACGTTTTAATCACTTCATCACCGTTTTAAACCAAACAATTCTTTTTTGTTGATAGTTTTTCCATAATTTGTCCTGTTTTTAAGGAAATATGATTGTTGAGTGTCCTTTTAGAGCATTTTCCCTCTAATTAATAGTTTTAATTACTGATTAACACGTTCGCTGCCACTGGCTCCGAAGGGAGCCAGTCGGCTATCGTCTTGTGTGCCATCGACTCCTCACGGAGTCAGTTGCCCTGACAATTTAAATCGTTTAGTAACTCGCCGGCGTTGACGAGGTTTGTTTGTTTGGTATAGTGGTATTGTCGAGTGGTGTGTTTCTTATCTATTTTCGGTTTGGTTCGTATTTGCCAAGGTAGGTTCTTTCTCAGCATCATTATTTAAATGTGTTTGACTCCTGGGACCCGGCACTAACTCAGAGCTGGCAGCGAACGTGTTAAGCGGTCTTACTTAGATTTTTAAGGAATTCTTATTCTATTTTTCACCATATTTTGCTTATTTTAATTATTTTTGTCTTTTTTGTATGGATTTTATCAACTCTTCCAAATTAGTTTTTGCTTGAGGAATATTTTTTAGGTATGTATTAAAACCTTTTTCTTCTTCTCAATTTTTTTTATCACCCTGGTATAGCAGTTTGCCTCGCAGTTTGCTAAATAAACAGATCATTATAACTTATTAAAAATTCAGCTCACACGAACAAAATAAAATTATCAAGAATAAGAAAAAAATTGCTGAAATGAAAACTGAACAAGTCATTGTAAAACCTGATTAAAAATTAAAAATGATTGTAAATGCGTTAATCAGAGAAAACTCATCAAGAATATGAAGAAATGAAGCTCAACAAAAGATAAAACCTCCTTGAACATAGAAAACTCTTAATAATGCGAATTTAAAAAAACTAGATCATACGAATAGAACAAAAATTCGGAAAAAAAACAGCAAATCAAAGTGTCAAATCTCCTCAAAAGTTCATTAAATAAGTAAATTAAACGTATACGGACAAAATAATTTTATAAAAGAGTAATAAAATGTTGAAATAAATGATAAAACTAAACAGATAAGTGTAAACCCTAAAATAATAGTATGTAAAACTATCTTAAAAATTGAAATGTTGATTCGAAAAAAAAGATCCAGAATAAAAAAAAATGTAAATGCAAGAAAAACCGTGTAAGACTTGATTAAAAATAATTAAAAATGGAGGTAATAAATAAAAAATATTACATAATAGAAAAGTTCAAAACCGGACACTTATATTGAGACACTGTCCTTCTAAAAACAGAAAAAAGCCATAAACTCAATCAGCCAAAAAATAAAAATACATTTTCCAAAAGCCTCCACTTAATTAGGCCCAAAAATTATTTATCACCAATTAACAAAATGACCCATTTTTTTTCGAAAAAATACCCAATCCGGAAGCTTTGCATATTTTCTCGCAACACACCTGAATAAAATCGTCCTCCACGGGCGGTTGTTTATTTAAATTAATTAGGTACGCCGATGGTACCAACTCCGTGTTTCTGTGCGAAAAGCAAAACTTCCTTCTTGTGAATTAAACCAGTACAGGTAAATCACTATGGTCGAACAGGTAACGGTATCGACCTATGGAATGAATATAATAATTATAGTGGTGGCGGTTTGGTGGCGGCGCTAGATTGGCGGCTTTGGAATTTATTTTTTCGAGAAATAATCAGTTTCTAATGAACGAGCTCGGTTTATCGTTATTGTTTCTTTGTCTATTATAAATAATATATTGAAAACATTAAAACCTTGTCGGATGTGTAGTATTTTCTTATTTAATGCTTTAAAGCATGCAAAATCGAATTTTATTGAGTTTTTGTGAAACAATTTAAAATTTAGTTGAAAGAACTGATGGAATTATGATTTCACACGTTTTTCCTGAAATATCAACGAAAAAACATACTGACTGATCTGAAAACCGCCAGCCAAAAAATACATAAGTTGATTTGGAAAAAAATCGAAAAAATCGTTATTTAAATGTACCTACCTATTTCCTCATGCACTACAATCAGATTTTTGTTTGAGTTACCAAAATACTAGCAAAAAAGTGTTTTTTTGAAAATCTAGAATCTCTGAAATAAATGATGTTAAAAGCGTCATTTTTTTTTATGAAGCTTCAACGACGTTCATTTGGGTCCTTTATTGCTTGGCATTTTTAAATCTCTTTAGTTTACTTTAATCAACTTTTATATGGGTTAAAACGTTCGATAATCATTTGCAAAAACTTTAGAATTGATTCAAAAAACCTTAAAATTTTTGTTGAAGCTTTAACGACGTTTCTTTTCAAATTGTTTTTGCGATGTTTAGTTCTCTTGAACCAGCTTTAAAATTGGGTTAAATTCGTTTAAATTCTTTTAAAAAGCTTTAACGACATTTGATTGAATTTTGTTTGAATCAATAGTGTTTTTGTGACTGAACTTTCTTTGTTTCCGTATTCAAACAATCCAGAATATCAACAAAATGTTTTTTTATCAATAATCATGATAAAAAGCTTTACAATGCCTTCTTAAAATTGTTTAAATTGTTTTATAAATTTTTTAGGTCGTTTACTGTTTAATTTTTAATTTGCTTTAAAAAACTTTTATAAAGAATGTTTTTTGATAGAGAACAATGTGAATTGTGCTATGTGCTTTTTAAAATAGTTTTTTTCATCCCAATTTCCGTCAACAAGGCCTTAAAAACATTTTGATTGTTGGTAAATGATTTTTTGAGAATCTAATTTCTGAATTGCCAGACGATATTGATCGGGATTGATGCACTGAACTCAGGACTGAACAATAATTTTTTTCTATTTTCCAAAAAATACTCAAAAATTATAATCCCCAGCCTATGCGTATAAAAGTAGTTATCAAACATTTTAAAACTTCTAAAAAGAGGGAAAATGATAAGGAACTTCTTAAACAGCTTTAAAAAAGTTTTAAAAAGCCCTTAAACAGTAATTAGGTTCAACTCGCCTTGATTTTTCAAATAAACTACCCCAAAACTTTCAGAAGAATAATTTTAATCCCCAGCAAACTTATCGAAACAGTTTGGAATTTTTTTTAAGTGGTTTTAAATAGTTTAAAAATGCTAACACATGTATAAAAGTATTCTTTAATTATTTTTGAGCTTCTTAAAAAAGGAAAAATTACATAAAAACGTTTAATAGCTTAAAAAAGTTTAAAGATACAGAAACAAATCGTCTTAACTGAATTGATGTGGGCGTCTGTTGCCGATCTAGCTGTTGATTTGGAAAAGTGCAATTCTACAAAATCCGTTATAAAAACAATCATAACACCAAAACCTCAAGAGATAGGATTTTGCATTTTGCACCAGTGAATTTTTCCGTAGAAATAAGCCAGAAAATATGAAAGTTGATTTGGAAACATTTCAAAAAAATGGTCTTTGAAAATTGAAAAACGCTGTGCAAATTTTCTCAACAACAAAATCTGTAACTAAAGTAGTTAGGGCTAACCCACTTCTGGTTCATTCCAAGATTCATTCATAACCCTAAAAAAAAAAATAAAAAATACATAAGATATGATTTTGATTGCACCGGTGAATTTTTCAGTTCAAGAAAATCGACATGCGTGTGAAGACCAAATTTGAAGCTGATATCTCAACGTTAGAGGGAGTTATGATTTTTTTAAAACAATAATTATTGTGTTCGGGAGATTGTCGTCAGTCTATCACTTTGTGGTTTGAGGTGGTTATACTGATTATAATGATGTCCAAATTGGAAGCTGATATCGCAAAATTAAACGGAGTTATGATTGAAATTGCAAGGAAAATTGTTTTGAGAAAAAATAACTAAAAATGTCGATTTTGTAGTTTATTGAGTTTGAAGTGGATATACTGGAGGAAAATGTGGTCTAAATTTGAAGCTGTTATCTCAAAATTAAAGGAAGTTATGAATTTTTGAAAATTGTTTTGGGAAAATTGTTATCAACCTGTATAACTAAAAATTGCTATGTTGTCGAATGTATAATTTGATGAGTGGGAAGTGGTTACACTGAGTATAATTTGAAGCTGATATCGCAAAATTAAACAGAGTTATGATTTTTTTAAATTGTCATCAATCTATGAATCTGTATAACTAAAAATGTCTAGTTGTGGAATGTGTAGTTAGTGTAGTTTGATGAGTGGGAAGTGGTTAAGCTGATATCGCAAAATTAAACGGAGTTATGATTTTTTGAAAATTGTTGTTGAAAAAAAATGTCAACTAAAAAGTGTTTTTTTCACACTTTTTTCTGGTAAAGAAGAAATACAAAATCCGTTCTTGAAAAAGACAACTCACTAAAATTTCTAAAAATGATAGAATTTTGATTATTGTGAAGTATGTGTAAATATAAAAAATCCGTTATTTAATCAATCATTACTCCAAAATTACAAGGGATAGGATTTCGATTTATACACCAATGAATTTTCCAGACAACTTCACTTTCACATGGAAACCCAAAATGGCCAAAAAAAGCAAAAGTCGATTTGCACATTTTCATAAAATATACCATAAGTTAGTTGAAAATTCATAATTCGGAAACCACAGAAGATAGGATTTTGATTTTTATACCAGTGAATTTCCCCAGACAATTTTCCATAAAAATACTCGAAAAAATATAACAGTGAATTTGGAAAAATTTTGAGAAAATCGTCATTGAAAATCATTGGAAAATTTCCTCAAGTCACACAAAATACGTTATTGAAAATGTCATGACTCCAAAAATAGAAAAGATTATTGTACCAGTGAGTTTCTCAGACAAATTTACAAAAGACAGAAAGATGGTTTTTGAACCGAAGTAATTTCCAGAAAATTTACCTTAAAAACAACCAAAAAACTAATGAGTTGTTCAATCATTAGTGCCAATATATCACAACTTTTCACAAATAATGAACACATGGAAAACTGTAAATGAGCTTAAAAACAGTTTAAAGAGAAACTGACAATAATTTGGAACTAACAGGGTTTTAAGTTGAAATACATATGTATATTTAATCTCCATTATCACAAGAACACAAAAATAAGTCAATTAAATCATTTGAACCAAAGTTTACATATTATTATTTGTCTCAACAAACAGATAAACGACAATTTGATTATCAAGCATTTTCGTCTTTTTGCAAAACAGCACATTATTCATACTGTCGATAGCTTGATTAAAACATACTCATATAATTTTAATCAATTCAATGATCTTTCAACGATATTTACGAGTGACACGTCTACACGCATGGCTGATTATCACTATGGCTAATTGAAATACGTTAATTTGTATTTAGTTTCATGCAGTGCCTCTATTTTCCATTATGGGAAATTTCGGTTATTTAATTAAAATTAGAGCTGAAATCCAATTTACTATAACTAGTGTAAGCTATTCAATAGTGGGAATTTTATTGTTTTTTTCACCATTACAGCTTGTTATGTTATATACTCCCAAAAAATTAAAGTTCTGTTGAATGTTCCACTTTGAATTTTACATTTTACCAAAGCTCAGATAAAATTTTATTAAAAAATGTCTGGTACCTTTGTTCGGAAGCTTATTCGCAGACCACCCACGTATTTTCCCATAAACCCCAAAAGGATTGTTTACTTTTTATTATTTTAAATGCGCTTTTGATTTACTTTATTTCAGGTTAGCATGATGAAAACATTATGTAAACCTACTCAAGAAAATTAAATAAAACCAAGTATATTAGAATTTTTTTTTATACAACAATAATTATTATTATTTGCAATTCGTATTGCCTTCAAAAACAATATTTTTGAGATAATCGCCTTGAAGTCGAACGTTCTGGGAATGTTGATTTTTCACTTTTTTATTTTTTTTTACGCCCTGTATAAAACAATCGCTTGGGTTTATGAAAAAATTCCTCAGATAAAAGTTGTAAAATGTCAGTTGTGAAAAACTGTGTGTTTCTCGGTGTGTTTATAGAAATTTTGAAAATGATAGTTGGTTCACTTATAATGGGAAAAAAATCTATATCCCGGAAAATATACCGATCATGATCTCAATTGAATGAATTTATTGTTGAATTTGACTAAAATTCTTTTTTAGAGCTGAGAAAATATCAAATCGTGATTTGGTGGATGCGCCACAGCCGGCCAATGATATGAAATATTATTAGAAAATCGACTGTGATATAACTAATTTTTTGATTAAATGATTAAATAGTATCATTATCGTGTTTTGAGGTTGTTTTGGCAATTCCAAAAACCTCAACTTTTTCCAAAACGTTTTAAAACAAACTTTGAAATCGGATTTTTAAATTGAAATTTTTTTGATTTTTTTGAGATCCCCCCGTATATAATAGTGGGGATGATTTTTGGGTCTTCTATACAAAGCTATTGAAAATCCGATTTTTCAGGTTTTATGAAATTTATCTTATTATAATTCATTAATTAAAAAAATCATGACTCCACAACTAAAAGAAATAGAATTTTGATCTTTGAACCAGTGAAATTTTCAGACAATTTTCGTTAGAAATTAGTTAAAAATTATATTATATAAAAAAAGAAAATCGTCTCTGAGAATTAAGGTGGACATTTTCCTCGACATTTTCTAAAGATATATACAATATATTAAAAAATTCATAATTCCAAAACTAAAATGGAAGGGATTTTGATTTTTATACCAGTGAATTTTTCAGACAATTTTTCATGGAAAACGGCCAAAAAATGTAAAAGTTGATTTGGAAAATTTCGAAGAAATCGGCTTTTAAAATTGATGTGTACAATTTCCCAAAATATACAACATCCGTTCATGAAAAAAGTCATAACTCCAAAACTACAAGAGATAGGATTTTGATGTTTGCACCAGTGAATTTTCCAGACCATTTCCCATGGAAAACAACCAAAAATATAAAAGTTGATTTGGAAAAAAATCGAGAAAATCGTCTTTGAAAATGATGTGCACAATTTCTACAGTTGTACAAAATCGGTTATTGAAAATAGGATTTAAATTTTTGAATCAGTGATCAGCCAAGATTTCCTACAATTTTGATGAAAGACATTTTTCCATACAACGAACATTTTCCTTTATAAAAGGTGTCAAAAAACTTTATACCATAATGAGATGATTTGGTGAATTTGAGGGCATTCTACTTTTTCACGTATATCTCAAAAACTACAACTCCTATCAAAAAATCTTGCATGGCGTTTTATTGAGAAGAAAATTTTCTACAATTTTCATCCGAGACATTTTTCGATAGAATGAACCTTTTTCTTTATACAGGGAGTCAAAAAACTTCATCCCGATTTGGTGAATTTGAGAGCATTCTACATACTTTTTCACATAATACCTATATCTCAAAAACTACAAATCCTAAAACCTCAAAGAGGTTTTTTATTCACAAGAAAATTTCCTGCGATTTTCATTTGAGACATTTTTCCATAGAATGGATCTTTTCCTTTAAACAGGGAGTCAAAAAACTTCATCGGACTTCATCCCGATTTGGAGAATTTGAGGGCATTAGGTATACTTTTTCGCGTATAACTCAAAAACTACAACTTCTATAAAAAAACCTCAAAGAGGTTTTCTATTCATAAGAAAATTTCCTACTGTTTTTATTTCTGACATTTTTCTTAATACAGGGTGTCAAAAAACTTCATCCCATAATGAGACGAATTACCAAATTTGACGGCATTCTACTTATTTACGTAGAAGTCAAAAACTAAAACCCCTATTGAAAAAAACCCTAAATTGCGTTTTTTATTAAAAAGAAAATGTCCTACAATTTTCATTTGAAACATTTTTTTATACACTGAACGCTTTCCTTTATACGGGAAGTCAAATAACTTTATACCCACACCTTTAAATAAAATGATAAAATTCCTCGCATTAAATTCCAATTAAATTGTCATTAAAACATCAAATTCATAAACTTTGATGAAGAAAATATCCAAGTATGTCAACGCATAACGGACATATGAATATTTGACTTCCATGATTTTTTATGGACTTTTTGCCTCAAGGTTGCAAAAACGAAGACTTTTTTGCATTTTCAAAAAATTAAAAAAATGGATAGGTATGGTCATCAAAATCTACATCAAGTTCCCTTAAGTTTTGTAAAAAAACGTTACCGAGTAGTCGTAGAGTAAACAGAAAGTTGATAAAAATCATTTCATCAAACAATTTTGATATTGTTTCCTGATTTTTGTTGAAAATTTGGTCGGATTGTCCCAGTCTGGTTATTCCAATTTATACTAGCTTGAAAAAAAACATTATTTTGATTAACAAGAGATTTTGGCAAATCTCTGGTCAATCTGTGGTTTTGCGATAAATTATACGATGTCATAAATAACTGAGTCCGTAAAAAAAGAAGGTTTTATCGATAATATTCCATACAAAAAATTGTGGGTGTTTTGGCAACATTTCCTATAAACATAAATCACTGACTGACGCCATAATAAAAAAAAAATCTCTATTTTCACAGACAATTTCCCAACCACATTTACATGTTACAAACCGTAAATCTTCGCGAATTAAAAGCCAATCAAGATTTCCAGTCGCTGACTACAGCATAAACTACAGCCGAAATACAGCATATTTCCCCCTTTATATAATAAAGCGTGACAAACCAAAGAGCTTACACAAGGAGGGTAATGTTACAAGCTACATCCTCACAATATATCGATCCTGGCCTCCCTATAGCGTTCCACCCCATTTAAAATAATATTGATTCTTGCCATCCGCCGACCATGTGACGTTTGATGTGTTCATTACAATTAGTTCAAACCCCCTTTTTATAGGAAAAAATTAAATGAGAGCCAGATTGACGGTTACAGTGCGTTTTTTGTTCAGCGGAAAATCTGTATGTCTGTGTTCTTATAACTCAAGAACCGTAGAAATAAGTTCAATGACAATTTGCAGAGTTATCAGTTTAATCAGGGAATAGTCCAAGGACATGGATTTATTTGTCAACTCGTAGCTGATTTTTAAAAATTGAGATTTGTATACAAATTTTTGATAAAAAATGACATTTATTGACGATGACAGTAATTTTTGAGGCATGTTCTATTGGAAGGTATAAATCAAGCCGCGTTCACATTATTAAATAAATTTATGCGTTTTCTGTTGTAAATGAGAGTTCCTAATCTCAAAATTGTACAAATTCAATCTGGTATTTCGCCAAAGAAGTTGAGTAATTGAATTTCTCATATGTTGCTCGACCCTACACCACATTGAAAAGAACAAAAAACATCCCATCTGCAGACCCTTATCACTTTTGAAAGGCCCAAAATCTCCGACTATAAGTGAGCGGAAAAGATTACAACTTTCAGAAAAAAACGAAGGTTGACTATAAATTTAATTTTCTTCAGAGCTTTTAGCGTGCATAAAGGGAAACTGACCCTTGAAATACATTTAATAGACTGCGATTTGTAAAAGATGCTTTTTTGAGGTTTTCTGAATGGGCTTGAAAGCTCAACAACTTGAAAAAATTAAGCTTAATCTATCAATTGAGCCATCAATACCCAATCCCATAAAATTCCGTCTTTAGCTGATAAAAGTCGTTTGAACTAGAACCTCGTAAAATGCTTCATAAATCATGAAATTGGTTTCCGAACGCCGTATTTGTTATAAAAATTAGATTTATTGAAAAAGTTAGGTTCGGGAAATATAACAACAACCATTCCATAAAAGTCAAACTCTTCAACTATATAAAAGTCTATGATTCGAGAAGTTTTGATTCAGAAGAATCAAACAAACTAACAAAAATAGCAGCATCTTCAAAGTATCAAGTTCAAACTTGTTTCCTCAATAATTGTTGGTAAATATTCTAATTCTGCACCAGAAAGTCAGGAGACCCAAGTCAAAAGTTGCAAAGATGATGCCATATCGAAATCTAAATAATTCTTGACATCCCAAGTTTCTTCACTTTCCGAGTCTAAAACAACGTAAAATCTTCGATATTCTAATGAAAATCTTCTTTTGTGAAGATGCTCATAAACCTATACACATAATGCAGCTATAGCGGAATCTAAATCATTCTTGAATAACCCATACACAAACATCCATCTTCATAAAATTTACTTTCCGAATCCAAAACAACATGAAATCTTCGATAATCTAGAAAATCTTTACTAATGAATCCCCAGAAACCTAGAACATTTTGCACAGAATATGCATATAGCTATTATAGCGGAATCTAAATAATTCCTCACGAACTGAAACAGAAACAGCCATCCTCATAAAATTCATCATACGAATCCTAAACAACATGAAATCTTCGATAATTCAATGGAAATCTTCACTAATGACTCAGAGATCCAAAGAAACTTAAATCTTGCAAAAATTATGCATATAGCTATAATAGCGGACTCATAATAATTTTAAAAGAACTTATACAGAAACATCCATCCTCATAAAATTCACTTGCCGAATCCAAAACAACATGAGAAGATTTTCAGCAAATTATGGAAGATTAATTTGCTGAAGATCTTCACTAATGACTCAGAAGAAACCGATGAAGAAACCAAAGACATCTTGCAAAAATTATGTATATAGCTATAGCGGACTCTTAGTAATTTTTAAAGAACTGATACAGAATCACCCATCCTCATCAAATTCCCTTTTCGAATCCTAAATGACTTGAAATCCTTGATAATCTAATGAGAATCCTCACTACTGAAGATCCACATAAATCTAGGAACTGAATCCTGTTTGAAGAACTGATACCTGAACATTTATGGAAAACCCTAAGGGTCTTCAGAGACCATAACTAAGAATAGCGGAACTCGTCATTGAATCAAGTTCTTCACTTTCCAAACCATAACAACATGAAATCTTCAATATTGAAATCTTGACAAATGGCAGATGCTTACAAGGTTCTAATATGTAGACAACAAAAGATTTTGGAGAAAACGTTATCATCTATCCCATTTTTGAATCAATCTATCCTAACTCCTATGAGGAATTCAAAACCCCGGACATGTTGACTTTACTTCCCGGACACAAAACAACAGAAAAATCTTCAGCAGCACGACGCCTACAAAGTTCTAATTGCGAACAACAAAGGTTTTATGAAGAAAAAACTATAACAAGAGCTAAGCTTCAGAGAAACACAGATGAAGAATTCTAAAACGTCGAACCAACCAAACGCGGAGCAAGAATTCTAAAACCCTTCACAGCACTGCTAAAGAAACACTCATCCTCATTCAACTCACTCCGTTCGCGAAAACATCATGCAATCTTTCATTTTTAATAAAAATCCTAATTAACGACGCTAATTGTGGACAACAAAGGTTGTTCAAAGAAAACTTAAGTGTTCGGTAGAGCAAAACTAATCCGATCTTCAATGAATTTAAAGCGGAACAAAGTGAAGAATTCTAGAAACCCACGCATTGAAGTTCTACTGACTAAACAAGCATACAAAGTTCTAATAATTGTACAAAATCGCGGATCAAGAATTCTAGAACTAAGTTTCTTCACTTCCCCAACCTTCAACATCATGTAATCTTCCATTAATGGGTCTCGATAAGAAGTCCACCAAATTCTTGTTGCGGACAACAACAGAATACTAGAATCTTCACTTTCCTAAGCCCACAAATTTCTAATTAATTCTAACACCACCCGCGATGGAACTAAATCCTGACTCTTCTTATCCCAGAAAGTTTCTTCACTTCTCCAAAACCTAACATGATTGAAAATCAAAATCACATCGTGTAATTTCCCCTTTTTTAGTAAAAGTCGGTAAGCAAGGTAGAAGTCCATCAATTTCTTGTTGCGGACAACAAAGATTTCTTCTTCACTTTTCCTTGGTGCAATAATAGTTTACTGTTTAGAATTCTAGGAACCCCAATATTGGAAACAGCCATCCTCATAATTCAATGAAAATCTTCACTAATGACTCAGAGATCCAAAGAAACTTAAATCTTGCAAAAATTATGCATATAGCTATAGCCTCGGCTATAGCGGACTCATAATAATTTTAAAAGAACTTATACAGAAGCACCCATCCTCATCAAATTCAGTTTCCGAATCCAAAACAACATGAAATCTTCGATAATCTAATGAAAAAGTTCACTACTGAAGATTCACACAAATCTAGTAACTGAATCCTGTTTCAAAAACTGATACCTGAACATTTATGGAAAACCCTAGGGTCTTCAGAGACCATAACTAAGAATAGCGGAACACGTCATTGAATCAAGTTCTTCACTTCCCAAACCATAACAACATGAAATCTTCAATATTGAAATCTTAACAAATGGCAGATGCTTACAGGGTTCTAATATGTAGACAACAAAAGATTTTGAAGAAAACGTTATCATCTATTCCATTTTTGAATCAACCTATCCTAACTCCTATGAGGAATTCAAAACCCCGGACATGTTGACTTTACTTCCCGGACACAAAACAACAGAAAAATCTTCAGCAGCAAGACGCCTACAAAGTTCTAATTGCGAACAACAAAGGTTTTATGAAGAAAAAACTATAACAAGAGCCAAGCTTCAGAGAAACACAGATGAAGAATTCTAAAACGTCGAACCAACCAAACGCGGAGCAAGAATTCTGAAACCCTTCACAGCACTGTTAAAGAAACACTCATCCTCATTCAACTCACTCCGTTCGCGAAAACATCATGCAATCTTTCATTTTTAATAAAAATCCTGATTAACGACGCTAATTGTGGACAACAAAGGTTGTTCAAAGAAAACTTAAGTGTTCGGTAGAGCAAAACTAATCCGATCTTCAATGAATTTAAAGCGGAACAAAGTGAAGAATTCTAGAAACCCACGCATTGAAGTTCTACTGACTATACATTTTCATCAAGCATACAAAGTTCTAATAATTGTACAAAATCGCGGATCAAGAATTCTAGAACTAAGTTTCTTCACTTCCCCAACCTTCAACATCATGTAATCTTCCATTAATGGGTCTCGATAAGAAGTCCACCAAATTCTTGTTGCGGACAACAACAGAATACTAGAATCTTCACTTTCCTAAGCCCACAAATTTCTAATTAATTCTAACACCACCCGCGATGGAACTAAATCCTGACTCTTCTTATCCCAGAAAGTTTCTTCACTTCTCCAAAACCTAACATGATTGAAAATCAAAATCACATCGTGTAATTTCCCCTTTTTTAATAAAAGTCGGTAAGCAAGGTAGAAGTCCATCAAATTCTTGTTGCGGACAACAAAGATTTCTTCTTCACTTTTCCTTGGTGCAATAATAGTTTACTGTTCAGAATTCTAGGAACCCCAATATTGGAGAACTTCTAAAGAAGCATTTATCTTCACGGCGGAACTAAATCCTGACTGAACTTCTTTATTTTTCCAAAATCTAACATGATTGGAAAACGCGGAACAAGAAGCAAGGTAGAAGTCCTCGAAATTCTGGTTGCGGAACAGAGTTGAGTGTTTAGATATCTAGAAACCCCCACATCTTCACTTTCCCAAGCTCACAAAGTTCTAATTCTTCATTACCAAGCGATTTAGAGAAGTCTAATCCTGTAATAGCCATGGCATTGGAACTAAGTCCTGAATTTGCAAAGGTCAGTCCGATGTTGAACGGCCACAAAGTCCATTCCCACAACCCCACAATGACGCATCTAATACCAACATTCCTCACGGGTACAAAACTTGTTCTAAACGTACCTAAGAGCACACAAAAGATTCCTCGACGGCAGCATTCACTTGACCACACTCGGCGGGTTAGTAAATAGTTAGTACCAGTACCGGTTGTTAGTCGGAACTCACCCTCTTGCTCAAAAAATATCCTAACATCGTCTTTACAACGAAAATCACCCTCCACTGAATGAAAACACTAATATCACAGATCGATCACACATTGCACTGAGAACTGCATATCCAATTTTGTTTGGGGCACTCAAATCACAATTTTTGAGACTCGCTCCACTACATAGCTACGACACCGATCGACATAGAGTTGCTCGGAGTTGCACGAAACTGAAACGTTCGTTCTTGCTCGGTGGCTCGGACGCGACTGTCGACTTTTCAACTTTCAACAGCGCTCGATCAGATAAATTTCCCATACCTGAGTTTCGAGCGGCAACCGTCGAGCTGTTCGAGGTCTCTCTCTTCGGCCTCTCTTCTCTTCTCTTACATGCCTAAATAATTTGTAAACATTCGGCTCAAAAAATAAGCTCTTTGTTTGCGAGGGTTTTCACGAATAGACCATAGAGCACCTCTATTCGTAGGTCTAATCGATCAGCGGCTTATAGGTCGGTGAATGGGGTAACCCATAGAATTTCGTTTTTATACATGAAGCGAGATTAAATATCTTCAAAATGATCAAAACCTTGTTGAGGGTGTCGAACTTTGCACTTCTAATAAATTTATTCGAAAGAACGGAATCTTGTACGTTTGTGCAAAAAAAAATTGAATATTCATTTTTATATAAAAAAAAGGTTCCAATTACGTATATGAAGCAAGCAATCTTATCTTTATTCATCTAATCCGGATTATTATTGCTTACAGTTTTATATTGATTAGTCCTTGAATCATCTTTCTCTGATTATTTCCGTTGTGTCAATTTTTCGAATAATTTGTATGAGTTTTTGTTTAGAACTTCTTCATTAATTTAGGTTAGTTTTGGTTAGTTTCGGATGATTTTGATTAGTTTTGAGTTAGTTTGGGTTAGTTTACGTTGATTTTGGTTATTTTCGGACAGTTCTGATAAGTTTGCATGGTTTAGTTCTGATTAGCTTGGGCTAGTTTGGGTCGGTTTCGGTTAGATAGGGTTAATTTTGAGTTAGTTAGGGCTTGTTTGGGTTAGTAATGGGTTTGTTGTGTTAGTTTTGACTAGTTTGGCTTAGATTTAGTAGGTTTCGATTCGATCAGCTTTGGTTTGATTTTGGTTAGTTTGGGTTAGTTTGAGTTGGTTTTGCTTAATTTGGGTTGGTTTTGCTTGGTTTCAGATATATGGCTGGTTCTGGCTAGTTAAGGTTGGTTTGAGTTTATTTTGGGTAGTTTTGATTAGTTTGGGTTAGTTCTCGTTGATTTTGGTTAGTTTAGCCTAGTTTTGGTCAGTTTTGATAAGTTTGCTTTGGTCCTGATTAGCTTGGGTGAGTTTGAGTCGGTTTCGATTAGTTTTGGATTAGTAATAGTTAAGTTTTTCATTTAGTTTTGGTTACTTTGGTTTAGTTTTAGTATAGGTTTAGATTAACCTTGTTTCGTCTTGCCTAGTTTGAGGTGGCTTTGATAAGTTTGGGTTGATTTTGATTGATTTTGGTTAGTTTGAGTTACTTTTGGCAGCTTTGGTTGGCTTTCGTTGGTTTTAGTTAGTTTTGAGAGGTTTGGGTTAGTTTTGAATAATTTGCGTTTATTTTGGTTTAATTTGATCAGTTTAGGTTGGTTCATGTTGATTATGATTGATTTCGGTGGGTTTTGTTGGTTAGGCTTAGTTTTGGACTGTTCTGATGAGTTGGGTCTAGTTTTGATTGGCTTGGGTTAGTTTGAGTCAGTTTTGGTTAGTTTGGATTAATTATAGTCAGTTCCTTCTAGTTTTGGTTAGTTTGGTTTAGTTTTAGTAGGTTTCGATTAGCTTTGTTTTGGTTAGTTTGGGTTGGTTTTGTCTAGTTTGAGTTCGTTTTGATTATTTTGGGTTAGCTTGAGTTGATTTTGATTGGTTTTAGTTAGTTTTGGTTAGTTTGCGTTCATTTTGGGTAGTTTTGATTAGTTTGGGTTAGTTTACGTTGATTATGGTTAGTTTGGCTTAGTTTTGGTCAGTTTTGATAAGTTAAGTTTAGTTTTGATTAGCTTGAGTGAGTTTTAGTCGGTTAGTTAAGATTAGTTTTGGGTTAGTTATAGTTGGTTTTTCAATTAGTTGTGGTTACTTTGGTTCAGTTTTAGTATAGGTACTATAGGTTTAGATTAGCTTTGTTTAGTTTGGGTTGATTTTGATAAGTTTGGATCAGTTTTGTTATTTGATTTAGTTTTGGCAGTTTGGTTGGTTTTCGTTGGTTTCGGTTAGTTTTGTTGGTTTAGTTTTGATAGGTTTGGGTTAGTTTTGATCAATTTGCATCTATTTTTGTTCAATTTGATCAGTTTTGGTTAGTTCATGTTGATTTTGATTAGTTTCAGTTAATTTTGGTTACTTATTGTTGGTTTGGCTTAGTTTTGTTCTGTTCTGATAAGTTTAGTTTAGTTTTGATTAGCTTGGGTTAGTTTGAGTCAGTTTTGGTTAGTTGGGGTTGGTTTTGGTTTAATTTGGGTTAGTTTGAGTTAATTAAAGTATGTTCCTTCTAGTTTTGGTTAGTTTGGTTAAGTTTTCGTAGGTTTCGATCAGCTTTGTTTTGATAAGTTTGGGTAAGTTTTCGTTTAGTTTTCGGTTAGTTCTGGTTGTTTCTGGCTAGTTTGGGTTAGTTTGAGTTCATTTTGATTGGTTTTAGTTACTTTTGGTAAGTTTTCGTCTATTTTGGGTAGTTTTGGTTAGTTTGAGTGAGTGACGAATTTATGTTTACCTTATTATTATTGAAATTCTAGGTTCATTATACGTTATCAACTCGATAACAGTTGTTTCATTTTCACAAATAATTTTTTCAAATGTCACATCTTGGCAACATGGTATGTCATTTTTGTATCATTCGAGTATGAGTTTCAAGGATTTACATTTGGAATTTCGACGTTTTTTATGTTCCAAAAAATTAGTAAAACATTTCAAAACTAGAGTTTAGGTTAGGTGAACATTTTTCCATTAACCAATGTTCAAACTTTTTCTGACTAGTATTTCAAAACCAAATTTCAAACGGTTTGAAAAATGTAGGTTCTCAAAATTTTACCTGGAACTCATTTTTCATGTTCCACAATTTTCAAAACTACCTAGTTGAACTTTTTAAAATTTTTGTTCGGGTTTGATGTGAACATTTTTCAAAAACTTTTAAACCTTTAAACTTCCTCTGCCTGAAATTCCAAGACGAAATTTCAAAGAGTTTAAAATTTATAGCTTGTCAAAGTAACATTTGTAACTTCGGAGTTTTTCATGTTCCATAATTTTCAAAAATTAGTCAAACATTTTAAAATTAGCGTATGGGTTTGACGTGAACATTTTTCCATTAATTAATATTCTACCTACATCTGACTAAAATTTCAGGCCCGAAATTCGGACGGTTTGAAAAAATTTCAATTGGAATTTCGACATTTTTTATGTTACAAAATTTCCGAAAATTAGTCAATCAAACCATATCTGTGCAATTGATCAAAGTTTAAAATTTTTCTGACTGAAATTTCAACAAAACATTTCAAACAGTTTGAGAATCATACCTTGTCATTAATAATTGAATCACAAAATAATAAACAAAAGTACAAACAAAAATCATCATCAAAAAACTAAAAATGAGATAGAAAATAAATCAATAACGAAACAAAGAAACACTTGGTAAATAGAAAAGTAAAACATCACAGAATAAAAACATCTCATGAAGTCGGAGTAAAAAAAACAGATAATGATAATACAGAGACAATTGATCAAGAAAGATGAAGAAAAACTGGCAAAAAAATAAGGCGAAGAAAGCATGTTTAAAAGAAAATGCAATAAAACTCCTAAAGTAACGAAAACATGAAAAAAAAACTGCTCAATCTTTCAATTCAGCACAACTTTTTTTTGTTCTATCGTTGGTACCAATGACATCACCTAATCTCCATCAAAACATCCAATACAAGAATCTAATCAAAAATCTTTACAAAACAAAAAAAATGTCAGATGCCGACAACATAACCCGCTCGAACAAAAATTTATCGATCTAGGATGGTCGAAAAAAGCAATTTTTCACCGCACATGTCAACCCAGTCATCTACTTTATGTTTCCTTTTAACTTTTGAGCCGCCACGATTGTTTCAAAATGCCGGTTCTAGGTAGCTGTTTTGGCATGTTTATTGGGTTTGACATTTTTTGCGGTTTGTTTCGACCTAATTGGCCCCTTAATCTAGATTAGCAAATCTTTCCGTGTAACACTTATCAGTGCGAAGAGTGAGGGTGTTCGACGAGTGATTCTGTGGATTGGTTCGTTGGTTTGAGAAAAAATTGAAGAAAAAATGCTAACAATGGCAACAACTGATTCCGATTGTATGTTTAATTTCGTAGATAATACCGGCTATTACTGATGATAAATGCAAAACAATCAATTATACCCCATCCCGCAGGCATTGAAAGCAACAACTACCTATAATTACGACCGGGGGTGTAATTAAGGAAATGGGATTAACCCCCTTACCCCCCTTAGAGAAAAAAAAAACTAATCAAGTGTAGAAACAGCTCGGAGCTTTTAATCAATTTGTTTAGCTCAAATCTGCTTTTTCAGGTTAGAAGGTTTTATCTACGAGTATATTTATTATTCTCGGGGCTTAAGGAAAATAGGGTTGCGAGGTAATGGTGGTTTTATGTGCAGTCTAGTGAAGAGTTGTTTTCTTTGGAATTAGTTTATTTTTGGATGGATGAGAACTGATCGGGTTTAGAGAGTTTTTACGATTTCACTCTGGCGGACCAGAACTGAAAATTTTAGGTGACGATTTTTGGTTTTTCAAAGGTTTCTGAAGCCCTTTTATTTATTTTGGCAAAATGTTTCCAATAAATCCACGATTTTTCACAAAATCTACTTTTTTATCAGTGATTGCCAACATCTGCAGTAATTTTTCAAGATTTTGGAGGTGATTCCTTGTTATTCGCAACCTTTTCTTAACAAATTATTGGTTATTGTTCAAAATTATAACAAAGTCTATAATTTTATTGCCAATATATCGCAAGAGTTTTTAAAGACTTTTTGTTTTTCGCAACGATTTTAGTGCGAAATCTCGATTTGTATCCGTGATTGCTAAGATTTGGCAGACACTGAAATTTTGGATAGCACTTCTTATTTTTCGCAAAGGTTTTTCGACTATTTTGTAATTTTCTTGCAAGAACCTCGATTTGAGTCCATGATTGCAAAGATTTCACGATTTTTTGTTTTTCGCAGATTTTTTTCCAATCATTTTACGGTTTCGTGCGAAAACCTCACGAATACTCGATTCATATTCGTGATTGCCTAGTTTTCGCAAACATTTTCAGAGAATTTGGAAAAGACTTCTTGTTCTTAGCAAAGTTTTTTCGACTATTTTGCAATTTTCTTGCGTGAACCTCAATTTGTAAACGTGATTGCAAAGATTTCGCGCAAATTTTGAGAAATTTTTGAGGCATTTTTTTTTTTTTTCGTAGAGTTTTTTCAACTATTTCACGATTTCGTGCAAAAACTTCACAAAATTTTGATTTGTGTCAGTGATTTCTATGATTTCGCAAATCTTTTCGGAGATTTCGGGGACGGTTTTCCGCAACTATTTAACGATTTTCGTACAAAAACCTCAAGAAACCGCGATTTGCATCCTTGATTGCTGAGATGTCGCAGACATTTTGAGAGATTTCGTAGTGATTGCTTTATAGATAATTTCTTGTTTTTAAGAAAGTTTTTTCAACTATCTCACGATTTCGTTCGAAAACCTCACAAGAGCTCGATTTCTATCCTTGATTGCTGAGATTACGCAAACATTTTCAGATAATTTGAAGACGACTTCTTGTTTGTCGCAGTTTTTTTGCAACTATTTCAAGATTTCGTGTGAAAACCTCACGAAACCTCGATTTGTATCCGTGATTGCCAAGATTTCGCAGACCTTCTCAGAGATTTCGGAGACAATTTCTTGTTTTCCTTAACTATTTACCGATTTTCGTGCAAAAACCTCAAGAAACCCTGATTTGTAGCCTTGATTGCTGAGATTTCGCAGACATTTTGAGAGATTTCGTAGTGATTGCTAAGATTTCGCAGACATTTCAAGATACTTTGTAGACGATTTTTTGTGTTTTTCAAGGTTTTTTTGAATTTCAACATTTCGTACAAGAACCTCACGAAACCGCGATTTATATTCGTGATTGCCAAGATTTCGCAGACCTTTTCAGAGATTTTGGAGACAGTTTCTTGTTTTTCGCAACTATTTAACGATTCTTGTACAAAAACCTCAAGAAACCTCGATTTGTATCGTTGATTGCTGAGATTTCGCAGAAATGTTGAGAAATTTCGTTGTGATTGCTGAGATTTCCCAACCTTTTAAGAGACTTTGTAGACGATTTTTTGTGTTTCTCAAGGTTTTTTTCAACTATTTCAACATTTCGTACAAAAACCTCACGAAACCTCGATTTGTATCCGTGATTGCCAAGATTTCGCAAACCTTTTCAGAGATTTTGGAAACGGTTTCTTGTTTTCCGCAACTATTTCATCATTTTTGTACAAAAACCTCAAGAAACCTCGATTTGTATCGTTGATTGCTGAGATTTCGCAGAAATTTTGAGAGATTTCGTTGTGATTGCTGAGATTTCCCAACCTTTTAAGAGACTTTGTAGACGATTTTTTGTGTTTCTCAAGGTTTTTTTCAACTATTTCAACATTTCGTACAAAAACCTCACGAAACCTCGATTTGTATCCGTGATTGCCAAGATTTCGCAAACCTTTTCAGAGATTTCGGAAACGGTTTCTTGTTTTCCGCAACTATTTCATCATTTTTGTACAAAAACCTCAAGAAACCTCGATTTGTATCGTTGATTGCTGAGATTTCGCAGACATTTTGAGAGATTTCGTTGTGATTGCTGAGATTTCGCAATTTTAAGAGACTTTGTAGACGATTTTTTTTTGTTTCTCAAGGTTTTTTCGAACTATTTTAACATTTCGTACAACAACCTCACGAAACCTCGATTTGTATCCGTGATTGCCAAGATTTCGCAAACCTTTTCGGAGATTTCGGAAACGGTTTCTTGTTTTTCGCAACTATTTCATGATTTTCGTACAAAAACCTCAAGTAGCCTCGATTTGTATCCTTGATTTCTGAGATTGCGCAATCATTTTGAGACATTTCGCAGTAATTCCAAAGATTTCGCAGAACATTTCGAAAAACTTTGTTGACGATTTCTTGTTCTTCTCAAAGTTTTTTCAACTATCTTACGATTCCGTTCGAAAACCTTACAAGAGCTCGATTTGTATCCTTATTTGCTTAGATTTCGCACACATTTTCAGGAATTTTGGAGACAACTTCTTGTTTTTCTCAAGGTTTTTTTCAACTATTTCAAGATTACGTGCAAAAACCTCACGAAACCTCGATTTGTATCCGTGATTGCCAAGATTTTGTAGACCTTTCTATAGAGATTTCGGAGACAGTTCCTTGTTTTTCGCAACTATTTTACGATTTTCGTGCAAAAACCTCAAGAAACCTAGACTTGTATCCTTGATTGCTGAGATTTCGCAGACATTTTGGGAGATTTTGTAGTGATTGCCAAGATTTCGCAGACAATTTTTCGCAAATGTTTTTCAACTATTTTAGGATTTTCATGCCAAAATCTCACGAAACCATGATTTTTGAACGTGAGCTTGCTATTAGTATACGTAGTTGCCATTGATTTCTTAATTTTAATCGATCTGAGTGGATTGATGGTGACGGTGCGTTTTTTGTTCTCGTTTTATGTGACCATAAGCGTTCTTGATAAGGGTTTCAACCAGGATAGAGTGACAATTTACCAAAACTAGACAGTTTTCAAATGAAGATCAAAAAACAGTTAGTAATAAGAGGCCGCGCAATACAGGGTGTGTTTGAAGTTGGGGTTTTGTTTTTAACATGAGACAGGACTTGATAAAAGAAGCAAATTTCTCAAATAACATTTTCACGAACACTCAAAAAAAGGAGATTTGGCTTGATAAAAATCAAAAATGTGCGAGAACTACGCCTGACTTGAAAAACACACAATTCTATTCAACCTTGTTTTACGCCGCGTCAAAACAAACTGCCATCTCCCCCGAAATCTCGAGCAACCTTCTGATTGGTCGAACGACATAAATCATAGGACTCAGCACACAACGCATTTATCAGGGCTGTACTCAGATTGCGCGGATCAGTTTAAGCCATCTAGACCTGTTTCTATTCCAAAAAGTGGCAGTAAAGTCTGATAGATTAGTCTTATATTTCCCATATTTATAATCCAATCTGTATTTGTACATAATATACCCAATACAAACATGAATTTATTCAATTCATTTATTTGAGAAAGAATAAAGTAGAATACGACCCTGGAAAGCCGCCGCGTGCCTCTGTTTACATCAGGCGTAACTCAAGATTGAATGGTCTGTAAATAGTACATTATATTATTGATTTCTTTTCCAATTCCGTGCCTTTTTGACAACCAGACACGAACGGAAAATATGGAAAATATTTATTATTAGAATCTAGTCTATTTTGTGTCGTAACAATCGACTGAAAAATAATCAAACGACTTGACAGTAACGAGCACACTTAGCAACTCAAGAGCAATTTACTATCGATTTCCAATCATTCATCTTCAGTGATTGGATTAAAAAATACATATTCATAGACGACATTTTCTAATAAAGACTTCTCCCACTGTCCCATGACTAATGGCAACCATTACCATCAAAACCCAACCGCACATTACCGGAATTCTTCACCTGTTATCACATTAAAAATAATAAACTTGTCTCTGTTTGTCCGGGCCTTCAAATTTCCTAGAACCCCACCACGAAATTCTTCTCTCTCCCATTTAACGATGGTTATTAACTTTAAATCTCTTTTTATTTGCGCTTTTTAAATAGGCACCCTGTGGACGTTTGGGCGTTGCTTCGTCAACCAGATAAGAATCGGTCTTAAACTTACAATATCTCGGTATCATTATGCGATATTGACTCGAGTTATGAAAATTAACACGGAATTTGTGACAATGTTTGGTTAGGATTTTTACTTTGTGGTGGTATCAAGGGGTTGGTACCTGTTTAAATCATTAAAAATACGTTTAGGATTTTTGATACTTTAAAGAACTTAACATTATTTTACTCATTGATTATTTTATCTTTATCATCATTTTTATCTCACAGAGCAATTTTCACTGGATCATGGGACTCTTAGGAGAATCCCACAAACCCCAAAATATATTCATCTAAAGACCAATCCTTGGTTTTATGGAAAAAGACAAAATTGTTTAAGAAAATAGTTGATACTACACTCCTCAAACATTGGCAGAAAATTTTAAAAAAATACTGGAAGAGTGATGATTGAAACTATTTAGTTGATCTTGGAGACTAACAGAAATTTTTTAAATCTTGGTCTTGAATTTATCGCTAAATCGATTGGTGAAATGCTGAGACGATTATCAATTTTGGTTTTTGAGTAATTATTTTTTTTTTATAAGTGTAGTGTCAGTTAAGGAGTGTCACTGGTCTTAACCCAAATTTCCTTTCTATTCTTGAGACACCCTGTATATTTGTTTGATGATTTTGGTCTTGAATCTATTGCTAAATCGATTGGTGAAGCGATCAGACGATTATCTATCTTGATTTTTGAGTTAATTATTATTTTTTGAAAAGTTTGGACTCGTTCTTGTCAACAAATATGTCTTGGTCCTTCGAGCCGGATCAATGGACCTCGATTGTATCCGTGATTCCCACCATTTCGCGAAATTTTTGGGGACGATTTCTTGTTTTTTGAATCTCGATTTGTGTCATTGATTTCTATGATTTCCCTTTTCAGAGATTTCAGAGACGATTACTTGTTTTCCGCAACTATGTTACGATTTTTGTGCAAAAACCTCAAGAAACCTTGATTTGCAGCCTTTACTGCTGAGATAGAGCAGAAATTTTCAGAGATTTCGTACTGATTGCTAAAATTTCGCAGACATTTTGAAAGACTTTCTAGACGATTTCTTGTTTTTCTCAACATTTTTTCAACTATCTAACGATTTCGTGCGAAAACCTCACAAGACCTCGATTTCTATCCTTGATTGCTAAGATTTCGCAGACATCATGAGAAATTTTGGAGACGACTTCTTGTTTTTCGCAAGGTTTTTTCAACTATTTCAAGATTTCCTGTGAAAACCTCACGAAACCTCAATTTGCATCCGTGATTTCCAAGATTTCGCAGACCTTTTTAGAGATTTCGAAGACAATTTCTTGTTTTTCTTAACTATTTAACGATTTTCGTGCAAAAACCTCAAGGAACCCTGATTTGTAGCCTTGATTGCTGAAATTTAGCAGACATTTTGAGAGATTTCGTAGTGATTGCTGAGATTTCGCAGACATTTGAAGAGACTTTGTAAACGATTTCTTGTTTTTCTCAACGTTTTTTCAACTATCTTACGATTTCGTGCGAAAACCTCGCAAGAGCTCGATTTCTATCATGTTTTCCGTAACTATTTTACGATTTTCGTGCTAAAACCTCAAGAAACCTCGATTTGTAGCCATGACTGCTGAAATTTAGCAGACATTTTGAGAGATTCCGTAGTGATTGCTGAGATTTCGCAGACATTTGAAGAGACTTTGTAGACGATTTCTTGTTTTTCTCAACGTTTTTTCAACTATCTTACGATTTCGTGCGAAAACCTCGCAAGAGCTCGATTTCTATCATGTTTTCCGTAACTATTTTACGATTTTCGTGCTAAAACCTCAAGAGACCTCGATTTGTAGCCATGACTGCTGAAATTTAGCAGACATTTTGAGAGATTCCGTAGTGATTGCTAGGATTTCGCAGACATTTTGAGAGAGTTTGTAGACGATTTCTTGTTTTTCTCATCGTGTTTTCAACTATCTTACGATTTCGTGCAAAAACCTCAAGAAACCTCTATTTGTAGCCCTAATTGCTGAGATTAAGCAGTTATTTTGAGAGATTTCGTACTGATTGCTAAGATTTCGCAGACATTTTAAAAGACTTTGTAGACAATATCTTGTTTTTCTCAACGTTTCTTCAACTATCTTCCGATTTCGTGCGAAAACCTCACAGGAGCTCGATTTGAATCCTTGATTGCTTAGATGTCGTAAACATTTTCAGCAATTTTGGAGACGACTTCTGGTTTTTCGGAAGGTTTTGACAACTATTTCAAGATTTCCTGTGAAAACCTCACGAAACCTCGATTTGCATCCGTGATTGCCAAGATTTCGCAGACCTTTTCAGAGATTTCGGAGAAGATTTTTTGTTTCCCGCAACTATTTTACGATTTTCGTGCAAAAACCTCAAGATTTGTAGCCTTGATTGCTGAAATTTAGCAGACATTTTGAGAGATTTCGTAGTGATTGCTAAGATTTCGCAGACACTTCAAGAGACTTTGTACACGATTTCTTGTTATTCTCCACGTTTTTTCAACTATCTTTCGATTTCGTGCGAAAACCTCACAAGAGCTCGATTTCTATCCTTGATTGCTAAGATTTCGCAAAGATATGCAGAAATTTTGGAGACGACTTGTTTTTCGCAAGGTTTTTTCAACTATTTCAAGATTTCCTGTGAAGACCTCACGAAACCTCGATTGGCATCCGTGATTGCCAAGATTTCGCAGACCTTTTCATTTTGGAGGTAGCAACTATAATTTTCAAAGTGCAGAGTAGATTGCCTCGTCCTTCTCATGATCATGCGACTCGTCAGGGAAGCAATCTCCTTCTGGTCAGACCGTCATCATCCCTTATTAAAAAATCCATTATTTATGATGGACGTAGAATTTTCAATTCTCTGCCTTCAGGAATAACTCGTAGCACAACAGTTAAAAGATTTAGGACACTTCTATGCAGGTTATTGTATGTGAAGGCTTATTATAATTTATCAGAATATTTTTGTGATACTTTTTAGATTTTATTCATACTAAACTTGTCTTCGTTATATTGTTCAATTTTATATGCATGTTATTCTTAAATGTATTTTAACCGTATTTTAATATTTTATGTACCATTTTTTAATTTATTCTATAGTATACAGTGCTTTGTCAAGAAATGACGTTCATTTATGACAATAAAGTATTTATCAATCAAAAAAAAAAAACCTTTCCAGAGATTTCGGAGACGATTTCTTGTTTTCCGCAACTATTTCACGATTTTCGTGCAAAAACCTCAAGAAACCTCGATTTGTAGCCTTGATTGCTAAGATTTAGCAGACATTTTGAGAGATTTCGTACTGATTGCTAAGATCTCGCAGACGTTCTAAAAGACTTTGTAAACGATTCCTTGTTTTTCTCAACGTTTTTACAACTATCCTACGATTTCGTGTGAAAACCTCACAAGAACTCGATTTGTATTGATTGCTTGGATTTCGCAGATATTTTCAGAAATTTTGGAGACGACTTCTTGTTTTTCGCAAGGTTTTTTCTACTATTTCAAGATTTCGTGTAAAAACCTAAAGAAACCTCGATTTGTGGCCTTGATTGCTGAGATTTAGCAGACATTTTGAGAGATTTCGTGGTGATTGCCAAGATTTCGCAGACCTTTTTAGAAATTTCGGAGACGGTTTCTTGTTTCGTGCAAAAACCTCAAGAAACCTCGATTTGTAGCCATGATTGCTAAGATTTAGCAGACATTTTGAGAGATTTCGTACTGATTGCTAAGATCTCGCAGACGTTCTAAAAGACTTTGTAAACGATTCCTTGTTTTTCTCAACGTTTTTACAACTATCCTACGATTTCGTGCGAAAACCTCACAAGAACTCGATTTGTATTGATTGCTTGGATTTCGCAGACATTTTCAGAAATTTTGGAGACGACTTCTTGTTTTTCGCTAGGTTTTTTCTACTATTTCAAGATTTCGTGTAAAAACCTAAAGAAACCTCGATTTGTGGCCTTGATTGCTGAGATTTAGCAGACATTTTGAGAGATTTCGTAGTGATTGCTAAGATTTCGCAGACATTTTAGGAGACTTTGTAGACAATATCTTGTTTTTCTCAACGTTTCTTCAACTATCTTCCGATTTCGTGCGAAAACCTCACAGGAGCTCGATTTGTATCCCTGATTGCTTAGATGTCGTAAACATTTTCAGAAATTTTGGAGACTTCTTGTTTTTCGCAAGGTTTTTTCAACTATTTCAAGATTTCATGTGAAACCTCACGAAACCTCGATTTGCATCCGTGATTGCCAAGATTTCGCAGACCTTTTCAGAGATTTCGGAGAAGATTTTTTGTTTCCCGCAACTATTTTACGATTTTCGTGCAAAAACCTCAAGATTTGTAGCCTTGATTGCTGAAATTTAGCAGACATTTTGAGAGATTTCGTAGTGATTGCTAAGATTTCGCAGACATTTCAAGAGACTTTGTAGACGATTTCTTGTTTTTCTCAACGTTTTTTCAACTATCTTACGATTTCGTGCGAAAACCTCGCAAGAGCTCGATTTCTATCATGTTTTCCGCAACTATTTTACGATTTGCGTGCTGAAACCTCAAGAAACCTCGATTTGTAGCCATGACTGCTGAGATTTAGCAGACATTTTGAGAGATTCCGTAGTGATTGCTAAGATTTCGCAGACATTTTAAAAGACTTTGTAGACAATATCTTGTTTTTCTCAACGTTTCTTCAACTATCTTCCGATTTCGTGCGAAAACCACACAGGAGCTCGATTTGTATTCTTGATTGCTTAGATGTCGTAAACATTTTCAGAAATTTTGGAGACGACTTCTTGTTTTTCGCAAGGTTTTTTCAACTATTTCAAGATTTCCTGTGAAAACCTCACGAAACCTCGATTGGCATCCGTGATTGCCAAGATTTCGCAGACCTTTCCAGAGATTTCGGAGACGGTTTCTTGTTTTCCGCAACTATTTTACGATTTTCGTGCAAAGACCTCAAGAAACCTCGATTTGTAGCCTTGATTGCTAAGATTTAGCAGACATTTCGAGAGATTTCGTAGTGATTGCTAAGATTTCGCGGACATTTTAAAAGACTTTGTGGGCGATTTCTTGATTTTCTCAACGTTTTTCAACTATCTTACGATTTTGTAGCTCAATTTGTATCCTTGACTGCTTAGAATTCGCAGATATTTTCAGAAATTTCGGAGACGACTTCTTGTTTTTCGCAAGGTTTTTTAAATATTTCAAGATTTCATTTGAAAACCTCACGAAACCTCGATTTGCATCCGTGATTGAAAAGATTTCGTAGAACTTTTCAGGGATTTCGGAGACGATTTCTTGTTTTCCACAAATATTTTCGATTTTCGTGCAAAAACCTCAAGAAACCTCGATTTGTAGCCTTGATTGCTAAGATTTAGCAGGCATTTTGAGAGATTTCGTAGTGATTGCCAAGATTTCGCAGACGTTCTAAGAGACTTTGTGAACGATTTCTTGTTTTTCTCAACGTTTTTACAACTATCTAACGATTTCGTGCGAAAACCTCACAAGAGCTCAATTTGAATCCTTGATTGCTTAGATTTCGCAGATATTTTCAGAAATTGTGGAGACGACTTCTTGTTTTTCGCAAGGTTTTTTAACTATTTCAAGATTTCATTCGAAAACATCACGAAACCTCGATTTGCATCCGTGATTGCCAAGATTTCGCAGAACTTTTCAGGGATTTCGGAGACGGTTTCTTGTTTTCCGCAACTATTTTAAGATTTTCGTGCAAAAACCTCAAGAAACCTCGAGTTTATTGCTAAATCAATTGGTGAGACGTTCAGACGATTATCTACAGTGTGACCCATTTGTTTTGGGAACACCCTGATAAAAAGTTTATTTCTTAACCGATTTGGTTCGTTTTTTTTTGGATTGTAGAGCTCGAAAAATTGTATATTCTTGGCAAAAAGTGACCTTCGCCATTTTGACTTCAAGGCCTACTATGTTAGTTTTTAAGAGCAAAATTTCAGGAAACCATATTAGCGATTTTTTTAGAAAAAATCTGTGTGCGCCACTGGATTCAGCATCCTTTAAAACGGGTCTATACAAATTTTCAACCGAAAATATCAAGTTGAAAAAAATTAAAAATTCGCACTTTAACAATCTTTGATTCTATCAAAAGAAATGATAAATGCATTGAAGTTGATGGTGGTTTGGTAGAAGTTACAAATTTTTAGTTTTATGTCATTTTTATTTGTTTTGATAGAATCAAAGATTGATAAAGTGCGAATTTTTAATTTTTTTCAACTTGATCGGTTGAAAATTTGTATAGACCCGTTTTAAAGGATGCTGAATCCAGTGGCGCACACAGATTTTTTCTAAAAAAATCGCTAATATGGTTTCCTGAAATTTTGCTCTTAAAAACTAACATAGTAGGCCTTGAAGTCAAAATGGCGAAGGTCACTTTTTGCCAAGAATATACAATTTTTCGAGCTCTACAATCCAAAAAAAAACGAACCAAATCGGTCAAGAAATAAACTTTTTATCAGGGTGTTTCCAAAACAAATGGGTCACACTGTATGTTGTTTATTGGGATTTTTTTTTTTTTTGGAAAAGTGTCAGTTAAGGAGTTTCACTAGCTTTTACCCAGATTTCCTCTCTATTCTTGAGACACCCTATATATTTGTTTGTTGATTCTGGTCTTAAATTTAGTGCTGCATCGATTGGTGAAACGCTAAGGCGATTATCTATTTTGATTTTTGAGTCAATTATTGAAAAGTTTGAAGTCGTTCTTGTCAACAAATATGTCTTGGTCCTTCAAGCCGGATCAATGGGCCTTTTTGTCTCGGTCGATAACAGATGTTTTCAAATATAAGTTTTTCTACAATGAATGCATTCATTGAAGAATGTGTTGATGGATGTTGATCACCTGCAAGTGAAATGGTTCAAGGTTTGGCTAATTCAATTTGTGAGTTGGTTATCTTTATTGCCGTTGATTGATTGATATCTGAAGGTCAGAGAACAATAACGATTTATTATTCCTTCTGTTCAAACATGTATCGATTTCATTGGATTTCATGGAACCTGTTTAATGCGGAGCTGAATATCAATATTGTTGTCGTTTATTCATTGATGATAATCTTCTGAGAACTTTTCTATTAGGTTATTGTGTGTTTAAAAATAAAGATAATGCTTGGTTATCACCGAAGAAATGTTAAATAATCAATTATACACCGGCATATTATGCAGATTAAAAAACGTAATAGCTAAATAAAAAACAAAACTATGAAATTTAAAAAAATCAAAATGTAGCTTTTTACAGAAAAGTTATTTTATTTTAGCTCCTGAAGAACAAAACAACAAGCGAAAAAAGTGATTGTAATATTTTTCAACCAAATAAAAGTATTTGAAATTTTAGAATAATAAAAACAACATTAAAAAAAAAGTAAAAGAGAGAAATAATAAATACAAAAGATCCATTAAGAAACGATAAAAAAAAGAGTCTGTAAAAAATAATTGAGCAAAGAAGAAAGACATACCAGAGAAAAATCAAAAGACACAACAAGAAACAAGTCAAGAAAATAAATAATTTTTAAGTCATAAAAACCATCTATAAAATAACACCAATGACCCTCTTAACAATTCATCAAAAAAATTATAAAAATAAAATACAAGAAATAACGGACACAAATTGAAAAGAGAAAATCCAAGAGAGTTTCGGTCAGTTTTGGTCAATTTTTGGTAAGTATTCGTTAATTTGGGTCAGTTTATTTTAGTTTTAGGTCAGTTTTGGGTTATTTTCGTTCAGTTTGCGTTAGTTTCTTTCAATTTTGAGCTATTTTTGGTCAGTTTTCGTTAGTTTGGGTTGGTCAATTTTCGTTAGTTTCGGTGAGTATTCGTTTTTTTGTACTTTTAGGTTAGTTTGGATGAATTTGAGTTAGTTTCAATCAGTTGGGATGGTTTTGTTACATCTGGGTTAACTTGGATCAGTTTGTGTAACCCCGCTATAGCCTCTGTCAGTTTTGGTCATTTTTTATATATTTTTGGTCAGTTTTCGTTAATTTGAGTCAGTTTGCGTTAGTTTTGTTCAGTCTTGTTTTAGGTTTGTTCAGTTTTAGTTATTTTTGGGTTGGCTTGCATCTATTTGTGTTAGTCTTGGCCAGTATTCGTTAATTTCAGTCAGTTTGGCTACTTTTGGATTAGTCTGGGTTCATTTACGTTAGTCATGGTTAGTTATTGTCAATTTTGGGTTAGTTTGTAGTGTTTTCGTTTCTTTTGAGATAGTTACGATCCGTTCGCGTCAGTCTTGGTCGATGTTGGTAATTTTGGTAATTTTGGTAAAGTTTCAATCAGTTTGGTCAGTTTTGGTTACGTTTAGTTTAGGTTAGTGTCTGGGTCAGTCTTGGTCGATTTTGGTAAATTTTTTGTGAATTTCGTTACTTTTTAGTTGGTTTGAATCTGATTGCGTAAGTCCTCGGTCAGTTTTGGTCAATTTTAGGACAGTTTTCGTTGGTTTCAGTCAGTTTGGTCAGTTTTGGCTTTTTTTTTACTTAGTTTGGATCCGTTTACGTTAGTCATGGTCAGTTTTGGGTTGGTTTTGGTTACTTTAGGGTTAGTTTGGATCTGTTTGCGTTAGTCTTGTTCAATTTTTAGTTAGTACTGTTTTAGTTTTTTTTTTTAGTTAGTTGTGAGCCGTTCGCGTTAGTCTAGGTCAGTTTTCGTTGATTTTTGGTGAGTTTTGTTCAGTTTTTGTTACTTTCAAGTTGGTTTGTATCCGAGTGCATTCAGTTTTTGTCAATTTTGGCATAGTTCTGGTCAGTTATCGTTAGTTTCAGTCAGTTTGGTCGGTTTTGGGCTAGTTTGGATCCGTTTACGTTAGTCTTGATTAGTTTTGGTCAATTCTTGGTTAGTTTTGGTTACTTTTTGATTAGTTTGGATCCGTGTGGGCCGTGTGCGTTAGACTTGGCCAGTTTTGGTCAATTTTTGGTTAGTTTGTACCGTTTTCGTTTCTTTATGAGTTAGTTGTGATCCGTTCGCGTTACTCTTGGTCAACTATTGGTGAGTTTTGTTCAGTTTTTGTTACTTTTGTGTTAGTTTGGATCTGATTGCTTTAGTCTCGGTCAATTTTGGGACAGTTCTGGTCAGTTCTTGTTAGTTTCAGTCAGTTTGGTGGGTTTTGGTTACTTTTATGTTGGTTTGGATCCGTTTACGTTGGTCTTGATCAGTTTTTGTCAATTCTTGGTTAGTTTTGGTTGCTTTTTGATTAGTTTGGATCCGTGTGCGTTGGTCTTAGCCAGTTTTGGTTTGTTTGTACTGTTTTCGTTTCTTTTAAGTTAGTTGCGATACGTTCGCGTTTATCTTGGTCAATTTTGGTCAGTTTTTAGTGAGTTTTGTTAAGTTTTTGTTACTTTTGTGTTAGTTTGGATCTGATTGCTTTAGTCTCTGTCAATTTTGGGACAGTTCTGGTCAGTTCTTGTTAGTTTCAGTCAGTTTGGTGGGTTTTGGTTACTTTTATGTTGGTTTGGATCCGTTTACGTTGGTCTTGATCAGTTTTTGTCAATTCTTGGTTAGTTTTGGTTGCTTTTTGATTAGTTTGGATCCGTGTGCGTTGGTCTTAGCCAGTTTTGGTTTGTTTGTACTGTTTTCGTTTCTTTTAAGTTAGTTGCGATACGTTCGCGTTTATCTTGGTCAATTTTGGTCAGTTTTTAGTGAGTTTTGTTAAGTTTTTGTTACTTTTGTGTTAGTTTGGATCTGATTGCTTTAGTCTCGGTCAATTTTGGGACAGTTCTGGTCAGTTCTTGTTAGTTTCAGTCAGTTTGGTGGGTTTTGGTTACTTTTATGTTGGTTTGGATCCGTTTACGTTGGTCTTGATCAGTTTTTGTCAATTCTTGGTTAGTTTTGGTTGCTTTTTGATTAGTTTGGATCCGTGTGCGTTGGTCTTAGCCAGTTTTGGTTTGTTTGTACTGTTTTCGTTTCTTTTAAGTTAGTTGCGATACGTTCGCGTTTATCTTGGTCAATTTTGGTCAGTTTTTAGTGAGTTTTGTTAAGTTTTTGTTACTTTTGTGTTAGTTTGGATCTGATTGCTTTAGTCTCGGTCAATTTTGGGACAGTTCTGGTCAGTTCTTGTTAGTTTCAGTCAGTTTGGTGGGTTTTGGTTACTTTTATGTTGGTTTGGATCCGTTTACGTTGGTCTTGATCAGTTTTTGTCAATTCTTGGTTAGTTTTGGTTGCTTTTTGATTAGTTTGGATCCGTGTGCGTTGGTCTTAGCCAGTTTTGGTTTGTTTGTACTGTTTTCGTTTCTTTTAAGTTAGTTGCGATACGTTCGCGTTTATCTTGGTCAATTTTGGTCAGTTTTTAGTGAGTTTTGTTAAGTTTTTGTTACTTTTGAGTTGGTTTGGATCCGATTGCTTTAGTCTTGGTCTGTTTGGTCAATTTTGGGACAGTTCTGGTCAGTTTTCGTTGGTTTCAGTCAGTTTGGTCGGTTTTGGTTATACTTCTAGATTGGTTTGGATCTGATTCATCGGTCAGTTTTGGTCAATTTTGGGACAGTTCAGGTAGGTTTTTGTTAGTTTCAATCAGTTTGGTCAGTTTTGGTTACGTTTAGTTTAGGTTAGTGCCTGGGTTAGTTTCTTTTGGATCCGTTTGCGTTTGTCATGGTCGGTTTTTGTTAATTTTAGGTAAGATTGTACTATTTTCGTTTCTTTTGAGTTGTGCTTAATTTTTTGTGAGCTCTGTTCAATTTCCGTTACTTTTGAGTTGGTTTGGATCCGATTGCGTTAGTATAGGTCAGTTTTGGTCACTTTTGTGACAATTCTGTTTTCGTTAGTTTATTTGATTTTTCGTCACTCTTGAGTAGGTAGTTTGGATCAGGTTGCCCTGTTTTCGGTCAGTTGAAATTTTTGGTAAGGGTTGGTCAGTTTTCGCTGATTTGGTTCAGTATGCGTTAGTTTTGAAATAGTTAGGGTTTGTTTTTGTTTTACAAAAACGGATGTGAGTGAATATCCGATAAGACAAAGTTAATTCATCAATCATCATTTAAATCAAAGCTACAAATTTTCAACCTTTAATGCGGATTTTTTTTGTGTTTTCACTACGACTTTTTTTTTTAGTTTGTTTGATACAGTCTTGAAAAAAAAACACATTTTTTCCCCTTTCGAATTTTTCCATTTAATTCGACAAATTTGTTCGCTATACTCCATGATGACAAAATATCAAGTTTATATTTCAAAAACCATGGTAGACACTGACCGTCAAAAATTAATTTCATGACAGCTAAGTATCAAAGAAAAATTGTTGACAACGAAATTCATAAATTTGTTTTTTTTTGCTGATTTTTTCCAGGATATTCACCATCTTATGATTATCTTATGTAACTCTGTGATATTGTTAACCTGTACCTTGCTTTTTTGTATTTTTATCTTAGAATATAGGCAAATTTGTTATATTTATTGTTTTTTGATATATCTTACTGCATTAATTGATACAATATTAGCATAAATTGCTTTGTAAAATGACTTGTTCGTTAATAAATTATTCTATCTTTATCCACCCCTATTATGATCAAACTTCAAACTGATATGAATTTTTCGATAAAACTCGCCATGCAAATCAACTAGAAAAATTTTGTTCCGTTTAATGGTCAAATTTCAAGTTGATATCCGTCAAAGTTAAATTGCATAAAATGTATGAAGCACAGCATTTTGCATTGTATGTATGAATAAACAAAACAACTCCAATTATCATTTATCCAGAAATTACGTATTAATATTTCCTTGATTGTCCTTAATTATAGAGGTCTACGTTTCCAGATTGAGCCAAACTTTATTGCTCTATTCCACGCAATAAAATATTAACATCAAAACAAGTTTCTTGAGTACAATTGCCTGAGCTAATGGAGAATATAGTTACGAAGTTCAAAAACGTGTACTTTTGCCTAATTTTATGTAGGGTTTAATTTCCTGAACCCATAAAACCATGGGCCGGCTCTTTGTGTGTCACGAATACATTTGGCAACATAGATAGAACCATCTTTTGTTAATCAACCAATCACAGCATGAGGCAACATGGAACAGTGTTGCCGGCGCTTCCAATTTATCAAAAAAAAGTTGACGATACACAAATTGCTCAAGTTCGGAGTATAGATATGCTAATTCCAGTCTAAGGATTTATATAATAATCTCCAATATTGAATTTTTCCTATAACATCTGGCATCATAGATTTTTCATTTTCCACTTGAACAAGTCACAATTCTCGCTAAAAATCTCATTTCCGTCGCAATAAAAAATAAAGCCGACGCTTTTCCTTTTGTAAACTTGTCTCAGCAAACTTCTTACAGCCACTAAAATGTGCTATATTGCAGTTATTAAATTTTTATTTTTCTCTATATGTGGGCCCCATTCCTCATAGTCCTTGAACATTATGGCGGATTTCTACTTTGTAAGGGGGTGACTTTTATGGGTTTCTTTAAGAAACTTAATTGTAATCGCCCCCTTATCTTTGTGGTTTGATACAATGTGAGGATGAATCAGTCATCGTAAATTATATTTTCAGAGGGTGTGATCTTGGCAGATATTGAGGGAAATCTTCCCCATTTATCGATAAATTGAGTTACTTAGTACGTACGTAGAAGTTTTTTTGTCATGGGAAGTTTCTACTAATTTGTTGTTTTTTTTTTTCATTTTTCGAAAATTCATATTTCTCACCGTTTTTGAGAATATCAACTTGAAATTTTGATAATAGACTACTGTCAAGTAAATCAACTTTATGACACATTGTTGGCCGCGACGTCAGATTTTTGGTTCGTAATATACAGGGCGATTTATAGCCATGTACCCACCTACAATGACATTTTTTTTCAAAAATTCATATCTCCCTCAGTTTTTGAGATATTAACTTGAAATTTTGACAATAGACTGTCATGTTAATCAACTTTATCGTACATTTTTAGCAGCGACTTCACATTTTTGATTTGTAATATACAGGGCGATTTATAACCATGTACCCTTTCCAATGATAATTTTCCAAAAATTCATATTTCCCACAGTTTTTGGGATATCAACTTGATATTTTGAACATAGATTGTCAACAAAACCAAATTTATTATACATTTTTGGAAGTGACGTCAGATTTTTCCTTTTTAATAGACAAGGCGATTTAAAGCCATGTATCCACTTCCAATGACAACTTTTTCAAAAATCCATATCTGCCACAGTTTTTGAGACATCAACTTGAAATTTTGACAATAGACTGTCATGTTAATCAACTTTATCTTTCATTTTTGGCAGCGACTTGAGATTTTTGGTTTGTAATATACAGGGCGATTTATAAAAATGTACCCTTTCAAATGATGATTTTCCGAAAATTCATATCTCCCACAGTTTTAGAGATATCAACTTGAAATTTTGACAATAGACTCTCATGTTAATCAACTTTATCGTACATTTTTGGCAGCGACTTCAGATTTTTGGTTTGTTATATACAGTGCGATCTATAACTATGTACCTTTTCCAATGATTATTTTCCAAAAATTCATATCTCCCACAGTTTTTGAGGTATCAACTTGATATTTTGAACATAGATTGTCAACTTAACCAACTTTATTATACATTTTTGTCAGTGTCGTGAGATTTTTGGTTTTCAATATACAGGGCCATTTATAACATGTACCCACTTTCAAAGATAATTTTTTTAAAATTCATACCCCTCACAGTTTTTGAGATATCAACTTGAAATTTTGAGAATAGACTCAACCTTATCGTACATTTTTCTCAGCGACATCAGATTTTTGGTTTGTAATATACAGGGCGATTTATAACTATGTACCTTTTCCAATGATAATTTTCCAAAAAATCATATCTCCCACAGTTTTCGGGATATCAACTTGATATTTTGAACATAGATTGTCAACAAAAACCAAATTCATTATACATTTTTGGAAGTGACGTCAGATTTTTCCTTTTTAATATACAAGGCCATTTATAGCCATGTATCCACCTCCAATGACATTTTTTTCAAAAATTCATATTTCCCACAGTTTTTGAGATATCCACTTGAAATTTTGACAATAGACTCTCATGATAATCAACTTCATCGTACATTTTTGGCAGCGACTGTTGGTTTGTAATATACAGGACGATTTATAACTGTGTACCTTTTCCAATGATAATTTTCCAAAAATTCATATCTCCCACAGTTTTTGAGATATCAACTTGATATTTTGAACATAGATTGTCAACTTGATCATCTTTATCATACATCTTTGGCAGTGACGTCAGATTTTTGGTTTTTAACATACAGGGCCATTTATAACATGTACCCACTTCCGAAGATAATTTTTCAAAAATCCATACCTCTCACAGTTTTTGAGATATCAACTTGAAATTTTGATAATAGACTGTCAAGTGAATTAACTTTATGATACAATGTTGACAGCGACGTCAGATTTTTGGTTCATAATATACAGGGCGATTTATAACTGTGTACCTTTTCCAATCAAAATTTTACAAAAATTCATATCTCCCACAGTTTTTGAGATATCAACTTGTTATTTTGAACATAGATTGACAACTTGATCAACTTTAGCATACATTTTTTGCAGTGTCGTCAGATTTTTGGTTTTCAATATACAGGGCCATTTATAACATGTACCCACTTCCAATGACATTTTTTTCAAAAATTCATATCTCCCACAGTTTTTGAGACATCAACTTCAAATTTTGACAATAGACTCTCATGTTAATCAAATTTATCGTACAATTTTGTTAGCGACATCAGATTTTTGGTTCGTTATATACAGGGCGATCTGTAACGATGTACCTTTTCCAATGATTATTTTTCAAAAATTCATATCTCCCACAGTTTTTGAGATATCAACTTGATATTTTGAACATAGATTGTCAACTTGATCATCTTTATCAAACATCTTTGGCAGTGACGTCAGATTTTTGGTTTTTAACATACAGGGCCATTTATAACATGTACCCACTTCCGAAGATAATTTTTCAAAAATCCATACCTCTCACATTTTTTGAGATATCAACTTGAAATTTTGAAAATAGACTGTCAAGTGAATTAACTTTATGATACAATGTTGACAGCGACGTCAGATTTTTGGTTCATAATATACAGGGCGATTTATAACTGTGTACCTTTTCCAATGATAATTTTACAAAAATTCATATCTCCCACAGTTTTTGAGATATCAACTTGTTATTTTGAACATAGATCAACTTTAGCATACATTTTTGGCAGTGTCGTCAGATTTTTGGTTTTCAATATACAGGGCTATTTATAACATGTACCCACTTCCAATGACATTTTTTCCAAAAATTCATATCTCCCACAGTTTTTGAGATATTAACTTGAAAATTTGATAATAGACTGTCAAGTGGATTAACTTTATGATACAATGTTGACAGCGACGTCAGATTTTTGGTTCGTAATATACAGGGCGATTTATAACTGTGTACCTTTTCCAATGATAATTTTCCAAAAATTCATATCTCCCACAGTTTTTGAGATATCAACTTGATATTTCGAAAATAGATTGACAACTTGATCAACTTTATCATACATTTTTGGCAGTGACGTCAGATTTTTGGTTCGTAATATACAGGGCGATGTATAACAATGTCCGTTTTCCAATGATATTTTTCAAAAATGGATACCTCCCACAGTTATTTTCGAGATATCAACTTGATATTTTGAACATAGATTGTAAACTTAACCAACTTTATCATAAAACTTTGGCAGTGACGTCAGATTTTTGGTTTTCAATATACAGGGCCATTAATAACATGTACCCACTTCCAATGACATTTTTTTCAAAAATTCATATCTCCCACAGTTTTTGAGATATGAACTTGAAATTTTAATAATAGACTTTCAAGTAAATCAACTTTTTGATAAATTGTTGGCAGCGACGTCAGATTTCTGGTTCGTAATATACAGGGCGATATATAGCCATGTAACCATCTCCAATGACATTTTTTTCAAAAATTCATACCTCCCACAGTTTTTGAGATATCAACTTCGAATTTTGACAATAGACTCTCATGTTAATCAAATTTATCGTACAATTTTGTTAGCGACATCAGATTTTTGGTTCGGTATATACAGGGCGATCTATAATGATGTACCTTTTCCAATGATTATTTTTCAAAAATTCATATCTCCCACAGTCTTTGAGGTATCAACTTGATATTTTGAACATAAATTGTCAACTTGACCAACTTTATCATACATTTTTAGCAGTGACGTGAGATTTCAGGTTTTCAATATACCGGACCATTTATAACGTATATCCACTTTTAAATATAATTTTGCAAAAAATAATAATTTAGTGTTGTATGGATTTTATTAGGTTGAATAGTTTTTCAATTTGTCTGTTTCACCGCTTATAATGGTATTGTTATACACCAGCGCTTGGATGTAAGTGAGACGTTTAGACTAATGCAAATTTTATGTGTTTCCTTTCAATAGACGTAGAACAACCAGATCATTTAACAACGTACTTTTCAACATCCTCCCTTATCGGCGATCTGGCGCAGTGGTTAGTGCATCGACTATTCACGCATTTGGTCCTAGGATCGAATCCCGGCCCGGCCAACGCCGACATTAAAATTTGGAATTTGGTTTTGAGAGATGCACCGTCTTTCGAAAGAGACGTTAAACAGTTGGTCCCTGATGGAGTGGTCAACGCAAAGCAGTTGAAGAATCTCCATATCGACACAGCGACCGAAGAGGACTTTTCATCAAAGAGTAGCACCGTCGATATAAATGATCCGCAGACTGAGGCTAGATTGCTGGGAGAGGAAGACAAAACTCTGCATGACCCCTGAGGAATCGTCAACCTCCAAAAAACCAGACTCTAAGGCTAAAACCTAGAAATAGCTATAAGAGCGCCTTAGGACAATAGAAGAAAAGAACAACTTCTTGGAGAGTTCCAGCAAAAAGGACCGGAAGATGGTTGCAAAATTCGACCGTAAGCAAGGGTTAAAGAAACATGAACCGGGAAAGGAACTGTAGAGGCAAGACCAACAGCGAAAGCTGAATCGAAAGCCAAAGCGGAAGCCACTGGAAATGTCTAAAGCAGTGTCATCCCCAGCTAAGAACGTACCGAGGGACCAAAATCATCCAGCTCTTGGGACGAAAATGCAAATACGGATGCGTTCAAGCGAGGAAGAACAAAACAACGCGAAGAATTCCAAGAACTCCAGAAGCTTCGCAGCAGAAGAGCTAGAAGTGGATTGATCAGACTAGCTTCAACAGATACAAAAGTAAAATCAGGAAGGCCAAAAGAGACTCATGGCAGGACTTCTGCGAGTCTATGATAGATACAAATGAGTCTGCATGGCTAAGAAAGATGGGAGGTGGTAACCCCACGAAGCTTAAAAAGGCCAGATAACTCATGGACAGCATCCTGGAACTTTAAATGGAGACGCACTTTCCAGGAAGTACCGTAGCAGTTCTGACGAACAACAACTGATGGAAAGTTTTATAAGATGATGACGATTTCCTGGCGGGAAAACATCTAATTATAGCAGTCGCAGACACAGTCTTTTTTTCTTTGTTGTTGATGTCTCAGGCCACTTGAAAGTGATTCCCCGTTTCCAAGTGCCTGATTAATCGTATCAATCGGATTTTTGCAACTATAGGAAATGTATAAATTGACATAAATATTGGCAAATTCCAGAATTGAGTCAAAATGTTCAAACTAGTATGTTTGTTTACCCTTGTGAGCCTCGCTTTGGCCACAAATAAAGACCCAACGTTTTTGCGAGATCCGGCTGGTAGATATTTGGTTTCCACGATATATGTGCGTATACTTGTATATATATATTAGTAGTTGTTCTGTTTTCTATTCCAGCTTGATCATCAGCAAGCCTTTGCCACCTGCAAGCGTTTTGGTGGTCATCTAGCTTCAGAAAGCAGTGCTGAAGAGACTGACGCTATAAATGCTATGTTGACTAGAATGGGCGCTACTACATCTGGTAAGTGAAAAAAAAAATAACGTTCAGCATTTTCAAATGATAATCTTACTGTTCCAGAGTTCCATCTTGGAGGTTTTCGTCAAACTGACGGAGAATATTCTCCAGCCTGGATTTGGTTGGATACTGGATATGAATTCACTTACACCAATTGGTATTCGAGTGCGAGCAATTCTACCACCTCATATCCGTGCCTCTACAGGAGAACCATGTCCAGTTACTCTGGGAGATGGGATACTACTACTTGCGCTTCTTCTGCAAGATATATATGCCAGTTGTGACCAATTTATTTAAATATATAGCTGATATCGCCTGGAAATGTTATTGTACACTACATTATAATGCTATAGGACAACACTTGATTTCAATATTGAAGTGGCTGGAGAGCTAAACTAATTTTTTCCCAAGAAGAAATAGTTATTTTCCGAACAAGTGCGCAAAGTGATGCTTTCCCGCATTTAGACGGATATGCTTTCAGGGCGGGAAAGTTATACTTTGCTGTATGTTTTAGAAACAAGAGCATTCACAAATTAGGAACAACAAAAACCTCGTAAAAAAAACTTGGCAACGTTGCGCACAGTTGAAACAATAATTAATCTGTCAAACATTTTTCAATTGTTTTAAACAAACTTTCAAGGTTTTTGGAAAATGATTCAATTGACCATAACCTGACTCTTGAATCGACCCGTTATCATCATTTTTAAGAAAGTTACGAGGAATTTTGTCATCCATTGTCCCAAATTAGAAAAAAATGTTTTTAAGCTTGTGAAACTTTCCACGGAGAAAATTTCCAAGAAAACATTGAAGAATTTTGGAAAATGATTCAAATGACTATAACCGGACTCTTGAATCGACCCGTTATCATCATTTTTCAATTTGTTACGAGGAATTTTGTCATTCATTGTTTCAAATTTAAAAAAAAAAGTTTTCAAGCTTTCCACTAGAAAAGTTCCAAAAAAACTTTTTAAAGGTTTTTGGGAGATAATTCAATTGACTTTAACCTGACTCTTGAATCGACCCGTTATCATCATTTTTAATAAAGTTACGAGGAATTATTCATCCATTGTTTTAAATTAAAAACAATTGTGTGCTTATAAAACTTTCCACGTCATATTATAACGTGGGAAACACATAAAAAGCACAAAAAAATACAATATAAGGATTCAAGAAATAAACGTGGGGGATTAATGGGATATTAATTTCAACTAAATTTTAGAGTTTTAACGGATTTATTTCCTATTTTTCATTTGTTTTTCTATCTTCTTGATTTTTTCATATTTCTAGCATTTTAGTTGAAATAGTATGGCTTTGTTCACTTTTTTATGTTGAGTGTCAAAAGTCATTTATAACTTTTTTTTTGTTATTTTTACTTTTAAAATGAATGTAGTTTAGCTTTCTCAAATCTCATTTTTTATTATTATTGTAGGTAGGTGACCAGGTACATATCTTTGATAATGTAGGTACATTAGTTTATTTGTTTTTATTTTAACATTATATCTGGCATTTTACTTCAATTATTGTGGTTTAGTTCACTTCATGTATTATGTTTGGTTTTTTTAAAGTTAATTTTTAGAGTATTTTTTGCTTTTTTCCACTTTTCAGTGCAGTTTAACTGTTTTATTTTTATTCCATAGATTTTTCATACCTAATGAGTTTTCTAATTGGGAATTTTGAATTTTGAAAAATCAGGAAGTTATCGAGTGTCAAATTGGTCTATGTTAAATAGGAGTTACCAAGAAAAAAAATCCTGATAATTTTTTCAGAGTGAATTTTATCAAGAAAGTCGCAGGATTTTCTTGAAATACTTTGTTTTGAATCTTGCTAAAATTTAAAATCAAAACTTTGAAAAATCTAGAAGTTACCAAGCGTCAAAGTTAATTGTAAAATTGGAGTAAACAAAACACACCTCACAAAAAAATTCTTAATATTTTTTCCAGAGTCAATTTCATCAGGAAATTCGCAGGAACTTTTCGCTAAACTTGAGGGTTTTCTGATTACAACAAAAAGTATAAAAAATCCAAGCAGTTATAACCGTACTAAATGCTTAAAACCAAGTACATAAACAAAGTTTAAACAAAGTTAAAACCAGTTAAAAAATATTTAGAATAAATAAATGTTTGAAATTAAGGAAAATAAAAACAAAGTGGAAAAAAATCAATCATGCAGTAAAGTGAAATTATTCCACGGAAGAAAATCAAAAATACGTAATAAACAACAAATTCAAAGTGGAGAAAAAACTATAAGCTGAAAAAAATCACAAAAAAGAAAAACAATTGTTATCCAACCAAAAACTCGATTAGAAGTTTGGAGCATTTTGAAAAAATAATAAAATATCAGCTGATGTGAATTTATGAAAAAAAAAATCAATCATCATAAACACCTGTGACAAAGAACCAATCCCCAAGCCAAACAAAACACTTCCTCTACCTAAATCGCAAACAACAAACCATTTATACAATTTTTCCGCCTACTGAACCGTTTACTTTATGAATAGAGAAATTATATTCAAATCGTGAATCATCACAATCCGTCCTATGACGGACAAAATGCACTTTCCAGAATATCCGCATAAAAACATGGGATCTCTAATCGGACTTCGATCCAGACTGGATGCTTTGCGAATTTCAATTTGATACTTGGCTATATGGGGGGACTGCCGAAATTAATTTACGTGATCTTAATCAGTTAATGGAATTTTCTTCTTGCGATTTACGGTTTTGCGAAACGCCATAATTAAGTGTCTTTTAGATGTACCGGCTGGTGGAAGAGGTTTGAGAATATTTTGTAACGGAAAGTTTGGGTTTATCACAAGTTCGACTTTGTGACGTCACAGTAGCAATTATTGTTGGTGACTGTCATCTTGATTATCACGGAAATTACTAGAGTTCTACGTTACCGGAAATGATGGGCAAAAAAATTAGGAGAGAATTCATCATTATTTTGTTATTATTCAAGTTGACTCGAGGTGTTTTTTTTTTGGTTATTATCAGGTTGTTTCTTTGTTATGTTTTATTGTTTTCATATTGTTTTTTATTTACGTGTAGTTGTTGATGTTTTTTTTGTTTTTGCGTTGTTCATGTTCTATTCATTTGTTGTTTTTGTGTTGTTTACTTGTTGTTGATATATTGATAAAATTGAAGAAAAAACAGTTCACAAACACAAATACATTATTATCGATGTTTTTTGTTGTTCATTTCTTGTTCATGTGTTGTTGTTGATGTAAAGTGTTCTTGCGTTGTTCATTATTTGTTGTTTATGTTTTATTCATTTGTTGTTTTTGTGTTGTTTATATGTTATTATTATCGATGTTTTTTGTTAATTAGTAGTTAATGTGTTGTTGTTTATCTTCTGTTCTTGCGTTGTTAATTTGTTGTTGTTCATGTTTTATTGATTTGTTGTTTTTGTGTTGTTCATGTGTTGTTGTTTTTTTTTCTGTTCTTGCGTTGTTGATTTGTTGTTGTTCATGTTTTATTGATTTGTTATTTTTGTGTTTTTGTGTTGTTGTATACAGGTGTGTCTGCTTAAGTTGGCCACATATGGGAAACTTTTTTATTATTAATTTTAGGAAAAAAAGTTATTCTTTATAAAAAGTTCAGCATGTTCCAAAACCTAAAATGCAACCATCAGATATGTTGTTCATTTGTTGTTGTTATATTAGATCTAGTTTATTATTATTATTTATGAAACATTGTAGCTATTATGCTAAATAAAGGAATTACTTACTACTAACATTTGTTGTTCATGTATTATTAATTTGGTGTTTTTGTGTTGTTCATGTGTTGTTGTTGTTTTTTTTCTGATCTTGCGTTGTTGATTTGTTGTTGTTCATGTTTTATTGATTTGTTGTTTTTGTGTTTTTGTGTTGTTCATGTGTTGTTGTATATATTGATAAAATTGAAGAAAAAAATCCTTTTTCACCTCACAAACACAAATACATTATTATCGATGTTTTTTGTTGTTCATTTGTTGATCATGTGTTGTTAATTTGTTGTTTTTGTGTTGTTTACGTGTTGTTGTTGATGTTTTTTTTGCTCTTGCGTTGCTCATTTGTTGTTCATGTGTTGTTGTTGATATATTGGTAAAATTGAAGAAAAAAATCTGTTTCCACTTCACAAACACAAACGCATTATTATCGATGTTTTTTGTTGTTCATTCGTTGTTTATGTGTTGTTGTTTTTTTTTCTGTTCTTGCGTTGTTGATTTGTTGCTGTTGATGTTTTTTTGTTCTTGCTTTGTTCATGTTTTATTCAATTATTGTTGTTTATGTGTTGTTGTTGATGTTTCTATTTTGCTCTTGTGTTGTTAATTTGTTGTTCATTTGTTATTTTTGTGTTGTTTATACTATGTGCTCAAGATGAGGAGGCCCAGTACAGGGATATACGTAACCATGAGACAAAGTCGCTTGACTGAGAAGAATGTAGCGGCTTTTGGTGCTCGATAATATGGCCGCTTTGAGATCTAAAAAGTTCATAGTGTTTCCTGAGATATCCGAAAAAAAAAGAATTTTGGGAAAATTGTTATTTTTTTTGCTGAGTTGCAAGAGATTTTTGAAAATAAATGACACTTTCTCATAGCCACTTTTTCCCCTCTTCAAGTTGACGTTATTAAATTTTAGATACGACGTTTCGTCTTCGTGCCAGATCCATGTACTGCCCCTCCTTATTTTGGACACGTTGTATATTACTTTCGATGTTTTTTTTGCGTTGTTTATTTGTTGGTCATGTTTTATTCATTTGTTGTTTTTGTGTTGTTTTAATATTATTATCGATGTTTTTTGTTGTTTATGCGTTGTTGATGATATTTTTTTTTGTTTTTGCGTTGTTTATTTGTTGTTCATGTTTTATTAGTTTGTTATTTTTGTGTTGTTTCTATATTATTATCGATGTTTTTTGTTGTTTATGTTTGTTGCTGATGTTTTTAATGGTTCATTTGCTGCTTATATGATTTTTTTAGAAATGAATGCTAGGTCTTCCAATAACATTTCTCCGAAAATTGATTATTGACGGAGTTACAGGGTGTTGAAGTTACATTTTATTTGCAGTTTTTTCGCAACACCTTTTTCCACATTTAAAATATTTTGACAAAATCACGTAGGTATCTGGGGCTATCTCAAGACGAGGAAAACCAATTGGCCCACCATTTTTTTGCATCTTATAGAGGGCGCCACATACGATTCTTTGGTTTGATTTGAATGGTCGCAACTTTTTTGTGCTACGGTTTATGCAACTTTTGAGTGAATATTTTCAATCTCCTAACCTTTTGACATAAAAAAGGTATACCACTTGTGTTTCGGTAAATCTAATCGTTTTCGAGAAAAACGCTAAAATAACTTTGTGCATGTGAATCTAATGCTTGGTTTACATTGAATTTCATCTCGAAGTGAAACTGTCAAGTTTCCGCTTGGCAAACGGGAATTATATGCTACCATCCACATTGAATTTTGCGTAAACGTGACCTTCAACACAAATTAATTGTAGACGTTAGTGAATGATTTCCGTTTGCCAAGCGGAAATTTGACAGTTCCACTTCGAAGTGAAATTCAAGGTAAACCTCACATAGCTTAAGGATTGATTGTTTATAGAACTGTCAAAACATTGTTCCCAGACTCTAGTTATTTTGCAAGAATAATTATTGTTGACTTATTATGGTTTAATTACGAAAGAATATGATTTTTGGAGGTTCATTTGAACTACCGAGGAATTTGGTTTAGAATAAAATTTTCATAAATTAACAGTTTTTGAATTTGACGGATAATTATTTAATTTTTCTTGTGTCTTGGGGAAATTCCTTTGAAAAAGCTAAAAACGGCAACTACGCCTCAGGGTAAGTTGTATGTGAAAATGTCAAAACATTATTGCCGCACTCCAGTTTTTTTTATCAAAATTTCGTGATTTTTCGGGGTTTTAGGAAAAATGTTCATAAAGTAAATGAACTTCTCATAAATCGCTGAGACTTTTTTTAGTGACGCAAAAGTTTTTTGGTTTGAAGAAAACATTGTTGTCGGATTGTCGTTATTTTACTAGGAACGTGTGAATTATTATGGTTTTGATGCCAAAATGATTTTTGGGTGTTTCAGAAAAAAGTGTATTTTTAATTTCGAGTGAATTCAGTGTAGGGTAAAATTTGCAGTGGGTGAATTGCTTAATATGTAATCGGATTTATTGTTATATAAACTAAAAAAAGCTAGATGTTGGCAACTCCACATTACGATGAATTGGAAGTGTCCAAAAATTGTTGCCAGTCTGAAACTGTAGTTATTTTATCAAGAATATGTATAGCAAATGCCAAACAACTTTCGATCTACGTCATAATTGCCACCAAGCACGTTGTTATGAAGTTTGCTGGTGGCCAAATTTGGTCACCTGCAAATCACATAATAACGTGCTTGGTGGCAATTATGACGTGAATCGAAAGTTGTTTGGCATTTGCTGTATGTCACTTATCAAGGTTTTTATTTCAAAGCAACATGCGATTTTTGGGTATTTTGGGGAAAAGTTTATTCGAAGGAAGAGTGAGTTTCGTGTAGAATAAAATCATCAAAAGCTTTGAAGTATAGAAGAAGAAAAGTGGACGCAGTGGCAACGCCGCTTTACATGGAACTGTCAAAACAGTTGCCGGAATATAAAAATGTGTGACTCATTCAAGTTTTAGCTCCAAAAAGGCGTGGTTTTTGGAAGTTTTCGAAAAAAAAAGTCTTAAGGTGATGACAATTCCACAATTTTTGGAAATTATATGTATTGCTAATAACGTTTAAAAAATAATATTAGGTTGATACCTTCAATTTCACTTCGAAGTGGGAATGATATGCCACCATCTACATTGAATTTGTGTTCAAAGTCACGCTTACGCCAAATTCAATGTGAATATAAAGTAATATAGTTTGTGATACAAAAAAAACTGCAAAAGAATGAAAATAATGGATAAAAGTGCAATTAAACATAAAAAACAAAATATTCAAGAAAATAACGGACTTGAATTATAAACGTTAACATTACATAATTATACAAGAAATTGTAAAATCTTGAAAAAAGTATGAAAATCTGAGCAATACCCTTAGAAATGAGAAAATATAAAAAAAAGAGAAAAGATTCACCTCTAAATTAAATATATTTTTTTCAATTCAAGAAAAGTACAAAAAAAAACAAAAATCATCAACCCGAAAAATGAAAATATTGAAAACTAACCCGAAAAATAAAAAATAACTACATAATTGTCAATTCAATTCGAACACAAATTGAATGTAAATGGGGCTTAAATATTTAAATATGATTAATAAGGACAACCGACTTGAAGCATAAAGTGCAAATATTCGACTACTAATGTGACGTCACGAATATCTTGACAGGATACGCCCGTTTCTGGTGGGCGTAATCAGGCGCAATTTTAAACAATCTATTACTACATTTTGTTTCCTAAACTTCTGGATAATTTTTTACAGAAAAGTTACAATTGGAAAGAATCTAATTGTTTCCATCAGACCCTTGTTGTCTGGACTATAATGTCTAGACAATTGCGTGCGTCTATTCCAGTTCCAAATCGAATTTGCAAACGTGATATGAAACGAACCGTAAAAGTACCTTCTATATACGTTAAGTACATATTTCATAATTAGACTAGTGCGTCTGTATATAATTATATGAAATAAATGACGGTGGTATAGATGATGGTATAATCTAGTGGATGGGATATTATATAATGATATTGATCCGCATCTGTTTGTTGATAGTTTAATCAGGAGAGCTTCTGGGAAACAAATTATTTATCTAGCTATGTATGTTTACTGAATGCTGATATATTTTTATTTTGCTGATGATGGATGGTCTGATTTTCTACTTATAATAAAGTCAATAAATATATGTAAGATGATATTTCTGAATTTTTACGAACTGAGACGCCCCACTTTATTTACGATAATTTTGTTTATTTTAGATTTTTTCAAAGAATTACAATATCTGGAGAACCACAAATCCATTAGTGAAAATAACCACTTATATGTGTTCCTCATCCTTGAAAATATTGAAAACGACATACGAATCGACATAATTCACTTGACCCCTTATTGAGTCCCCTGACCCCTGATTTCAAGGGTACATCAACTCCCAAGGTGTGACATATCGTTTCCTATATTTATAGGGTCAGGAAATCTGAATTTGCAATAATTATCTAGAAATTCACAATAGTTTAAAAGAAAAATGGGTTTTTGTTGTGAAAATTGCAATATCTGCGAAACCGTGCGTCCTGAGGGAAAACTGACCAAATATTTGGTTTTCTCATCCTTGAAAATATTGAAATCGACATACGACTCGACATAACTCACATGATCCCTTATTGAGTCCCCTGACCCCTGAATTCAAGGGTACATCAACCCCCAAGGTGAGACATATCGCTTCCTATATTTTCAGGGTCAGGAAATCTGAATTTGCAATAATTATCTAGAAATTCACAATAGTTTAAAAGAAAAATGGGTTTTTGTTGTGAAAATTGCAATATCTGCGAAACCGTGAGTCCTGAGGGAAAACTGACCATATATTTGGTTTTCTCATCCTTGAAAATATTGAAATCGACATACGATTCGACTTAACTCACATGACCCCTTATAGAATCCCCTGATCCCTGAATTTAAGAGAAAATCAACCCCTAAGGTGTGACATATCGTTTCCTATATTTTTAGGGTCAGGGAATCTGAATTTGCAAGAGTTATCTGAAAATTCCTATTATTTTGAGAGAAAAATGGGTTTTTATTAAAACAAAACCATAACTTCTGGTGGAAAAATAACCATATTATTCTGGTTTCTCATCCTTGAAAATATTGAAAACGACCTACGACTCGACATACCTCCAAATGACCCCCATTCACGGAAATTGGTAGTGCGACGGCAACGCTGCATGACGTATTATGCACGGCGCGGCTTAGATTGTCAGATAAGTCAGAGCGACGATGCCATCTTGACTTTTTTATACTAAGATGAGTGGAGAGATTGTTGATTGGATTTATTGAGATAGTTTTGTTATTGTTGACAATATGAAATAGAAAACAGACTCAGTTGAGAACACTCACAAAAAACTATTCAAGGAAATTTCCTCAAATTGATATCATTTGCACAACGCTGCGATGATGCCGGCTTGACTGTTTCATACATTTTTAACTAGAAAATCTTTAAAAAAGAAGCCATTTTTATAACAAAAATATGACAAAATCATCATAATGATGGTTTTTTTCCGTTCACATCATCATATAAGCAGATTGGTACAGGAACGGCAACGTCGCATAACGTAATTTAAATGAAACGGACTGCCAAATGAGCCAGTGCGATGATGCCGGCTTGACTTTTTATTCGTAGAGAGTTAAGAAATCATAATATTATATTTTTTTCCTTTCACATAATCATTCAAAGAAACTTCTCCAAATTGGCAATGCAGCATGATGGTTCGAACTGTCAAATAAGCAAGTGCGATGATGCCGGCTTGCTTTTCTTCGCCTTGTTTTTGAGGAGATAAGTGTATGTTCAATTGTTATTGTCAATGTGAAATAAAAAATGATAAAAATTGAAACAATTAATAAGATCTTCAAAAATGAAAACGGAAAAAGACGTTTTTTGGTGATTTTATAGGAAAAAAACATTGGCAACGACGTCCTAAGGAGAATTGTAAGTGAAACTGGCAAAACTATGTTGCCATGTATACCGGAAAACTTGAATTATTGTTCAGAGATGTCTTGTGGTTGGTCTGTAAGGTAAAAGGAAATAATGACTATTACTCTCTCGTTATTATTCTCCAGGAGAATACATAATATGTCTAATTACTTATTATAATTTCAAATTGCGCTATTTTTGATGTAAGAATATTTTATACAGGGTGCCCCAAAGTTTAGATATTATGACGTCATCAAAAAAAAAGAAAAAAAAACACAAATTTGAAACGTAAGTCAAAAATTAGATATAAAAAAGCAAGCATTTAATTTTTTTTGCTTGCAGGGTTTTATTGAGCATAAAAACAGTCCAACATTTGCATATTAACTTTCAACGAAAGCTAGAAAAAGCGTAGTTTTCCTTCACAATTACAGTCTTAAAAATAAAAACATGAATAACTAATCGCAAAATTAAGACCTCTCATAAAATCCCCATGTAAATAGTACTTCAAGCTCCGACTTTATTCGTCGGCGTGATTTAAAAATATAATAATTCCTGCCACATGCTAATGTCCATCGCATAGCATGCAAAAGGCTAATAATGGCTGGCGATGATAATTTAGATTTTTAGCGCGGTCTAAAACAATTATGGCTTTGAATTTTGCCACAATGTCGCCAAGTGCCGTTGTTCCACCTTTTTCTAGTTTCCTTTAATAAGGTCTGGAAACACCTATTTGAGGGAGAGTGGGCCACCTTTAGACAGGGGCCACGATAAGACACCTAAGGTTAATGTAGTAATATATTCATTTTAATATCAAGGGCATAAAACTGGCCATAATAATTCGTCAATATATGTATTCATCAAACCACCGGACAATAACGGCCTCCAGTATATAGACCATAACAATAAAGTTCAAACTACTTCAATTGAAAATAAAAACCTTATGGCTCGAATACTCTTATCGCCGGGGATGCTTTTAAGGGCGGAAATTGTACTTTTGTGGGTTTTTTCTTATTTTGTGGATAAATCCATTTCAAAGTTCGAGAGTTTGGTTTACAGGGTCCTGTTGTAGCAAAAACGCAATATTCTATACTGATGATATTGATTGTCTTATGTCTTATGTATAGAAAATTTACAGTAAAAAATTGTTCTTTGATTGATTGCGTACAAGATTTGCCAAAGTCAATTTTATCTCAGAGGTACTACTTTGAAGATATTCCACCCTCAATGACTATAAGGAGTGATCACGTCAGGCAAAATTTGACAGCAATTATATCATAAACCCTAACTCCAATGAAAAATCTTTTCAAATGAAAGTTGATCTCTTGATGATTATCTACAAGATTTGTCCAAACAAATTTTATCTCAGAGGTACTTCTTTGAAGATATTCCACCCTCAACGATTATAAGGAATGATGACGTCAGGCAAAATTTTACAGCAATTATATCAAAAACCGTAACTCCAATCAAAAATCTTTTCAAATGAAAGTTGTTCTCTGGATGATAATCTACAAGATTTGTCTAAGCAAATTTTATATCGGAGGTACTTCTCTGAAGATATTCCACCCTCAACGATTATAAGGAATGATGACGTCAGGCAAAATTTGACAGCAATTATATCAAAAACCGTACCTCCAATCAAAAATCTTCTCAAATGAAAGTTGTTCTCTGGATGATTATCTACAAGATTTGTCTTAGCAAATTTCATCTCAGAGGTACTTCTTTGAAGATATTCCACCCTCAACGATTATAAGGAATGATGACGTCAGGCTGAATTTGACCGAAATTATACCAAAAACCGTAACTCCAATCAAAAATCTTTTCAAATGAAAGTTGTTCTCTAGATGATTATCTACAAGATTTGTCTGGGCAAATGTTATCTCAGAGGTACAACTTTGAAGATATTCCACCCTCAATGATTATGAGGAATGATGACGTCAGGCAAAATTTGACAGCAATTATATCATAAACCGTAACCCCTATCAAAAATCTTTTCAAATGAAAGTTGTTCTCTGGATGATTATCTACAAGATTTGTCTGAGCAAATTTTATATCAGAGGCACTACTTTGAAGATATTCGACCCTCAATGATTATAAGGAATGATGACGTCAGGCAAAATTTGACAGCAATTATATCAAAAACCGTCACTCCAATCAAAAATCTTTTCAAATGAAAGTTGTTCTCTGGATGAGTATCTAGAAGATTTATCTGAGCAAATTTTATTTCAGACGTACTACTTTGAAGATATTCCACCCTCAACGATTATAAGGAATGATGCCATCAGGCAAAATTTGACAGCAATTATATAAAAAACCGTAACTCCAATCAAAAATCTTTTCAAATAAAAGTTGTTCTCTGGATGATTATCTACAAGATTTGTCTGAGCAAATTTTATATCAGAGGCACTACTTTGAAGATATTCGACCCTCAATGATTATAAGGAATGATGACGTCAGGCAAAATTTGACAGCAATTATATCAAAAACCGTCACTCCAATCAAAAATCTTTTCAAATGAAAGTTGTTCTCTGGATGAGTATCTAGAAGATTTATCTGAGCAAATTTTATTCCAGACGTACTACTTTGAAGATATTCCACCCTCAACGATTATAAGGAATGATGACGTCAGGCAAAATTTGACAGCAATTATACCAAAAATCGTAACTCCAATCAAAAATCTTTCCAAATGAAAGTCTTTCTCCGGATGATTATCTACAAGATTTCTCCGAGCAAATTTTATCTCAGAGGTACTACTTTGAAGATTATCCACTCTCAATGACTATAAGGAGTGATCACGTCAGGCAAAATTTGACAGCAATTATATCATAAACCCTAACTCCAATGAAAAATCTTTTCAAATGAAAGTTGATCTCTTGATGATTATCTACAAGATTTGTCTTAGCAAATTTCATCTCAGAGGTACTTCTTTGAAGATATTCCACCCTCAACGATTATAAGGAATGATGACGTCAGGCTGAATTTGACAGCAATTATATCAAAAACCGTAACACCCATCAAAAATCTTTTCAAATGAAAGATGTTCTCTAGATGATTATCTACAAGATTTGCCTAAGCAAATTTTATCTCAGAGGTACTGCTTTGAAGTTATTCCACCCTCAATGATTATAAAGAATTATGACGTCAGGCAAAATTTGACAGCAATTATACCAAAAACCGTAACTCCAATCAAAAATCTTTCCAGATGAAAGTTGTTCCCTGGATGATTATCCACAAGATTTGTCGGATCAAATTTTATCTCAGAGGTACTATACTTTGAAGATATTCGACCCTCAACGATTTTAAGGAATGATGACGTCAGGCAAAAGAGGACAACAATTATATCAAAAACCGTAGCTCCAATCAAAAATCTTTTCAAATGAAAGTTGTTCTCTGAATGATTATCTACAAGATTTGTCAAAGCAAATTTTGTCTCAGAAGTACCACTTTCAAGATATCCTCAAAAGTTTCCTTTCAGTGCTGTAACAGGACTTAAGACAAATTTCAAAATTGATTGTCTACAAACCTTGAACAAGTTTTGTCTTAGAAGTGCTGCTTCCAAGATATCGTTCACTGGTTTACTAAGGAAAATGCTGACGTCAAACAAAATTAAACTGCAGTTACTGCAGACGTCCTCCACTCTAATTGAAAAACTCTTAAAATAAAAGTTGTTCTCTGGTTGATGATCCACAAGATTTATCCAAAAAAATGTTGTCGTAGAAGTAATGTGACCAGGAAATATCAAACAAAATAGGGTAGAAGTGTTGTTTAAAGAGAAAAAAAGAATTAACTATGAATAATGGTCCAAAAACGATAAATCACGAAAAACTTTGAACAGTTAAAAATGACTAATTTATTTTTCCAAAAAGATCGTGTAACTGGAAAAGAGACTAAGTAACACTCTTCGACGGTTATTCTGGTGGGTGACGTAGATGAAGTGCCACTTCACCAAAAATAAATAAATAAGGTTGCGTCTGCTGAAGTCTGGCGGAACACTGAATCGGAGTGAGGCTTGTGTTGCAATATCCTCCCTCTAACAAAAAGTCTGTAAACTGTAGAAATGATGAAAAGATGAATGTGATCTACATCCTAAGAAAATGTTGTTTGAAGAGAAATATGAGGAAGAAATCAACTTAAAATTAACAAAAACCAGTATTTACTGAAGAACACGACGAAATTGCAATGAATCCATTCAATGTTTAGAAAAACTGTACTAATGAGAAAATACGCATACATAATGATCATAAATCCGATTTTCTGTATCAACAATCCTGCAGCTCATTACCATTAGTCGAAAATTCAAAATGATTGCGAATCAAACCCAGCCAATGCAAAATGCACCTAACAAACGTGGTTTTGTCAAAAAAATGAAAATCGGACTCTGGCAAAAAACAGTTTTTATTCGGTCCAAAACGATGTTCGGGCTGACGCTGCATGGCAGAGCCGCTAAAAACGGCAATATGATTTTTCCGATTCGTCGATCTGGGCTAATCAATTATCACCACACCGCACCGAAATTCGATGTTTCAAAAGCATTTCGACGTCGGATGATTATTTTCGATTTGGATTTTGTTCGTATTCGTATATCCACTTTATGCCCCGCACAGGTGTCATGACTTTCGTCAATGTGATTCTGACGACTACAATGAAAATCAAAAAATAGTCATATAAACGAAATTGCAGACAAAAACCTTACATATTGAATTTGGTCTACGTGTATAGTTTATTCATAAATGCTACGGACTAATAAATCATTCTGGCCTGAGTGGTGGGCGGGTACCAAATATCTGAATTTGATGATGTGCTTGGACCTTATATTTTCACCTAAATTCTATAAAATTGACGGAACCAATGGAGAATTCAAATAATCAGGTAAACACCACTTTGAAGAAGAAACAAAAAATGGACTATGGTGACCTTATCCATAAACTGTTGCTAAGTTGCCATTATTCCTCTAATGGCAAAGTTTTGAGAGTTCAGTAACTTATTATTAAAGTATCTTGTTAAGTGAATTGTGTGGAAATGTCATCAAAATGCGCCAAGGCGTTTGGAAGTTGTGGTGCCTAGTTGACGGTATTAATATTCCTCTAACAAAATGCCAAATGAGTTTTCTCCTAAATGGTGAGGTTTTGAGGGTTGAGCAAGTCATCATTATTGAGGTATCTTATGGTATGAATTGTGTGAAAATTTCATCGAAATGCGCCAATGCGTTTGGAAGTTACGGCACCCTAACTGTGGTGCTTGATTGACGATGCCAATATCCCTTTGACAAAATTTGAAATTGGATTTCTCCTAAGTGGTGGGGTTTTGAGGGTTGAGTACCTCGTCAGTATTGAGGTATTTTCTGATGTAGATTGTGTGAAAATTTCATCAAAATGCGCCAAGGCATTTGGGAGTTATGGCACTTTAACTGTGGTGCTTAGTTGATGGTGTCAATGTACCTCTAACAAAATTCAAAATGAGATTTCTACCAAATAGTGAGGTTTTGAGGGTTGAGTACCTTGTCATTATTGAGGTATCTTATGATGTAGATTGTGTGAAAATTTCATCAAAATGCGCCAAGGCATTTGAGAGTTATGGCACTTTAACTGTGGTGCTTCGTTGTGAGGATACCAATATTTCTCTGACAAAATTCAAAATTAAATTTCTCCTAAGTGGTGAGGTTTTTTGAGTGTTGAGTACCTCGTCATCATTGATGTTTCTTATGATGTAGATTGTGTGAAAATTTCATCAAAATGCGCCAAGGCATTTGGGAGTTATGGCACTTTAACTGTGGTGCTTCGTTGTGAGGATACCAATATTTCTCTGACAAAATTCAAAATTAAATTTCTCCTAAGTGGTGAGGTTTTTTGAGTGTTGAGTACCTCGTCATCATTGATGTTTCTTATGATGTAGATTGTGTGAAAATTTCATCAAAATGCGCCAAGGCATTTGGGAGTTATGGCACTTTAACTGTGGTGCTTCGTTGTGAGGATACCAATATTTCTCTGACAAAATTCAAAATTAAATTTCTCCTAAGTGGTGAGGTTTTTTGAGTGTTGAGTACCTCGTCATCATTGATGTTTCTTATGATGTAGATTGTGTGAAAATTTCATCAAAATGCGCCAAGGCATTTGGGAGTTATGGCACTTTAACTGTGGTGCTTAGTTGATGGTGTCAAAGTACCTCTAACAAAATTCAAAATGAGATTTCTACCAAGTAGTGAGGTTTTGAGGGTTGAGTACCTCGTCATTATTGAGGTATCTTATGATGTAGATTGTGTGAAAATTTCATCAAAATGCGCCAAGGCATTTGGGAGTTATGGCACTTTAACTGTGGTGCTTCGTTGTGAGGATACCAATATTTCTCTGACAAAATTCAAAATTAAATTTCTCCTAAGTGGTGAGGTTTTTTGAGTGTTGAGTACCTCGTCATCATTGATGTTTCTTATGATGTAGATTGTGTGAAAATTTCATCAAAATGCGCCAAGGCATTTGGGAGTTATGGCACTTTAACCTTGGTGCTTAGTTGATGGTGTCAATGTACCTCTAACAAAATTCAAAATGAGATTTCTACTAAATAATGAGATTTTGAGGGTTGAGTACCTCGTCATCATTGATGTATCTTATGTTGTAGATTGTGTGAAAAATTCATCAAAATGCGCCAAGGCATTTGGGAGTTATGGCACTTTAACTGTGGTGCTTAGTTGATGGTGTCAATGTACCTCTAACAAAATTCAAAATGAGATTTCTACTAAATAATGAGATTTTGAGGGTTGAGTACCTCGTCATCATTGATGTATCTTATGATGTAGATTTTATGAAAATTTCATCAAAATTCGCCAAGGCATTTCGGAGTTATGGCACTTTAACTGTGGTGCTTAGTTGATGGTGTCAATGTACCTCTAACAAAATTCAAAATGAGACTTCTACTAAATGTTAAGATTTTGAGGGTTGAGTACCTCGTCATCATTGATGTATCTTATGATGTAGAATGTGTGAAAATGTGGTGCTACTAAGTTACTGGTGCTACTGGTGTTACTAAACTGATGCCAACATTCCCCTGACAAAGTTAAAAATAAGATTTCTCCTAAATGGTGAGGTTTTGGAGGTTTGAGTAACTCATCATTATTGAGATTTTGCGATAATGATTGTGTGAAAATTTCATCAAAATGCTCCAAAGCGTTTGAGAGCTATGACACTTCAACAATAATAACCTGAAAATTTCAAATGATGGTCATTTATAAATTATCTTCAAAAATTGCGTTTTTAAAAAACTAATGGAATTTTATAAGACAATACATTTTTTTGGAACAGGCAGTGTCACTAGTGTAATTTTAACCTCAACACCAATTAGTTAATGATTCACTTTGTTTCTTAGCTTTGTAGAAGACGTCAAACCTGATGGACGAGGGTTTGGAATTATTTTCTGTTGGAATATTTTGCGGCACCCTCAATGGCTTATAAAACTTAGAATGCTGTATAGTATAATTAATTACTAGCAATCAAAAACATCAGATCTTCTAACCGCCACACCGTATTCAGTAATAATAAAAGTTGATTATACACTGATAACCAATCATTTGATTCTCTAGACACGCGGGTCCCAACGGAAACCAATGGAAAACTACATTGAGTCTTTTAAGCTGACAAATCGCCGCTTCCGATCCGACGACCGGGCACGGCTGAGTTCGGCATTCAACGCGAATGAATACGATTTAATTTGATTTACGTACACAGAAAAGTGGGGGAAATGGGCGTAATTTCATCATTGTATACCTACGTAAATAATAACAATAATTAATTATACGGGTTTGCATTGGGGAAGCGGTGTTTTGATAGCTTCCATGGTAAACAGGCCACTGTAATCAACCCAAACCAATTTGACTTTGGGAATCACCAATACCTTCACAAAATGCGTTTTTGCATCGAAATCGATGCAATAGTCCTCTATCCAAATCAAAAAAGCAATTTTTGTATTCATAAATATGCTGAGACCAAAATTCAAAATGTCAATAGTGAGCACATGAGCGAAATGAGCACATGAAAAAAATCACTAAAAACTCTATAAAAATGCTTTTTTTAGAAAGAGCCGACAATATAAGACTGAAAAATTGCAACAGCTAAGATACTGAAAAAATTTTCAAAACGTAGTAACTCGTTTGTTTATTGACTTTTTTTGATTCGGATAGAGGTCAAGATTCCCTTCAAAACGCTTTTTTTTCATCAAAATCCGTGAATAAACAAACGAGTTAGGATGTTTTGAAAATTTCGTCAGTATCTCAGGAACGGTTGTTGCAATTTTTGAGTTCTTGTATCTCGGTTGTTTATGGATCGATTTTGATGCGGAAAAAAAGCATTTTGTAGAGTTTTCAGTAGTTTTTCTAATGAGCTTATTAAATTTTGATTTTGATTTCAGCATATGTATTAATATAAACAAAAGTTGCTAATTTCATTTGGATAAAGCTTAAGATTTCCACCAAAAGGAAAAAAAAAATAAAATGAGAAAAGAAAACAATTTAAATTACTAGGGATGAAGAAAATGGAGAAACAAAATAAAAATCACCCAGCATGACACTTTGATAAACCCCAAATTTCCGGATTAGAGATCGGTCAAAGAAAATAACCTAAAATAACAAACGGACATGTAAAAAAAAAACCGATTGGCAGAGGGTTTCTGAAAAATGTCAAACCCACGCTTACCTAGATCTGGTATGATGTTGATCATAATACAACAACGAAGCAAATATTGATTTTTCTCGTGTTGTCAGACCGGCTAGGGTATTTTTGTTTCAGGTTACTTTAAATAGTGGCTTTGTCAAAGAAAATAAAATCACGTACAGGCTAAAAAGTTGAAACTACATAAACACTGACCGTTGGGTTAATTTTCAATTGAACCTTCACTGAATCGAATCATTAGTCAGAAATGTTGTTAACCCTGTTCATTAAAGTTCGGCGTTTAAAAAATTCGTTAAAATTAATCGGAACATTTGAATGCATAATCAATAAAACCCAAAAACCCCCCGACACCCAAATATAGATTCATATCTTAAATACGACAATACCGTCTCATATATTTTCCAGATTGACACTGATAAATGCCGTTTCGAATCATCACCCAACCAGTTTGGGTTCCGTTTATTAATGGTTCCCACTCAGGTACCGAATCGGCTAAGAAATGAATTATGAGGGTGGCTTTTCAGCAAAAAGATCTCAATTACACGATATATAGGCTTTGTTACAGCTGTAAAGTGGTCGAGAGCATCAATCACAAAAAAAATTTTTACATTTTGGCTTGAGAACGGAGAACAATAACATAAAATAGGAAAAACATGAGTAGTATCGATAAGGCCGCGGATATTTTGAATTCAAACAACCTGCGGAACATTTTAAATTGCTAATAAAATTTTATTAAGGCTTGTTAAGCACATTGTTAAGCTGGGGTATTATAGATAGTGGAATTGAAAAATTGAGGGCTATTGAAAAAATTCTTGCTAACTAGGTGAAAGTTGAATGGGGCTTGGGAAATTATTGGCTTTAATGCATGTAGAACTTAACCGAGGAGAAATCTTGAGATAAATCACTCAATCTGAACTCAATCATATAATTGAAGCGCTTGAGGAACAAAATATATGAGTTTAATGCAAAATTTGCACGATTCTGGAAATAGGAAGTTATAACGCCATTAACGCTGTTCTGATACTCGTGACGTCACAGTATTAGTCCGAGATTTCCCACAGTATCCTTTAAGCCGATCATAGAAGGTTGACTTGAACGTCAAATTGTCGAGAATCAGCTCTAACAAAAATATACCAAAACTTCTCCATAACCCTCTTGAAGATATACAGGGCGTCGCAAAAAACAACTTCCTGGATAATTTCTACCGTAACTTTTTTCAAAAATGATGATAGAGTGTTGATTCAAACGTCAAATTGTCAACAATAGAATCATCAGCTTCAAGGAGAATATTTCAAAACTTCTCCATAACCCCCTTGAATATATAGGGTTACATAGAAAATAGTAAATTGCATAGTGCCGCACAATAGAGGACACTAAAACAAGAAAAAAACAAAAAATAAAATTAAAAAAAAAATAACTCAATAGATGGAGCCCTGTATGTAGCGCCCTCTACCAGTAATCACAAAACTAAGTTTATATTTTAATTAAGCATGATAAAAAACCCCGGTATACCACATTTTATCCATTTTTTGCGTCTATGGCTAAAGATATTGAAAAAAAAAACCTAAACAAAAATAAAATTCAACACCCATATTTAACCGTAGGCCTTGCGGACCCATATTCATGGGATCTTTTTTTTCTTATTTTAGTGTCCTCTATTGTGTGGCACTATGCAATGCACTCTTTTTTATGTCACCCTGTATACAGGGCGTCGCAAAGTAAAGATTTCAAGTCTCAACACAAACATCTTCCTGGATATTTTTTACCGTAACTTTTTTAAAAATGATGATAGAGGGTTGATTCAAACGTCAAATTGTCAACAATAGAAGCAGCTTCAACGAGAACATACCAAAACTTCTCCATAACCCCCTTGAAGATATACAGGGCGTCGCAAAGTAAAGATTTTAAGTTCAAACATAAACAACTTTAAGCCGATCATAGAAGGTTGACTTGAACGTCAAATGGTCGGTAATAGAATCAACTCCAACGAGAATAATAATAATAATAATAATAATAATAATAATCTTTATTTAGCATGTAGCTATACAAAATATACAATAATTTGAAAACTACAAGGCTAAGATAAGTACAAAATATAAAATATAGATATGTTCTTCAATAAAATACAAGTATAAAACAAATATAATAATATGATAAGTTAAAAAAACAAATTAAAATGTAGACAACACATGTTCCCTAAGCATTACTTTAAATTCGACCAAATGTTCACAATTTTTGATAATACGAGGTAGACCATTGTATTCTTGCAACCCCTTATTTAAAATGGAATTATGCATTTGTGTAGTGTTACATTTGTTTGTTAAAATAAAGTCTTTGCGATTTCTCGTATCGTAGTTGTGCACATCACAAAAATATTTCACTTTATCACATATGTATTCAGGTACCAGTCTTATATGAATATACGAGAACTCCTCCATTACCTTCTTGAGAATATACAGGGCGTCGTGAATTCAAGATTTCAAGTCTCAACACAAACATCTTCCTGGATATTTTTTACCGTAACTTTTTTAAAAATGATGATAGAGGGTTGATTCAAACGTCAAATTGTCAGCAATAGAAGCAGCTTCAACGAGAACATACCAAAACTTCTTCATAACCCCCTTGAAGATATACAGGGTGTCGCAAAGTGAAGATTTTAAGTTCAAACATAAACAACTTTAAGCCGATCATAGAAGGTTGACTTGAACGTCAAATGGTCGGTAATAGAATCAACTCCAACGAGAATATACCAGAACTCCTCCATTACCTCCTTGAGAATATACAGGGCGTCGTGAATTCAAGAATTCAATGTCTCAACACAAACATCTTCCTGGATATTTTTTACCGTAACTTTTTTAAAAATGATGATAGAGGGTTGATTCAAACGTCAAATTGTCAGCAATAGAAGCAGCTTCAACGAGAACATACCAAAACTTCTTCATAACCCCCTTGAAGATATACAGGGTGTCGCAAAGTGAAGATTTTAAGTTCAAACATAAACAACTTTAAGCCGATCATAGAAGGTTGACTTGAATGTCAAATGGTCGGTAATAGAATCAACTCCAACGAGAATATACCAGAACTCCTCCATTACCTTCTTGAGAATATACAGGGCGTCGTGAATTCAAGATTTCAAGTCTCAACACAAACATCTTCCTGGATATTTTTTACCGTAACTTTTTTAAAAATTATGATAGAGGGTTGATTCAAACGTCAAATTGTCAGCAATAGAAGCAGCTTCAACGAGAACATACCAAAACTTCTTCATAACCCCCTTGAAGATATACAGGGTGTCGCAAAGTGAAGATTTTAAGTTCAAACATAAACAACTTTAAGCCGATCATAGAAGGTTGACTTGAATGTCAAATGGTCGGTAATAGAATCAACTCCAACGAGAATATACCAGAACTCCTCCATTACCTTCTTGAGAATATACAGGGCGTCGTGAATTCAAGATTTCAAGTCTCAACACAAACATCTTCCTGGATATTTTTTACCGTAACTTTTTTAAAAATTATGATAGAGGGTTGATTCAAACGTCAAATTGTCAGCAATAGAAGCAGCTTCAACGAGAACATACCAAAACTTCTTCATAACCCCCTTGAAGATATACAGGGTGTCGCAAAGTGAAGATTTTAAGTTCAAACATAAACAACTTTAAGCCGATCATAGAAGGTTGACTTGAACGTCAAATGGTCGGTAATAGAATCAACTCCAACGAGAATATACCAGAACTCCTCCATTACCTCCTTGAGAATATACAGGGCGTCGTGAATTCAAGAATTCAATGTCTCAACACAAACATCTTCCTGGATATTTTTTACCGTAACTTTTTTAAAAATTATGATAGAGGGTTGATTCAAACGTCAAATTGTCAGCAATAGAAGCAGCTTCAACGAGAACATACCAAAACTTCTTCATAACCCCCTTGAAGATATACAGGGTGTCGCAAAGTGAAGATTTTAAGTTCAAACATAAACAACTTTAAGCCGATCATAGAAGGTTGACTTGAATGTCAAATGGTCGGTAATAGAATCAACTCCAACGAGAATATACCAGAACTCCTCCATTACCTTCTTGAGAATATACAGGGCGTCGTGAATTCAAGATTTCAAGTCTCAACACAAACATCTTCCTGGATATTTTTTACCGTAACTTTTTTAAAAATTATGATAGAGGGTTGATTCAAACGTCAAATTGTCAGCAATAGAAGCAGCTTCAACGAGAACATACCAAAACTTCTTCATAACCCCCTTGAAGATATACAGGGTGTCGCAAAGTGAAGATTTTAAGTTCAAACATAAACAACTTTAAGCCGATCATAGAAGGTTGACTTGAACGTCAAATGGTCGGTAATAGAATCAACTCCAACGAGAATATACCAGAACTCCTCCATTACCTCCTTGAGAATATACAGGGCGTCGTGAATTCAAGATTTCAAGTCTCAACACAAACATCTTCCTGGATATTTTTTACCGTAACTTTTTAAAAATGATGATAGAGGGTTGATTCAAACGTCAAATTGTCAGCAATAGAAGCAGCTTCAACAAGAACATACCAAAATTTCTCCATAACCCCCTTGAAGATATACAGGGCGTCGCAAAGTAAAGATTTTAAGTTCAAACATAAACAACTTTAAGCCGATCATAGAAGGTTGACTTGAACGTCAAATGGTCGGTAATAGAATCAACTCCAACGAGAATATACCAGAACTCCTCCATTACCTCCTTGAGAATATAAAGGGCGTCGTGAATTCAAGATTTCAAGTCTCAACACAAACATCTTCCTGGATATTTTAGATAGAGGTTGATTCAAACGTCAAATTGTCAACAATAGAATCAGCTCCAAGGAGAATATACCAAAACTTGTCCATAACCCCCTTGTATATATACAGGGCGTCGCAAAGTAAAGATTTTGAGTTCCAACAAGAACAACTTTCTAGATATTTTTTACCGAAACTTTTTTTAAAAATGATGATATAGTGTTGATTTGAACGTCAAATTGTCTTCAAAAGAATCATCTTCAACGAGAATATATCGAAACTTCTCCATAGCCCTCATGAAAATATACAGGGCGTCGCAAAGTAAAGGTTTTAGGTTTTAACGAAAACGACTTCATTGACATGTTTTACCGTGACTTTCTTGAAAATGTTGATGGAGGGTTGATTCAAACGTCAAATTCCTTTGGCGAGAATATATCAAAACTCCTCCACAACCCGTTAAAAAAGTATTTTTTAAAAATCACAATTTTTAGTTTTTCTCAATTATCTCATGGTGCAAAAGTAAAAGAGACAAAATTTATAGATTATCAAACTCTAAAAAATTATATTAGGTGTGAAAATTCCAGATCCAGAATTGTGGAATCAATAGCTGGATAAATTAAGGAATCAATTTTCAAATTGAAGAATCGAGGAGGTGGGTGAAGTAAGAATTTAGCAGTAAGGGAATCTCACTTTCCTTACAATCAATGAGATTAAGTAATTAAGAATGACAAAATGGGAAAATTTGAGGAGTTCATGCAGAATTGATAAACGACGAGCTAAAGAAATTAGGTAATTGAAGGAAATAACAATATAAAGATTAATGAATACAGAAATTACAAAATCAAAAAAAAAATATTATTGAGGAATTAAGAAAATAAATAACTAAGGAACTCGGGAATTAAAGGAATAAAAACATTTACGAATTGATAAACTGGGAAATTCCGTGAATAAATATGTGGAAGAAAATAAAAAGTTGAGGAATCAGTAAATTAATAGGTCCCCTTTTTTTTATTGCAGAGATCGATACATATCAATAACATTTTCAAACCTGCATTTTTATTGTTAAAAGTGTGATAGTATCGGAAAAGGAGTTACACCAGTTTTTATTCAGAACACCTTGCCGTTTCCGTCCGTTTCTGGTTCGTACGACGTGAATGTAAGTTAAATGGTACACAACAATTGGTCTTATAAATCCACTTCATCAATATTTATCAACAAATTACCTTAACCCTTCATTTTGCACAGCTGATAGTTTCCGGCACGGTGTTGCAATGTTTCCCTTCTTAGGGTTTTTGTCTTTTCTTCAAATCTTTCTTATCAACTTTAACCACAATACCAAATCACCATGGTTGCTGTTTTTTTGTCTCCGACTTCTAGTCCTTATAGACCAACTAATATTTCATCAGCTATCCGATACGATTGCTCAACAAAATACATTGTTTTTCAATCCAAATTCAATTAGCTGGTCTGTCAAATTACTAGAAGCAGAAAAAAAAAACTAATAACCAATTTATCGAGTTTATTAGAGCTGAAACGGATATCGACGCCCAACAACCAGTCACTCGATCAGTCATCTCAGCACTAATTAGAAAAATCCCTATATCACACCTTCATAGAGGGGCCGTAGATAATAAGTTACGACACATTTTTAATTAATACTCTATTATATCACATATGTCGACTGTATAGATAAATAATGGGCGGAGATAATTTAGAATTATGTAAGTTCGGGAGGCTTTGTGTGGTGTAAAAGTATGATTTATTACGATACGCTATCTTTTAGTGGTATGTTTAATTTTCCTCCCGGAAGTTGATGGTTTAATTTATTTCAATGATTAAGTCAATGGGACCATCCCATGTGGAATTGCATAACTAGTTGCAAAAGAAGAAAACAAGAGCACCCAAAACTCGAGGCCACTGATCTGCGGCCAGATTAGCCATACAGGTTGCCATGCTGAATATTTGAATATAATTGAATTTATTTTATCGATTTTGTTACGTGTGTTAAATTTATTATTTTGGATGATAATTTGGAGACAGTTATTTGGCCGATTATTAATATTTTCCTTAATATTTTATCTGCTTTAGATGAGGAGATATTTGCCCATACCATAACAATAGCATCATGGGGGCTACCAAATTTTCTTCAACGATTTTTTCCACTTTGCCTTCATATTTTTTTTAGTGTACGTAGGGTTTCTTTTACTAAATTTTCTGGTCTCTCTAACGGTGCCACACCCATTTTTGTATGTGCTTTTGTTGAGAAGATATTTGCCCATACCATATCAACTACACCATGGGGCAACCCAATTTTCTTCAACGATTTTTGATACTTTGCCTTCATATTTTTTCTAGTGTACATAGTGTTGCTGATAGTTAATTTTATGGACTTTTTTGTAGTACCACGTTCATTTTTGTATCTGCTTTGGTTGGGGAAATATTGAGCCATACCATAGCAAGTGCACCGTGGGGCTACCCAATTTTCTTCAACGATTTTTGATACCTACTTTGCCTTCATATTTTTTTTTAGTGTAAATAGTGTTTCTTTTGTTGAATTCTATGGTCTTTAACGTGGTACAACGCCCATTTTTGTATGTGCTTTGGTTGAGGAGGTATTTGCCCATACCATAACAACTGCCTCAAGGGGACTACCCAATTTTCATCAACGATTCGTTATACTTTGCCTTCATATTTTTTCCAGTGTACATAATGTTTCTTATAGTAAATTTTATGGACTTTTTTGTAGTACCACGTTCATTTTTGTATCTGCTTTGGTTGGAGAAATATTTACCCATATCATAACAACTGCCACATGGGTCGACATAATTTTCTTCAACGATTCCTTATACTTTGCCTTCATATTTTTTTTAGTGTACATAGTGTTTCTTATGACAGATATTTCAAGGACTTTTTAATAGTATCACGTTCATTTTTGTATCTGCTTTGGTTAGGGTAATATTTACTCATACCATAACAGCTGCACCGTGAGGCTACCAAACTTTCTTCAAGGATTTTTGATACTTTGCCTTCAATTTTTTTTTAATGTAAATAGTGTTTCTTTTGGTGAATTTTATGATCTTTCTCGTGGTACAACGCCCATTTTTGTATGTGCTTTGGTTGAGGAGGTATGTGCTCATACCATAAGAACTGCCACATGGAGACTACCCAATTTTTCTAAACGATTCGTTATACTTTGCCTCCATATTTTTTCTAGTGACGTAGTGTTTTTCATAGTAAATTTTATGGACTTTTTTATAGTACCACGTTCATTTTTGTATCTGCTTTGGTTAGGGAAATATTTACCCATACCATAACAACTGCACCGTGGGGCTACCTAATTTTCTTCAACGATTTTTGATACTTTGCCTTCATATTTTTTTCAGTGTATATAATGTTTCTTTTGGTAAATTCTATCGTCTTTCTCGTGGTTCAACGCCCATTTTTGTATGTGCTTTGGTTGAGGAGATATTTTCCCAAAACTAGACTCAAACTAAACTAACCCAAGTTCTACAAAAATCGGGTTAGTTTTCGTCAGCTTAGGTCAACTTGGGTTGAATTTGAGTTGCTTTTGGTCAACTTAGGTCAAGTTTGGCCCAAGCTATTCAAAATGAACATGCGATTTTTCTATAGGAATCTACATGTGCTTCCTGGAATCATAGAAAGTCACACGATTACATTTTCCGATAGATCATAGATTCCAGTCAATGCCCTCACATTCCTCCTTGAAAATCTCGCATCCACTCATTCAGAATCCTACATCCCCAGATTCAAAACCTCTTATCATCATTTCCTCGAACTAACCTCTACTGCTTATATCCTTGATTTCATCCGACGACCTTGAATGACACAAAAATAGTCAAAAACAACACTTATCGAGAGGTTCACCATTTAAAAAGAATATTGTCGACTTTCGGGCCCCACGTCGGGCGTCAAAAAAATATCGCCCACTTATTCTGTCGTCTGTGTGTGCTGTGTAGAAATTTCTTCATTCTTTGAAAACGAAACGTTTGTTGATTTATTAAAGAACTTTAATCTAAGACGTCCGTTGATTTTACTTGTCTATATAACATGGACCGTCCGTCGATTTTTGCCACAGAGGGATGTGATCAAGAACGTCCGTCGGTTCAACTTGTCCAGCATTCATTGTCAACTTTGCTGAAAAAAACATTGATGAAGAACGTCCATCGATTTAACTTGTTTAAATAACATGGAACGTTAGTCGATTCTGGCTCGGTTCGGCTTGCCAAGATGGAGTTGGAGCGGATTAATGTCACGTGACTACAGAGCCGCTTGATCTACTCCAATGGCGTGACCCGAAAGGTATTGTAGTGAAAAGAGTGCGCAAGCCGAACTCACCCTTTGTAGCAGAACACTTTGATAAAGTACATGGGCCTATTTTACTTGACTGTATTCCATGGAACGCCCGTCGATTTTGCGACACGGAACGTCCATCGATTATGTGTTGAAGATGAGGCTCACCCAGAACTCACGTGGAACCACAGACAGGGATTTAGATGATGTCACTCAGCGTGCCACAGTGGACGGACTCAATTTTCATACTACTATCACAAGAATAAATCAAAAGAATGCGATAATTAGAAAGGTATCCATAAACCTATTGACCATTATTATTGGAAAGTATGCTGAATAGACTAAACAATGGAGGTGTGTTATGCGCGCATTAGCGCAAAAATGCCAAAAAAAAGAGAGACCGAGAGAGAATAGCGATGGTCGCACACCGTTGCGGCTAGAGAACTCACTGATTAAATTGAGATACGCACTATAATGGCCTCGGGGGCCATAACAGCCGTTTTCTTGGGAATTTAAACGTGCCGATTCGCAAAATAATGGCCAATATGACTATTCAGCATTTCTCGGGTGCCTGCAAGGCCCTAAGTTATGCGATGCTATCGCTAATGCCTCGAAAATTGTTCATAGAATGTTTATACGTTCAATTAGAATCATATTTTAAGTGGGATGCTGACTGAGTGTCTTGTGACAGCCTAACGAGTCGTCTTTATCAATCATCAAAATCGGTTTTATCGATGTTTTGCCATCTTGGTATGTCTTCGAGCTGTAACAATTGCCTTTTATATTTTTTACCATTGATGGGTTCAATGTATATGGAAAGATTTATGATCAACGAGATACAAAATGCGAGGCTATGAAAAAAGCGCTTCAATCCATTTCAAATTCACTTGAAATTTTATGGAATTATGACCAGTCATTGAAAAAATTTGAAATTTTGGCCATGGGGAGTCCCATTTGAAATCCGCTCTAATTACAACTGAATCTTGACAAATTTTAAAAATGTGTCATACATACAAAAGTTGAAATTTAGGTAAGTTTGACAAGCTGTCAATCTTAAAATTTTGGGATATTGGTTTGAAATTTTAGTTATGAGTTCGAACACGTCTTCATTGAAAAATGCTCATTTTAAATCCGCATTCATTTTAATCAAATCATAGAAAATTGTCATACGTGAAAAAGTCGAAATTTGGGTTAGTTCGACAAGCTGTCAATTTTAAACCGCTTGAAATGTTTACTTGAAATCTAATTATAAGGAGTTTGAACAATTATCCATTGGAAAATGGTTTATATCAAATCCGCATCAATTTTAATCAAATAATGACGAATTTTTGAAAAATTACATTCTTGAAAAAAGTCAAAAATAGTTTGACAACCTCTCAATTTTAAGCCGTCTTAAATGTTGTCTCGAAATATAAGTAATAAGGAGTTTGAACAAATTACCATTAAAAAATGCTTTTTTTAAATCCGCATTGATTTTGATTAAATCATGACCAATTTGAAAAAATTGTCATTTGTGAAAAAAGTCGAGGTTTTGGTTAGTTAGACAAGCTGTCAATTTTAAACCGTTTAAAATGTTGTCTTAAAATCTTTAGTTATAAGAAGTTTTAACATTTCTCCTATGAAAAATGCTCATTTCAAATCAGTATGAATTTTAATTAAATCATGACCAATTTAAAAAAAATACAAGCTTTGATTTTGAGGAGTTTGAAAAATGTTCCATTGAAAAATGCTTATTTTAAATCCGCAATAATTTTAATAAATGAAGCCTGAACAATTTAAAAAAAAAATTATATACGTGAAAAAAGTTGAAGTTTAAGTTAGTTTGACAAGCTCTCAATGTTGAACCTTTTGAAATAATGCATTAAAATTTAAGTTATAACTTGTTCGAATATTTTCGAAAAATGCTTATTTCAAATCCGTATTAATTTTAATTAGATCATGACAACCTTCCACCTTTATAAAATTGTTATACCTGAGAAAAGTCGAAATTTAGGTTAGTTTGACTAACTGTCGATTTTATAGCTTTTGAATTGTTGCTTTGAGATTTTAGTTATAAGAAGTTTGAACTTTTCTCCATCGAAAAAAGCTTATTTTAAATCCGCATTAATTTTAATAATTGGATCATGACCAATTAAAAAATGTCAGCATTTGGGTTGGTTTGACAAGTTGTCAATTTAAACTGCTTGAAATGTTGCCATGAATTAATTTAATTTTAAGGAGTTTTTTGTTTTTGTTGAAAAATCTTTATTTCAAATCCGCAATAATTTTAATTAAACCATGACCAATTTAAAAAAATTGTCATGGTCCTAGTTTAAGTTGGTTTGACAAGCTCTAAATTTTGAACCTTTTGAAATGTTACATTGAAATTTTAGTTATAAGGAGTTTGAACATTTCTTGATTAAAAAAGAACTAAAATGAGCATTTCAAATCCGTATTAAATTAAATTAAAAAAACTTCTCAAAACTAAAATTACAAGACAACATATCAAACAGTTTAAAATTGACAGCTTGTTAAACCTAAATTTCGACTTTTTTCACGTATTAATTTTAATTAAATCATGACTACCTTCAAAAAATAAAAAATCGTAAATTATACGTGAAAAAAGTCGAAATTAAGGTTTAACAAGCTGTCAATTTTAAACTGTTTGATATGTTCGCTTGTAATTTTAGTTTTGAGAAGTTTGAACAATCATCATTCTCCATTGAAAAACGCTGATTTCAAATCCGCATTTAATAATTTCAATTAATTCATGTACAATTAAAAAAATTATCATTTGTGAAAAATGTCGGGATTTAGATTAGTTTGACAAACTGTCAATTTTAAACCGCTTGAAATTTAGCCTTGAAATTTCATTTATAATCCATTGCAAAATGCTTATTTCAAATCCGCATAAATTTTAATTAAATAATGGAAAATTGTCATACATGAAAAAAGTCAAAAAGTAGAAAATTCCCATTCTCCATTGAGAAATACTCATTTCAAATCCGCAATAACTTCAATTCAATTAAAAAAGTAGAAATTTTACTATAGTTCAAGAAGTCAAATTTAAAATTGAATTCGAGAATTTTGCACATATCTTTATTGAAAAAATTCTTATTTCAAAACCGCATCAATTTTAATTATGTAAATTATGATCAATTTGAAAAAGGAATTACACATGAAAAGAGTGGAAATTTTACTTTCCTTTGAACTGACGAATTTAAAATGTCACACTGAAATTTTACGGTGTTTGATCATTTCTGCATTGAAAAATGCTTATTTCAAATCCGCATGAATTTTAATTCAATGGTGACCAATATTAATAAGATCTTAAACAAAGAAAAAGTTGAAATTTTACCTTAGTTGAAGCTGTCAAATTTAAAATTTCAACTTGAATTTCCGTTATAAGAATAATTTTAAACATTTCTCCATTGAAAAATGCTCATTTTTTAAAATCCGCATTAATTTTAATTAAAATCATGACTAATTTAAAAAAGTGTTTACATTGGAAAAGTCCAAATTCCACGTTAGTTTGATCTGACAGATTCAATTTTTTGAAATTTCAGTTATAAGGATTTTAAACTTTCCTCCATTGAAAAATGCTTATTTCAAATCCGCAATAATTTTAATCAAATCATTACCAATTTTGAACAGTTAATCTTGCATGGAAAAAGTAGAAGTTTCACTATACTTTAAGCAGTCAAATTCAAATTTTTAACTTGGAATTGAGGATTTTGAACATTTCTTCATCGAAAAGTTCTCATTTCAAATCCGCATTAATTTTAATTATGTAAATCATGACCAATTCAAAAAAAGGTATTAAACATGGAAAGAGTTGAAATTTTACTTTTCTTTGAACTCACAAATTTGAAACTGAAATTTTAGTTATGATTTTGATCATTCCTGCATTGAAAAATGCTTATTTCAAATCCGCATTAATTCTAATTAGATAATGACCAATTTCAAAAAGGAGTTTTACATGAAAAAAGTCGGAATCTCACGTCAGTGCAAGCTGTCAAATTTAAAATTTTAATATGAAATTTTAGTTTTGTGGATTTTGAACATTCCTCATTTGAAAAATGCTTATTTCAATTCAATTTATTAAATCATGAAACTTAAAAGATGTTAAATATGGAAAAAGTCGATATTTTACGCTAGTTGAAGCTCAGATTTTAAATTTTTACTTGAAATTTGGATCTTAAGCATTTCTCCAATAAAAAATGGTTCTTTCAAATCCGCATTACTTTTAATTAAATCATGGACAATTTTTAAAACGTGTTGAACATGGAAAAAGTTGAAATTTTAGGTCGGTTCAAACTGCAATTTAAAATTTTAGTAAGGACAATTTTGAACATTCCTGCTCCATTGAAAAATGCTCATTTAAAATCCGCATTGATTTCAATTAAATCACATGATCAATTTAAAAAATGTCGAATTTTTCCATTTGTTCAAGTTGTTAGATTTAAAATTCAACTTGAAATTTTAGTTATGAGGATTTTAAACATTTCTCCATTGAAAATCTGCATTAATTTTAATCTAATCATTTCCATATTACCAATATGTTGAGTTTGATCATTCCTCCATGCACATTGATTTAGATTAAATCATGACCAATTTTTAAATGATATTAAACATTTAAAAAGTAATTTTAGTTATGAGAATTTTGAACATTCCTACATTGAAAACTGCCCGTTTCAAATTCAAATTAGAAATGATTTTTATTAAATAAGCGAGGTTTTGAAAGTTCTACATTGAAAAAAAAATGAGTTTATTAAAAAAAAATTACCGGTTATAACTCAAACAAAAATAATTCAGCAAAGCAAATGAAATGGGATTCTTTGATATGACAAATAAATTGGTCCCTTGTCGAATTGAACAGAAAAAAAAAATGCGACAAAGCCAGCTTTCAAAATCACGCATGTGAAAAGAACCCGTTTTTTGCCCATCAATCCAACAAATGAAATGAAATGTATAAAATCCGAGATACTCAGTATAATCAATCGTCATCACTAATTGGAGCAAAGCTTGAAGAGGCCCTTTCGAAAATGATTGTCCGCACTTGACAAGAGAAAAACCGGGAGGGTCCCTCATCTTTCTTGATAATAATGACGTGACATCTGGTAACTTTTTTTTTTATTGAAATTCAAATTTCGGCCGTATTCTTCCAGTTATTATGGGGCGACTTTTCGAGAGCCCCGGGACAATGGCATGTCACTCAAAATCGAGTTGCTAACTGTATTTATGATTTCGGAAGATGGCCTTGCTTTCGGAAGCACCACTTCCGGATTAGTTGTTGTTTGAAAAGGGGCACGTATGCGGAATTTTGAATGAAATTGCGGTGAAACAAAAAATATTTATTCAATGACTTCAAAGGCTAGGTTTTTCTCTCTTCTAAATCAAATTCCATCAATTCGACTGAATAACATTCTCGGCTGCCTATCGTCTCAATTTCAAATAAAGCCGCCTCTGACACACCTTCCTAGTAATTCAATTTATTATAATAATAAGAGTACCAAAAAAGCTTTAAATTGACTTTACATAATGTTTGCATTTCATCGATGAGATTGTAATGAGAAAATGATGTCGTTTTTTTTCGAGGTTTCGATATTTGAAAGTGAAATCAACTTCTTGTGTCTTTGGTTTTGAATTTGGGTAACTCAATTGCAAATATCTTTTTGCTTATTTATGTTTTCACCGTGTAAAAGAGGCCATCAAAAGAAAGCATCAGCAAATTTCGGCCTTCAGACTCAAGGGGCGAAAGGATGAACCATATTTGAGTGGGCGCTATATTTTTGACGCCCGACGTGGGGCTCCAAAATGGTCCAGTCATATAAACATGGTTTTATTAATAAATGTTATTTGATGATGAACTATGCGGTGAATATGTCTATTCACTATCTCAATTGAAGAAATAATCTTGTTTGGAAAAAATGTATGATTTGTTTTATGGTCTCATTGGAATCATGGAAAGTTCAAACAGTCATTCAAATCGAGGCGTTTCTCAAATGTCAAACCATCTTTGTCTTTTAAATAATAAGACATTTTAAAATAAAATTCGCGACCGATCACCGATGTTATGTAAACAGTCCGCCCGCAAAATAAAATCAATAGAAATCTATCAGCATCAGCTGACTTGAAATTACTCGACAACCCCTCAGAATATGTGACGAAGCAGGAAGTCATTCGAAAACGGGAGCGTTGGTTACAAATTAACCCCGTGCCGATGTGGGAGTTGTCTTGGTCAATGCCTAACATGACATATTCTTTCACATTCTAACACACTGATTTCACGCCAATTACTTTTCTCTCTCTCTCTTATTAGTGGAAGTTTTTTTTGAAAAATATTACTTAAGTAAATTAATATGAGATCTTGTTGATTATTTGGGAGGCCAATGACCATTTGACCCTATTGTAAAGCCGCCGTTGCCCAAACTAAACTTCATTAGAAATAGTTTGAGTTAAGGTTAGATCTTTAGGAATAGTTTAGGTCACGTTGGATAAATTTGGGTCAGTTGAGGTTAGGTTCAGGTTAGTTAACTAAGACAAACTAGCCAAGCTCAACCCAAACTAAACTTCAAGAATAGTTTGAGTTATGTTGGATTAGTTTGGGTTAGTTTGGGTTAGTTTGGGTTAGTATTGTAAAGCCGCCGTTGCCCAAACTAAACTTCATTAGAAATAGTTTGAGTTAAGGTTAGTTGAGGTTAAATTAAAGTTAGTCAACGAAGTCAAACTGACCGGAACTTATCTTAAGGAATAGTTTAGGTCACGTTGGATAAATTTGGGTCAGTTGAGGTTAGGTTCAGGTTAGTTAACTAAGACAAACTAGCCAAGCTCAACCCAAACTAAACTTCAAGAATAGTTTGAGTTATGTTGGATTAGTTTGGATTAGTTTGGGTTAGTTTGGGTTAGTATTGTAAAGCCGCCTTTGCCCAAACTAAACTTCATTAGAAATAGTTTGAGTTAAGGTTAGTTGAGGTTAAATTAAGGTTAGTCAACGAAGTCAAACTGACCTAAACTTATCTTTGGGAATAGTTTAGGTCACGCTGGATAAATTTGGGTTAGTTGAGGTTAAGTTCAGATTAGTTAACTAAGACAAACTAGCCAAGCTCAACCCAAACTAAACTTCAAGAATAGTTTGAGTTATGTTGGATTAGTTTGGGTTGGTTGAAGTTAACTATAGCTTAGTTAACTAACTAACTAACCAAGTCTTATTCAAACTAAACTTCAGGAATAGGTTTAGTTAAGTCAGATAAGTGTGGGTTAGTTGAGTTCAAGTTTAGGTTAGTTAACTAAGTCAAACTAACTAAGTTTTACCCAAAGTAAACTTCAGACATAGTTTGGGTTAGTTAAGGTTAAGCTTTCATTAGCTTACTAAGCTTTCATTAGCTTACTAAGCTTGACTCAAGCTAAACTTCAGGAATAGTTTGTGTGAAAATTTTTTTTGTATACCTAATCAACTTTGGAATGCTATAACTTCTTCGGTTGTTGAGATATCAACTTCAAATTTTAGTATGACTCGGAGAAAAGTATTTTGAATGAGGTCTGTCAATTTGAAAAGAAAGTCTTGTCTAGAAAAATAATTATGATTTTTTTTATGTCGATAGATTGTGAAGAACAAATTTCTTGTAATCAACTTTAGCAAGCTATAGCTTGTTTGGTTGTTGCGATATCAATTTCAAATTCTAGTATGACTCGGAAAAAAGTATTTTGGATGAGGTATGTCAATTTGAAAAAAAAGTCTTGTTTAGAAAAAAATATATATGTTTTTTTGTATGTCTATAGATTGTGAAGAACAAATTTCTTGTGATCAACTTTGGCACGCTATAACTTCTTCGGTTGTTGAGATATCAACTTCAAATTCTAGTATGACTCGGAGAAAAGTATTTTGAATGAGGTCTGTCAATTTGAAAAGAAAGTCTTGTCTAGAAAAAAAATTATGATTTTTTTTATCTCGATAGATTGTGAAGAACAAATTTCTTGTAATCAACTTTAGCAAGCTAAAACTTGTTTGGTTGTTGCGATATCAACTTCAAATTCTAGTACAACTTGGAGAAAAGTATTTTGGATGAGGTATGTCAGTTTGAAAAGAAAGTCTTATTTAGAAAAAAAAATGTGTTTTTTTGTATGTCTATAGATTGTGAAGAACAAATTTCTTGTGATCAACTTTGGCACGCTATAACTTCTTCGGTTGTTGAGATATCAACTTCAAATTCTAGTATGACTCGGAGAAAAGTATTTTGAATAAGGTCTGTCAATTTGAAAAGAAAGTCTCGTATAGAAAAAAAATTATGATTTTTTTTATGTCGATAGATTGTGAAGAACAAATTTCTTGTAATCAACTTTAGCAAGCTATAGCTTGTTTGGTTGTTGCGATATCAACTTCAAATTCTAGTATGACTCGGAAAAAAGTATTTTAGATGAGGTATGTCAGTTTGAAGAGAAAGTTTTGTTTAGAAAAAAAAATCTGATTTTTTGTATGTCCATAGATTGCGAAGAACAAATTTCTTGTAATCAACTTTAGCAAGCTATAGCTTCTCCGGTTGTGAAGATATCAACTTAAAATTTAATAATGAATCAGGGCAAAGTGTTTTAAACAGAATCTATCAATTTGACGAAAAAGTCTCGTTTGAAAAAAATTTCATACATTTTTCATGCCTAAAGGTGAGAAAAAAATCTTGTTTGGAAAAAATGTCACACATTTTTTATGCCTATAGGTTGTAAAAAATAATTTCCTTTAATCATCTTTGGCAAGCTATAACTTCTTCTGTTGTTAAGATATCAACTTCAAATTTTAGTATGTCTCAGAGAAAGGTATCTTTAACGAAATATGTTAATTTGAAGAAAAAGTATTGTTTCGAAAAAAATATATATATGGATTTTTTATGCCTGTAGATTTTCGAACCAATATTGACAATAACAATCCAATGCGATAACTCTCCAAATAAACAATCATGCAAACAGTGTTGCCAGACACAAACCAAAGAAAATATATCTGCAACAAGAGAATAAACATAAAACGTAAATGCAAAATGAAAAACAACAAAACTCCAGACAACGATCAGAGCAAAGCGCAATTTATAAAAAAAATCTGGCAACAGTGTTTTTGATCCGCTACGTAGTCGCACAAGAGCACTTCGACGAGCTACTCAATCAGATTTCACGTCTGAACTGAATAACGAATCAATTGTGTTATTTGGTGATTTCTTCAACAAATCAACTCCATCCCAACAAGTCAAAGGAAACCTTCTTCATCTAACTTACCAATAAAACAACAAACCAACAATACTTTAATCCCCCGATATACGAATTGATTTCTTATAGAGTCCCTCAGGAGTTTCACTTCAACTTTTCAGATTTATTTCCTGACTTGAGTTCAGACGACTCAAGTCAAAAAAGAAAGGAAACTGTGAAAGATACTTTCACGGAATGCCAGCATTGTGTCCAAATAAAATCCCGTTTTATCTCCAAGGAAACTGCTGTATTTTTGTATATATTTTTTCTTGGCAATAATACTCTGAATGTCAAGATAAAACAAAGGATAGTCCGTTCACAAGAACTCAACCCTTGAACCACCCTGTATATAGAGGAAGGAAGGAAACTTACATCGCGATTGCCAAATCTCTATCCATATCGTCTTGGCAACAAAAACCATCGGCCCTAGTTCATCCCTTATCTCCGTTAGAAGACATATTGGACCAAAAGTAAGTCCGGTCCAGAGATATCTCGGCAAAAAGCAGGCCTAGATTGATTCAGCTACCTCTCGGTTGTAATTGCGTTGGCCACATGCCCTTCGGTCATCGATTTTCGGTAAATCTCGCCCTCTATTCCGGGCCCATTTCTGCGAAATATGGTGTTTAGCACAGATTAATAGAGCTGCCCCCGCCAAGCTTATAGTTTGAGGGATTTTTCCGTGGAAAGTTTAATAAAGAAATGCATAACTTATCGGGGTTGTCGTCGTACCCGACATGGGGGACAGTTATTGTTTTATGGATTTTATTACATTTTGCTTAGTGAGTTTTTGATTCAAATTTCATCAAAATCCGACAAGTAGTTTGGAAGTTATAAGAAAATTTGATTTGATTTTTGGAAATTGACTGTCATAGCCTAAATTATTGATATACCTTTCGAGTATCTTATGTCCAAATTTCATCAAATTCCGCAAAGGAGTTTGGAAGTTATAGGAAAATTTGTCTAGGTGGTGGGTACATTGATAGTGCAACATTGTTCAAAATTTCAAATGTCGATAACTCAAAACCTATTGATCCTTGGAAGTTGACTGTCATAACCTAAATTATTGATATACCTTTCGAGTATCTCATGTCCAAATTTCATCAAAATCCGCCAAAGAGTTTGGAAGTTATAGAAAAATTTGTCTAGGTGGTGGGTACATTGATTGTGTGACATTCACCAAAATTTCAAATGCAGATAACTCAAAATCTATGGATTTTTGAGAGGTGATTATAAAAACTTAATTTATTTATTCACCTTTGGGGCATCTTCTGTCAAAATTTCATCAAAATCCGTCAAGGAGTTCGGAGGTCATATGAAAATGTGTCTAGGTGGTGGGTATATTGATAGTGTGACATTTACCAAAATTTCAAATGCCGGTAACTCAAAATCTATTGGTTTTTGAGAGGAGATTATGATAACCTAATTTATTCATTCACCCTTGAAGCATCTTTTGTCAAAATTTCATCAAAATCCGTCAAGGAGTTTGGAAGTTATAGGAAAATTTGTCTAGGTGGTGGGTACATTGAGAGTGCAAGATTGTCAAAAATTTCAAATGTCGATAACTCAAAACCTATTGGTTTTTAGAAGTTGGCTGTCATAACCTAAATTATTGATATACCCTTCGAGTATCTCATGTCCAAATTTCATTACAATCCGCCAAAGAGTTTGGAAGTTATAGGAAAATTGGTCCAGGTGGTGGGAACATTGATAGTGTGACATTCACCAAAATTTCAAATGCCGATAACTCAAAATCTATTGATTTTTGAGAGGTGATTATAATAACTCAATTTATCCATTCACCCTTGAAGCATCTTCTGTCAAAATTTCATCAAAATCCGTCAAGGAGTTTGGAAGTTATGGGAAAATTTGTCTAGGAGGTGGGTACATTGAGAGTGCAAGATTGTCCAAAATTTCAAATATCGATAACTCGAAACCTATTGATTTTTAGAAGTTGGCTGTCATAACCTAAATTATTGATATATCTTTCGAGTATCTCATCTCCAAATTTCATCAAAATCCGCCAAGGAGTTTGGAAGTTATAGGAAAATTGGTCTAGGTGGTGGGTACATTGATAGTGTGACATTCACCAAAATTTCAACTGCCGATAACTCAAAATCTATTGATTTTTGAGAGGTGAATATAATAACCTAATTTATTCGTTCACCCTTGAAGCATCTTCTGTCAAAATTTCATCAAAATCCGTCAAGGAGTTTGGAAGTTATAGAAAAATTTGTCTAGGTGGAGGCTACATTGATAGTGTTACTCGCCAGAATTTCAAATGCCGATTACTCAAAACCTATTGATTTTTGGGAGTTAATGATGATAACCTTATGATAATTTCCTTGAAATCTTGTGTCCCAATTTTATCAAAATCCTTCCAAAAGTTTGGAAGTTTTAGAGAAATTGGTCTGGTGTTATCTTCAACCACGTAATCCTTCAACGCGTTTGGAAATTATAGGAAAATTTGTCCAGACCTTATTTTCTTTCCAGCTTTGCATATGAACCTCTTCCTCTGGAAATCCGTCTGGAATTCATCAACTCCAGCGACGACTAACCCAAACTAACCTAAACTAACTAAAACTAAACCAAATTGAGCAAACTTCAACAGAACTAGGTTTTAGGACTAGTTTGAATTAAGTTGAATTGGTTTGGGTTAGTTGAGGTTAAATTCCAATTAGTTAACTTAACCAAACTTACCAAACCCTAATTAAACTTCAGGAATAGTTTGAGTTAGCTTAGATTAATTTAGGTTAGTTAACTAAGCCAAACTAACCAAGCTTAATCCAAACTAAACTTCAGGAATGGTATAAGTCAACTTGGATTAGTTGAGGTCAAGTTTAAAGGTTGGTTAACCAAGCCAAATTAACCAAGCTTGACTGCAGGAATTCTTTGAGTTAAATTGGATTAGTTTGGATAAGTTGAGGTTAAATTTTGGTTGGTTGAATCAGCCAGACTTATCAAGCGCAACCCAAACTAAACTTCAGTGATAGTTTCAGTCTATTTGGTTAGTTGAGGTTAAGTTAAGGTACCTAAATTAACTTAGCCAAACTAAACCACAGGAACAGTTTGAGTAGAATTGGATTAGTTTTGGTTGAAAAAGCCAAACTTATCAATTATTATCAAAACTAAACTTCAGGTCTAGTTTGAGTTGAGTTAGATGAATTAGGGTTGGTTGAGGTTGAGTTCAGGTTAACTAAGCAAAGCTAACCAAGCTTTATCTAAACTAAACTTCAGGAATAGTTTGGGTAAGTTGAGAATAAGTTCAGGTTAGTAAACTAGGCCAAACTAACCAAGCTTCACTAACTTACTAAACTCAAGAAATCGTTTGAGTTAGTTGAAGTTAGGTTAAGGTTAATTAACTTGGTCAAAGTTACCTTTGGGTTAGTTTGGGTAACTGTTAAGTTTAGGTTAGTTCGTAAACCAAACTACTCATGCTTTATCTAACCTAAACTTCATCAGGGATAGTTCGAGTTGGGGGGTTTTTGGATAAGTTAAGGTCAAGTTTAGGTTTGTTAAACTAACCAAGATGTATCCAAACCAGAGTTTAGGAATAATTTGAATCGAGTTTGATAAGTATGGTTTAGTTGGGTTAGTTTAGGCTAACTAGGCAGGAAAGTTTGAGTTAGGTTAGATTAGTTTGAGTTAGTTGAGGTTGAGCTTAGATTAATTAACTATTCAAATCTGTCAAACTAACCAAGCTTTATCCAAGCTAAGCTTCAGGAATAGTTTGAGTTAAGTTGAATCAGTTGGGTTTAGTTGGGGAAAAGTTTGGGTGAGTTAACCAAGCCAAATTTTAGGGAGAAGAATCAAAAGAGAGAGAAAGATAAAAAATAAGAAAAAAAGAAGATAAATTGAATAAAGTTGAGAAAAAGACAAGAAAATTAAAGAAATATCGATGACCAAGATTTTTTTTTTATATACAGTGCGGCTCTAAAAGTCCCCCTCCCTTTTTTTTAATGTTGTGCACCAAAAATTTTGAAACTTGGCATACTTTAATTGCAGTCGAAATACTACTTTTTGATGTTACTGACGTACTTTTAGTATTCAAGATGGCGGCTGGGCACCATTTTGAAACATTTTTTTAAATGAAAAGGGGGGTCGTGTGACACCTCATTTTGAAGATCCGGATGAGTACTTTATAACCCTTGAATATTGAGTCGATATCTTTGAGCACTACAAAATGGCGGTACATTTAATAACTACGTTAATACATACATGGAAATATTCTTGACATAAAGTTTGGGTTAGGAATAAATGACAAAAATGTCAAAAAAGCATCTTTTGAATTGAACTTGACGAATTTTTTCAACAAGTGTATGTATCAATGTAGTAATTAAATGTACCGCCATTTTGTAGTACTTGAAGATATCGACTCAATATTCTAGGGTTATAAAGTACTCATCAGGATCTTCAAAATGAGGTGTCACACGACCCCATTTCCATTTAAAAAAATGTTTCAAAATGGCGCCCAGCCGCCATCTTGAATACTCAGTCAGTAACATCAAACAGTAGTATTTCGACAGCAATTGAAGTATGCCAGGTTTCAAAATTTTTGGTGCACACATTAAAAAAAAAAAGATGGGGAGGGGGACCTTTTATAGAGCCGCACTGTATAGTAACCTCTACCTGCCCCAAACAGATATATATTTTATTATGTATCATCACACTATGTGTAATTCCTTTTTCTGCCCTAATTATGTTAATTAAAAATTAGTTTTTTCATAACCCACAGGTAAGATTCGTGCTTATAACCACCTATTCACCTCATACCATACATAGACAACAATTTAATATATTGCCAGTCATTACTTGAAGTGGCTGCATAAAAATACACGAATACCTCTCGGAGATAGTTTGATTGAAATTGGCGTGAAATTGGGCGTTACGTAATGGTTTGATTGAAATCGCACGAGGCTGGGCCATGTTAGTTGGGAAATACATCATGAGTATGTAATTTGTAATTCTTTGTGCGAAGGTGGAAATATGAACGTCGATGTGGTATGATCAGATAAGCTCACACCCATTATGACTGTAATGGAATTGAATGTAGAGAATTAAACAAAAAATTTGTGTTTATCTGAAGAAATGGCGGCCAACAAAAAACAGAGTTCCACAGAAGTAAAACATATCATTATTTCAACACAGACCTCCAGCGCCTTTAACATCTTCTACTCTATTGCATAGTTTCTCAGTCAGTTTGTCCCAGCTCATGTGTGTATTCGTTCGGCGCTCCAGTCAAATTAATTTTCACAATTAAATTTATCGGAAGTATTCGGAAAATCGCGATTTAAGGGGTATACCGTGTGCTATTTCAATACACACTAAGGGCGCAAAGTATTTTCACTTTTTTAACCCTTATATTAACCATGTAATTATTTGTTATCAATGCATTATGTTTTACTACCATTATGTTATGTTAACTTTAGCCAGAAGCTTTGTCAATAAGATTATGTTCTTCCGACAATAAAGCATATTTGAGTTTGAGTTTGAGTTCAGCTATGTGTCAAATATAGTACAATAATTGTGCTACTGATATTTGAGTTCAAAACAAAGAGATCTAGTACATTATTTGTCATTTTCCGCACAATTATTGTCACCTGGGTAGTCAGTTGTCACTATTGTCATCGTCAGTCTGCGGTTTGCGTGTATTCATTCAAGATAAACATTGTTGTCAGATGTAGGGATTTCTCCCTACGAGTAGGAGTAATCATGCCATGTATGAACGTGGTTGAGGATTTTTTAAAAACAATAAAATTTAATGAAAATTAACACTTCACTAGTTTTGTTTTTTAAAATTTTTCTATTTTATTAAGCTGTTCTGTTTTATAAAATCTTTCTCAAGTCGATTTTTTCTTTTCAAGTTTTTCATACATATTTTACTTTGGTAAAATTATATTATATTTTAATTTTTTGCACCCTCTTACATTGTTTTTGTTTTGATCTCTTTTTATCAGGTTTACATTTTTGAAAATTATTAAACTTTTATAGTTTTACAACCGTTTAACCTTTATAATAATTATTATTTCATGGATTTTTCATCTCAGCGTATGTATATTGTGAATTTATATTATATTGTATTGGTATTGTTATTTTTTATACCTATTTTGCTGAATAAAGAACAAAATTATCATTATTTTTCAAAGATCGCTTTATTTTGAGAAAAACGTCTTCAAGTTTTCGAAGACTTTTGTCACCTTGTTCACTTGTTTTTGACTTTTTCCCACAATTTTGAACAAAGATTGATTTTTTTCATGTGTGCATTGTTCTAAGTATTTTACAATTTTCCAGCACTGGTGAAAATTCAACTAATGAGAACCAATTAAAAAAAACATGTTCTTTTTTTCAAAGTGGATTTCTTCACAAAATTCACAGGACGCACTTGAATTACATTATTTTATCAGACAGCCAAATTTTCAGTTGATATCTTGAAAAATATAGGAGTTGGCATTCAAAGTTGGAGTCCACCAATTTAAAACAAATTGATAATTTTTTTTCCAAAGTGGATTACTCCACAGAATTCACAGGACTCACCTAAATTAAATATTTTCATTACATAGCCAAATTTGCAGTTGATATCTTGAAAAATTTAGGATTTATTGACGTTCAACGTTGGTGTCCACAAAACCAATTTATTTTTTGAAACGTATTTTTTTTCCAAAGTGGACTTATCTACAAAATTCACAGGACTCACTTCATTTACTTTTTTTTCACATATCCAAATTTGCAGTTGATATCCTGGAAAATATAGGAGTTATTGAGAGTAACATTTTTTTTTCAATTTTCCAAAGTATATTTTTTTCATAAACTTTACTGAACCCACTTTGATGTATCACAACTGAATCAAACGATTAAATTAAATAAAAATGGGGAGTAAAATCGACTTAAAGTTGAAAAATCCATAAAAATGATCAATTCAAAAAAAATATATATGTATATAATTCAAAAGATAAAAGAGATAGAGTTTTGTGATTTTCACCGGTTGATCCAGCATCAATTTTTCTGTTAAAATCACCAAAAAAATATACTTGGAAAGTTTGGGGGTAAAATTGAATTAAAGTTGGAAAATCTATAAAAGCGAACAATTCAAAAAAAAAATCATTACTCAAAAGATAAAGGCGATGGACGTTTGTAGTTTTCACCAGTCGATTCAGCATCAATTTTTCTGTCAAAATCACCAAAAAAATATACAGCGTGTCTTGGAAAGTTTGGGAGTAGAATCGAATTCAAGATGGAAAATCCAAAAAAATTAACAAAATTTAAAACAATTGTAACTCAAAAGACTTTTGCGGTTTTCACTTCCATTTAATCAGGGTTTTCTCAATAATTGCAACATTGCGAAATGTCAAACTTGTCATATTATCGCCCTTTGTGTGGAGCGAGGCTTTTATTTCCTGTCAATGAATATTCCAAAACTACATTAATGAAGTTTTATCAATTAAAATTAAAGTATTCTTGATTAAAGTTCCATTTAAGATAATGATAAAATGTTTTTTTCAAGTCAAAGTTCTTTGAATACAATGAACTCAATTTTTGGTTTTGTCAATAGTCAATATACAGAGCGTCCAAAAAAACCTAATTAATCAATTTCAACAACACGTACCAGTTTTTTGCAGGTAAGTCATAATTTATGAGATTTTTCGCCAAACCCTGTATTATAGTTTTTAAAGACAAGAAAATTCCCTACAACTTTCATTCGAAGTATTTTTCCGTAAAACATCACGCTATCAATACACAAAGCGTAAAAAAAACTAATTCAATAATTACAGCAACACGTACCAGTTTTTTGCGGATAACTCAAAAACGATGAGGTTGTTTGCAACACCCGGTAGTATAATTTTTATAGACAACAAGATTCCCTACAACTATCATTCGAAGTATTTTTCCGTAAAACATCACGATGTCAATATACAGAGCGTCTAAAAGTCCTAATTCATCAATTTCAGCAACACGTACCAGTTTTTTGCTGATAATTATAAAACGATGCGATTTTTTGCAATACTCTGTATAACAATTTTTAAAGACAACAAAATTCCTTACAACTTTCAATCGAAGTATTTTTCCATAAAACGTCACGCAGTCAATACACAGAGCTTCAAAAAAAAAACCTAATAATAATTTCAGCAACTCGTATCGTTAATGTTTAGCCAGTAAATTGTGGCAACATATCTACCTATTATAAAAAAAGCCAAAGATAAAACATAAAAAAATAAATAAAAAGTCAAAGGAACAAGTGTACTGTCACTTAAAAATATAAAAACTATCATTATAGTTCCAATGAAGAATGTGGAGAATAAAAAATGCAAAAAAATGTAAAAAACAAATGTAACTAATCACATTAAACTCTAAAAACTGTCGATGTAGACTAGTACAGTCCCGATAAAGACAAAGGACGACAAAAGGATCTAAAATATTATTTTAAGCCTCAAAAATTTGAAAACCCATCTTGCCCTATGGCACTTTCAAACCCGAACTCTATTGATTCAACAGCCAGGCATTTCAGTCAATATTTGATTTGTTTCTATTTAGAGCTATCGGACCGGCTCGTTACCGTCGCCGTGTTGATTGATAATTTGTTTGGGCGCGGGAAGCCGCATCCGAATGACAAAAAAAAAACGTGAGTGTTTTTGTATTTTTTTCCCATCTATCGCATGCAGATAGTGGAGATACACCCCGGTTTTTTTTAATGGATATTTACCGGCAAGTGTCGGGTTTCCTTTATTGAAATCAAGTTGGAAAGTGCAAAGAGGGGCTCGTCCGTTTGTGGGCTTCTTTGCCGCAAACCGCTAGAAAACGGTTCGTATCTGACACGAACTGATATTTGACTACCGCACTGTTTTTTATTTTTCTTGTTGCGTTAAACCTCTAGTTAAATGCAGTGAAATTGACAGACGGAACTTTCACTTTTCTTATTTTTCTTTTTTGTTTTTTTATCCTTTTTTTGCTTTTCTTCTATTTCGATTTGTCCTTGTCTGTGATATGTCTTTTTTTTGGCACGTAAATATTCCTTTTTTGTTCTTTGTAATCATTATTTAGTATTTCAAAAAGTAAAGAAAAGGGAATTTAACGTGGTGACAAAGGGGATCCAACTAATAAAATTGATTAAAATGTATACATTACTAAATTTTTACAAAATAACTTTTCTTTATTTTCAATTTTTGAGAATAATATTACAACATTATATTAATATCACAATATTATACTGTTTAAATTTATTAATCTATTCCACCACACTTTCTATTCTCAATTTTAAAAAAATGATTTATTTTTGTATTTGATTTATAACTTCCACAATCTTTGAGCAATAAGCTTTAAATTTCACTGCGATGTGAATCAAGGTGTTTTGAATGAATCCTGCAAGTTTCATGAGGATATTCAATTTACAACAAATATTTCAGATTTTTACAAGTTTTAGAGGAAAAAGCTAGGGAAAAAGTCTTTTATAAACCTACTTTGACAGTCGATAACTCCCACAATCTTTGAGCAATGAACTTCAAATTTCACCACGATGTAAATCAAGGTATTTTGAATCAATCCTGCAATTTTCATGGAGATCTACAATTTACTAAAAATATTTCAGATTTTTTGGTAAAAATAAGTTGAGTGGAAAAAGTCTTATATAATCCTATTTTGACAGCAGATAACTCCCACAATCTTTGAGCAATCAACTTCAAATTTCACCACGATGTAAATCAAAGTATTTTAAATGAATCCTGCAATTTTTATTAGAATATTCAATTTACAAAAAGTATTTCAGATTTTTTGGTAAAAATAAGTTTAGTGGAAAAAGTCTTTTATAATCCTAATTTGGCAGCTGATAACTCCCACAATATTTGAGCAATCAACTTCAAATATCACCACGATGTAAATCAAAATATTTTAAATGAATCCTGCAATTTTTATTAGAATATTCAATTTACAAAAAGTATTTCAGATTTTTTGGTAAAAATAAGTTTAGTGGAAAAAGTCTTTTATAATCCTACTTTGACAGCTGATAACTCCCACAATCTTCGAGCAATCAACTTCAAATTTCACCACGATATAAATCAAGGTATTTTGAATGAATCCTGCAATTTTTATTAGATTATTCAATTTAGTTTCAATAAGTTTAGTGGAAAAAGTCTTTTATAATCCTATTTTGACAGCAGATAACTCCCACAATCTTTGAGCAATCAACTTCAAATTTTACTAAGATGTGAATCAAGAAATTTTGAATGAACCCTGCAACTTTAATTAGGATTTTCAATTTACAAAAAATATTTCAGATTTTTTGGTAAAAATAGGTCAAGTGTAGAAAGTTTCTTATAATTCTATTTTGACAATCTTTGAGCAATCAACTTCAAATTTTACTAAGATGTAAATCGAGGCTTAATTGTTTCTGCAATTTTCACTGGTATATTCAATTTACAACAAATAATTGAATATCTCCAAAACCAATCAACATATCGAGTTGAAACTAGTACTGACGGGTTCCTCACTAAATTCTTAACAAATTTTTATTTTTGAAATATAACGGTACCACCTGAGGAACCAGGTCAAAATCGGACCTGAACTTTTTTCGGAAAAAATGACGTCTTACTTTTAACTGAATATCTCCGAAACCAATCAACATATCGCGTTAAATTTGGCTATGACGGGTTCCAGACTAAGTCCCCGACAAATTATTTCCTATAAATAATTAAGGTACCACTTGAGGAACCACGTCAAAATCGAGCCTAAACTCTCTTGAGAAAAAAATGACAATACCTCACATTTAATTGAATTACTCGGGAACCAATTAACATATCGTATTGAGTTAGGTACCTACGGATTCCTCACTAAATCCCCATCAAATAATTGTATAGGAATAGTTATGGTACCACTTTAGGAACCACGTTAAAATCAAGTATACACTTTTATTGACAAAAATGAAAATTTCCCACAATGAATTGAATATCTCGAGAAAAAATTAGTAAATCGAACTGAATTTGGTACTGATTATTATTATTATATTATACCTCACAATCAATTGAACACAGCTGCAACATGGAGATATACAATTTACTAAAAATATTTCAGATTTTTTGGTAAAAATAAGTTGAGTGGAAAAAGTCTTATATAATCCTATTTTGACAGCAGATAACTCCCACAATCTTTGAGCAATCAATTTCAAATTTTACCAAGATTTGAATCAAGAAATTTTGAATGAATCCTGCAACTTTAATTAGGATTTTCAATTTTCAAAAAATATTTTAGATTTTTTGGTAAAAATGGGTTTAGTGGAAAAAGTCTTTTATAATCCTACTTTGACAGCTGATAAATCCCACAATCTTTGAGCAATCAACTTCAAACTTCACCACGATGTAAATCAAAGTATTTTTAATGAAAACTGCAATTTTAATTAGATTTTTCAATTTACAAAAATTTTTAAGATTTTTTAATAAAAATAAGTTTAGTGGAAAAAGTCTTTTATAATCCTACTTTGACAGCTGATAAATCACACAATCTTTGAGCAATCAACTTCAAACTTCACCACGATGTAAATCAAAGTATTTTCAATGAATCCTGCAATTTTAATTGTATTATTCAATTTACAAAAAATTTAAAGATTTTTTAAAAAATAAGTTTAGTGGAAAAAGTCTTTTATAATCCTACTTTGACAGCTGATAAATCACACAATCTTTGAGCAATCAACTTCAAACTTCACCACGATGTAAATCAAAGTATTTTTAATAAATCCTGCAATTTTTATTAGAATATTCAATTTACAAAAAATATTTCAGATTTTTTGGTGAAAATAAGTTTAGTGGAAAAAGTCTTATATAATCATTTTTTGACAGCAGATAACTCCCACAATCTTTGAGCAATCAACTTCAAATTTTACCACGATCTAAATCAAAGTATTTTAAATGAATCCTGCAATTTTTATCAAAATATTCAATTTACAAAAAGTATTTCAGATTTTTGGTGAAAATAAGTTTTGTGGAAAAAGTCTTTTATAATCCTACTTTGACAGCTGATAACTCCAACAATCTTTGAGCAATCAACTTCAAATTTTACCAAGATGTAAATCGAGGCTTAATTGTTTCTGCAATTTTCACTGGTATATTCAATTTACAACAAATAATTGAATATCTCCAAAACCAATCAACATATCGAGTTGAAACTAGTACTGACGGGTTCCTCACTAAATTCTTAACAAATTTTTATTTTTGAAATATAACGGTACCACCTGAGGAACCAGGTCAAAATCGGACCTGAACTTTTTTCGGAAAAAATGACGTCTTACTTTTAACTGAATATCTCCGAAACCAATCAACATATCGCGTTAAATTTGGCTATGACGGGTTCCAGACTAAGTCCCCGACAAATTATTTCCTATAAATAATTAAGGTACCACTTGAGGAACCACGTCAAAATCGAGCCTAAACTCTCTTGAGAAAAAAATGACAATACCTCACATTTAATTGAATTACTCGGGAACCAATTAACATATCGTATTGAGTTAGGTACCTACGGATTCCTCACTAAATCCCCATCAAATAATTGTATAGGAATAGTTATGGTACCACTTTAGGAACCACGTTAAAATCAAGTATACACTTTTATTGACAAAAATGAAAATTTCCCACAATGAATTGAATATCTCGAGAAAAAATTAGTAAATCGAACTGAATTTGGTACTGATTATTATTATTATATTATACCTCACAATCAATTGAACACAGCTGCAACATGGAGATATACAATTTACTAAAAATATTTCAGATTTTTTGGTAAAAATAAGTTGAGTGGAAAAAGTCTTATATAATCCTATTTTGACAGTAGATAACTCCCACAATCTTTGAGCAATCAATTTCAAATTTTACCAAGATTTGAATCAAGAAATTTTGAATGAATCCTGCAACTTTAATTAGGATTTTCAATTTTCAAAAAATATTTTAGATTTTTTGGTAAAAATGGGTTTAGTGGAAAAAGTCTTTTATAATCCTACTTTGACAGCTGATAAATCCCACAATCTTTGAGCAATCAACTTCAAACTTCACCACGATGTAAATCAAAGTATTTTTAATGAAAACTGCAATTTTAATTAGATTTTTCAATTTACAAAAATTTTTAAGATTTTTTAATAAAAATAAGTTTAGTGGAAAAAGTCTTTTATAATCCTACTTTGACAGCTGATAAATCACACAATCTTTGAGCAATCAACTTCAAACTTCACCACGATGTAAATCAAAGTATTTTCAATGAATCCTGCAATTTTAATTGTATTATTCAATTTACAAAAAATTTAAAGATTTTTTAAAAAATAAGTTTAGTGGAAAAAGTCTTTTATAATCCTACTTTGACAGCTGATAAATCACACAATCTTTGAGCAATCAACTTCAAACTTCACCACGATGTAAATCAAAGTATTTTTAATAAATCCTGCAATTTTTATTAGAATATTCAATTTACAAAAAATATTTCAGATTTTTTGGTGAAAATAAGTTTAGTGGAAAAAGTCTTATATAATCATTTTTTGACAGCAGATAACTCCCACAATCTTTGAGCAATCAACTTCAAATTCTACCACGATCTAAATCAAAGTATTTTAAATGAATCCTGCAATTTTTATCAAAATATTCAATTTACAAAAAGTATTTCAGATTTTTGGTGAAAATAAGTTTTGTGGAAAAAGTCTTTTATAATCCTACTTTGACAGCTGATAACTCCAACAATCTTTGAGCAATCAACTTCAAATTTTACCAAGATGTAAATCGAGGCTTAATTGTTTCTGCAATTTTCACTGGTATATTCAATTTACAACAAATAATTGAATATCTCCAAAACCAATCAACATATCGAGTTGAAACTAGTACTGACGAGTTCCTCACTAAATTCTTAACAAATTTTTATTTTTGAATTATAGCAGTACCACCTGAGGAACCAGGTCAAAATCGGACCTGAACTTTTTTCGGAAAAAATGACGTCTTACTTTTAACTGAATATCTCCGAAACCAATCAACATATCGCGTTGAATTTGGCTATGACGGGTTCCAGACTAAGTCCCCGACAAATTATTTCCTATAAATAATTAAGGTACCACTTGAGGAACCACGTCAAAATCGAGCCTAAACTCTCTTGGGAAAAAAATGACAAACCTCACATTTAATTGAATTACTCGGGAACCAATCAACATATCGTATTGAGTTTGGTACTGACGGGTTCCTCACTAAATCCCCATCAAATAATTGTATAGGAATAGTTATGGTACCACTTTAGGAACCACGTTAAAATCAAGTATACACTTTTATTGACAAAAATGAAAATTTCCCACAATGAATTGAATATCTCGAGAAAAAATTAGTATATTGAACTGAATTTGGTACTGATGGAATATATTGCCAACAAATTATTTCAGATGAATAATTACGTTACCATCAATTGAAGGATCACGTCGAAATTGGGCCCGAACTATCGACACAATTTTTCAGAATAAATTATACCTCACCTCATTAAATTTCATCAAATTATGAGTCAAAACAAAAAATTAAAATAAAATGCTTTCCTCTTGTTTCTAAGTCAAAGCGTACAATTTTTTTTTTTTTTTTCATGGAGTAAGAGTAAGTACACAAACACAAAAAAAAAATATTATTTTGGGATTCTAAAGATGTATGATGGTTGAATGCAATGTTCTATTTTCAGTTTGAACATAAAACTTAGGAAACGTGGGGATGTAAAAACAAAAACCCAACATGAATACCCACAAAATTCCGCAAATAAATGCAAAACACAAAGAACTCCAACCCCCAAAGCGCAAAACCAATTCCGGCTCATCCTTTTGTATCATCAGACGCAAAAGTTGATGTAATTTGCAGAAAGAAATAAGCATCATTACTTGTCATTACCGCATGATATATCATTATTTTCACACCTGACCGGTGTGCCGTATTTAAATTTATTATATGCACTTTACACTGAATGATATAATTTCCAAGAATCGCATCGAATAAATGACTAGGGTTTTTTTCATGTTCGGCCGCCTCTGAAATTTGCATATTTTTGCGGATCGTGACTTTGGCACTAGAATTTCCGTTTCTTATCTTGTAAAAGTGATTTGCCTGTGGACGTACAGCTTGACTTATTGATTTTTAATGATGGTTTGTGGCAATGGAAAATTTGCCCGCTTTTTGGAAGCAGGAAAAATATTAGAATAAGTATTGATGGCATTATTGTTTAAAAAATTGACCTACCACCTCTAATAATGTAACTCCGCCCACCCGATTCACTCGAATTTGCAGCTGACGTCACTCGGGAATGCTATTAGCACCGCCCCGTTATTGGTATGCATGCAACGATTTATTGATTTAATATTTTTTGTTCCACATTCTTTAAACATTTTTTTTTTGTAAAATGACGCATACCTACTTAAATATTTTTTAGCGCAGTCACACTTGTGAAACATTTTGCAATAAAAAGTGAAACACTTCATTGTGCCACCTTTTCAACAAAGGTTTTGTTGATTTTTTGAACATCTTAATAAGACAAGAGCAGTTAGCGTCTCGAGGCGGCTCGACTTGAAAGCAGAAGTGCTAAGTTGACTAATTTGTTCGATTGACACATTTAGATGAATTCTCCATTAATTTCTGACAGTTACCAATGTTTGTGATGTCGGGAAACATAATTTCATACTTTGGTGCAATTTGTTTGAGATAATCGATCATTACCTGTTTCTTAGTCTTAGTAAACAGGTTGAGTTGTTTCTTAAAAATTTCAACGATGTATTTGATAAAACAAACCTTTATATTCATTTTAGATGTTTTGTTCGATATTTTTAGTCTTGTTTTGCTGTTTCTGTGTTTATTATTATTACTATCATTAGACACCTTACTGTATTATTCAACTCTCTCTGATAGTTTTTATATGAATTATGAATTATAACACAATTGTTTTTTAGTTTTGTTTTATCCGAAGTTTTGTGTAAATTTTTCACATTTTCTTCTAGGCTTTTGTTTCCTCATCGAATTCACTGTTATAAGATTTTTTTTATTTAAACTTTACTACCCAATTCAAATTCTCTTTTCTTATTATGTCCTTCATCATTATAGATTTTTTAATTGTTTAATTTTCCTCACAATGTTTATCTGGTTTTTATTATTAGTATTTGTTTATTGAGGTTATTTGGTTATATTTCTTGAGATTTTCTATTTAACTTCTTCACTCGTATAATGTTTTTTTTTACTTGGCTTATTTCAATATCTTTATTTGAGTTTTTGTTTGTTTGGTCTTTTTCCATAATTCAGAATATGGTTTTTGTTAGGGTTTTATGTTTTTTTTAATTAAATTTTCCCCCCTTATACACAATATCATTTTTCTTGGTTTTTTAATTCAGTATTGCGCATTTTTATGCTTAACAAAATGCCATTTTAAAATTTGAAAAATTCCGACTATTTCTGAAGATGTTCGAAAAAAAAACGATTTATTGAAAAGATATTACACTTATGTCGACAATTAAACGTGTGAAATTTTCAGCTGAAAGGATTTTGAGTAATTAATAAAAAACTGTTTTTTTTTCTAAAAAATTTGAAAATGAAGCAAGTTAGGACATTTATTATGTTTATATGAGCATTTTTTTCATTTTTGGCTGGTGAATATGCCCTTAAGATCTTCGTACTTAATTTTGAAACACCCTGTATCTTTAGCTTTGTTTTCAGGTTTTTATATTTTTGAGAAATTTGTCAATTTATTCTGATCACGTTGATTTTTTCATTGGTTATTTGTTGTAGTAAAGCATAATAGTTAGTAAAATACTCAATGAAAGCAAAAATCAAAAATCTCACCTGTTTATTTTTCATTAGATTTTTTTTTTAAATATCTAGAATTTAATTTAATCTATGTTTTTGTTTTTTTTTGACATTTTCTTTTAGGCCTCACTTGTTTTAGAGTTTTTTGTTGATCTGATTTTATAAATCATAATTTATTTTTTCAGCTTGATTTTATCTTGAACATATCTGTCTCATATTAGGAAAAATATACAGGGCTATTCAGAAGCGATGTGGAAGCTTAATTTTTGATATTATTGGTAAATATCTGAAACCAAACCAAAAATGAAGATTAGGAAATTTTTAATAAAAAATATAAGAAAACTTTTTTTTGCCAAACGTGCGCTTTCAAAGATACAGGGTGATTTATTTCACTGAAATATTAAAATACAGTTTGCTATCGTGATGTTTACTTTTTCGTAAATATCTGTCTGCGTACATTTTTTTGCAAAAATCTTATTACAAAATTTTAAGATAATCGAATTTCCTGTAAAAAGGATGTAAATATTTTTTTTGTATAAAGTACGATTTCCAAGATACAGGGTGATTCATTTCACAAAAATATGAAGCTGGTTTTTTGTGTGTTGATTTTGACTCTCGTAAATATCCTAAACCCTGTACATTTTCTAGAAAAAATACTTCAAAGATCATAAAATTTTCTGTAAAAGACTGAAATACACATTTGATTTGTCAAACGTCCGGTTTCAAAGATACAGGGTGATCTATTTGCAACAAGTCATGCAAGAAGTCTCATCTTTACTACTGAACTTTTTCGCAAATATCTTGGAAACTGTCCAATTTCTAGGAAAACTTGTATATACAAAAACTAAAGCTAATTAAATTCCCTACAAAAGTTCACCAACATGAATGAGTCAATTTTGTCAACCCCGAACCTTCACAATATTCACACAATCAACAAGCAGAAAAAAGATTTAACTGTCTCTGCCGTCACTGTCAATAGTGTCAATCGATTAAAATAATATAGCGGTTTACAAGGTTGTAGGCATGAAAGGATAGACGGATAGACTCAATCGCAAAGATGACGTCACGGGTAGTATTCAAGACACACCCCTTTTTCGAGTATTTAGTGAAAATTTCAATTAATTCGATGTATGCAAATTGTCCATTGTTCAATAAATATTATCTTTCACTTCTTTACCGGCTAGACTTCATATTATTATTATCCACAAAACCGCAAAAAAAAATCCACATATCGAACCTTGGCGCGTATGTCCATCACACACGCGGCTAAAAATTCGACGGGGTTGCGGAAACCGCAAATTGGCAAATAATGGGTCGGACATTACAAGCGGATTCCGTTCTACGTACCGTGGGACATCCTGGAGGGTGTAATTGCCCAGAAAACAACAGTTTTCAGCCTAAATGCTCTGGTGGGTGGTTGGGAATTGTTCTAGATGTCTTCCTGTGTAATTTCACTCACCTGCAAATGAAAAATGGCGCTTTTATTTCAAGTTGCAGTTAAGTTGGACTTGGTTTAAGTCAAACGCAAGTACCATGCATAAGACATAATTCACGTTTAATTAAAAAAAAAATTGTATGGTTAAATGTTTGCATTGTTTTTTTTCTGTGTTATTATTATTATTGATTCTTTGTTTTTTATACCCTGTTGTTTTTATTTATTTTTTTGTGCGCTCGCTTGAGAATTTTTTTAATTTTATTTTATTACTTCACTGAAAATGCTTTGCGAAAAGAAAATATTCATTTATGATAGTTTTTCGAACTTTTATATCATTTTTTTTTATTTTTATTAATTTTTATGTTTTGAAGATTTGTGTTGCATTGACATGTATTGTATTTTATTTTGTGTGAAATTTGTCTTTGTCATGCTCTATCTATTCTTTCCCCTTAAATATTATTTTATTATTATTATGTCAGTTTTGTCAAATGTTGCATTTATTATTTTTATCTGTGTTTACTGTTTCATGTATAAATTCTTTGGCGCTGTATTGACTTATTTTTATTATTTTTCTGTTCTGTTATATTAAATGATAGTATGTAATCATTTTATCAATTTTCGACTTTTTATCTCTACTTTTTTGGTTTTTATTATTTTTTATACAGTGGTTGGAGCAAATTTATTTACAAATCAGGTTTTTTTTCTAAAAAATTACATTTTTGATTTTAGTTGCTTTTTCATAATAATTTCATGTATACAGGGTGATCCGAAAACAAGTAATGACAGCTAACTCCATTTTTTCAAATAGAAACCTCTATATCTAATTTTTGAATTCTACGTCAAATTCTGAACATATTGTTTGTTGATAATTGACTTGATTTTTTGTGTGAATTAGAATTTTGCTTAATTAATGAAAAGTTATCATTATAAAATTAAAATCAAAAAATGGTACGCCTGAACTAAATTTTAAAAATGTACGTCTACGAGCGTTTTTTTTTATTTTCAAATGAATTTGTTCCAATCTTTAAGTTTTCACTGTATAATGATTCTTTTTATTTTCAAAAATCTCAAAATTATGTTCATTTTTTCATTTGTGATTTTCTTAATAATTTTTTCCTTTGTATAACATTCATTTTTACTTGCTGTCTTTATTTTTTTTACTTTTATATTTTTTAATCATTAATCAGTTTTATCAATATGTTTTCAACGATTTTAATTGTTTGTATTATTTCATGTCCACATTCCTGAAATATTAAGAGAATAATTCTTTAATAAATGTTCATAAATATTTTTGATTTTAAAAAGATTTTATCCATCCGATTTGGTAATTTTTTTCCTTTTTTATGTAGCTTTTCTACTTTTTAAAATCATATTTTCTTCATTTTTTGAAAACATTTCAAATAGATCGAGAAGCATATAAAAAATCATAAGAAAAAATAATAAAGTGAAAAATACTAGAAAAATAATCCTCTTCAGTAGAAGAATGTCTGAAGAAGTTGATAAATTAATTGATTATAACATCGCTATATTGACCAAATGGTGCCAAACCACCATAGAATCAAAAAATCATAGCTGCCTTGGATTTTGAGATATCAGCTTCAGATTTGGACCACGGTATATTGATTGGAAATACTTCATACTCATTGAACTAATAATTCCACAATACAGCAATTTTTAGTTAAACAAGGTGATTCATAATTTATGACAATTTCTCCAGAACAAAATAATCATTATAGCTGCTTTGAATTTTGAGATAACAGCTTCAAATTTTGACCTCACTACACTAAGTATAATCACTTTACCCTCATCAGACTAGAAATTAGAAAAAACACCGCAATTTTTAGTTATACAAGGTGATTCATGATTTATAACAATTTTTGCAAAACAAAATTTAAAAAATCATAGCTACTTTGAATTTTGAGATAACAGCTTCAAATTTGGACCTCACTACACTAAGTTTAACCACTTTACCCTCATTAAACTAGAAATTCCAAAACACCGCAAATTTTAGTTATACAAGGTGATTCATGATTTACAACAATTTTTGCAAAACAAAATTTAAAAAATCATAGCTCCCTTGAATTTCGAGATAACAGCTTCAAATTTGGACCTCACTACACTAAGTTTAACCACTTACCCCCATTAAACTAGAAATTCCAAAACACCGCAAATTTTAGTTATACAAGGTGATTCATGATTTACAACAATTTTTGCAAAACAAAATTTAAAAAATCATAGCTCCCTTGAATTTCGAGATAACCGCTTCAAATTTGAACCTCACTACACTAAGTTTAACCACTTTACCCTCATTAAACTAGAAATTAGAAAAAACACCGCAATTTTTAGTTATACAAGGTGATTCATGATTTATAACAATTTTTGCAAAACAAAATTTAAAAAATCATAGCTACTTTGAATTTTGAGATAACAGCTTCAAATTTGGACCTCACTACACTAAGTTTAACCACTTTACCCTCATTAAACTAGAAATTCCAAAACACCGCAAATTTTAGTTATACAAGGTGATTCATGATTTACAACAATTTTTGCAAAACAAAATTTAAAAAATCATAGCTCCCTTGAATTTCGAGATAACAGCTTCAAATTTGGACCTCACTACACTAAGTTTAACCACTTACCCCCATTAAACTAGAAATTCCAAAACACCGCAAATTTTAGTTATACAAGGTGATTCATGATTTACAACAATTTTTGCAAAACAAAATTTAAAAAATCATAGCTCCCTTGAATTTCGAGATAACAGCTTCAAATTTGGACCTCACTACACTAAGTTCAACCACTTTACCCTCATTAAACTAGAAATTCCAAAACACCGCAAATTTTAGTTATACAAGGTGATTCATGATTTATAACAATTTTTGCAAAACAAAATTTAAAAAATCATAGCTACTTTGAATTTTGAGATAACAGCTTCAAATTTGGACCTCACTACACTAAGTTTAACCACTTTACCCTCATTAAACTAGAAATTCCAAAACACCGCAAATTTTAGTTATACAAGGTGATTCATGATTTACAACAATTTTTGCAAAACAAAATTTAAAAAATCATAGCTCCCTTGAATTTCGTGATAACAGCTTCAAATTTGGACCTCACTACACTAAGTTTAACCACTTACCCCCATTAAACTAGAAATTCCAAAACACCGCAAATTTTAGTTATACAAGGTGATTCATGATTTACAACAATTTTTGCAAAACAAAATTTAAAAAATCATAGCTCCCTTGAATTTCGAGATAACAGCTTCAAATTTGGACCTCACTACACTAAGTTTAACCACTTTACCCTCATTAAACTAGAAATTAGAAAAAACACCGCAATTTTTAGTTATACAAGGTGATTCATGATTTATAACAATTTTTGCAAAACAAAATTTAAAAAATCATAGCTACTTTGAATTTTGAGATAACAGCTTCAAATTTGGACCTCACTACACTAAGTTTAACCACTTTACCTTCATTAAACTAGAAATTCCAAAACACCGCAAATTTTAGTTATACAAGGTGATTCATGATTTACAACAATTTTTGCAAAACAAAATTTAAAAAATCATAGCTCCCTTGAATTTCGAGATAACAGCTTCAAATTTGGACCTCACTACACTAAGTTTAACCACTTACCCCCATTAAACTAGAAATTCCAAAACACCGCAAATTTTAGTTATACAAGGTGATTCATGATTTACAACAATTTTTGCAAAACAAAATTTAAAAAATCATAGCTCCCTTGAATTTCGAGATAACAGCTTCAAATTTGGACCTCACTACACTAAGTTTAACCACTTTACCCTCATTAAACTAGAAATTCCAAAACACCGCAAATTTTAGTTATACAAGGTGATTTATGATTTATAACAATTTTTTCAAAACAAAATTTAAAAAATCATAGCTACCTTGAATTTTGAGATAACAGCTTCAAATTTGGACCTTGATACACTGAGTATAACCACTTTACCCTCATTAAACTAGAAATTCCAAAACACCGCAATTTATAGTTATTTATTTATTTATTTTTATTTATTGAATTAAAGTCTTACAAAACACCAATACAATGGTAATTACAATATAAGACTACACTAAGTACTACAAGAAATAAAAGAAACAAACATAAAGAATGAAAACAAACAAACAGATATGGCGTATAATAGTAGGTACTACATTGAGCTTGACTTTTTAAGTTTACCCACAGGAATATTAAAAAAATCAATATCAGAAATACAATTTTTGCAAAACAAAAATAAAAAAATCATAGCTCCATTGAATTTTGAGATAACAGCTTCAAATTCGGACCTTGCTAAACTTAGAGTAACTACTTCACACTCATTAAACTATTTTCAACTTTTGGTTATAGATAGTGATTCATCATTTATAACAATTTTTTGCAAAATAAAAATAAAAAAATCTTTGCTACATTGAATTTTGAGATAACAGCTTCAAATTTGAACCTTGCTACACTGAGTGTAAGTACTTCACACCCATTAAACTAGAAATTCCAAAACACAGCAATTTTCAGTTATACATTCAAAATGTGTGACAATAATTTTTCCAAAACCAGATAGAAAAAATCACAGCTCCCTTGAATTTTGAGATAACAGCTTCAAATTTGGTCCTTGCTATATTGGGTGTAACTACTTCACACTCATTAAACTAGAAACTTGACAACACAGCAGCTTTTTGTTATACAGGGTGATTTATAATTGATGAGAATTTTTCCAAAATAAAATTTGAAAAATCATTGCTCCTTTGAATTATGAGATAACAGCCTCAAATTTGGACCTTGCCACCCTCAGTGTAACTACTTCACACTCATCAAACTAAAATCCGACAACACAGCAATTTTCAGTTATACAGGGTGATTTATAATAGATGACAATTTTTCCAAAAAAAGATCATAGCTCCTTTGAATTTTGAGATAACAGCTTCAAATTTGGACATCTGTACACTCAGTATAACTACCTGACACTCATTTAACTGAAAATTCCCAAACACAGCAATTTTTAGATATACAAGGTGATTCATAATATATGACAATTTTTGCAAAACAAATTAAAAATAATCAATGCTCCTTTGAATTTTGAGATTACAGCTTCAAATTTGGACCTTGCCATATTGAGTGTAACTACCTCACACTCATTGAACTGGAAACTTGACAATACAGCAACTTTAAGTTATACAGGGTGATTTAAAATTGATGAGCATTTTTCCAGAATAAAATTTGAAAAATCATTGCTCCCTTGAATTATGAGATAACAGCCTCAAATTTGGACCTTGCCACCTCCAATGTAACTACTTCACACTCATCAAACTTAAATCCGACAACACAGGAATTTAGAGTTATACAGGGTGATTTATAATAGAAGACAATTTTGGACCTTGGTACAGTCACACTCATTAAACTACAAATCCCACAACACAGCAATTTTTAGTTATACATACAGGGTGATTAATTATAGATTGTCCATAGAAGGTGTTTGTGACATTTCGATTAGAAAGATGATCAAAATTGAAGTTCCTCCTTCACCTTCTTGTGGCGTATCTTGTTGGGCTTAGGTGGGAAACTTCTCGGACAACCCACGTATGTTTAACCAATTCAACTCACAACAATAAAAACAAAAACTCTAATTCCAATTATATACTCCGAAAAAAATTCAAATTCTTCAAGAACTCTTTAACGACGAATCGTTAGAGCTTAACACAGTGACTCTAATTTTTAATGTCCCGCTCCGTTATGTGAATAGAGCAGCATTTCGCAGTTTGAGGACACCGCGAATGGATAAAATTTTGATTAGGATTTGCGAAACTGCCATTGTTTAAATGAACATTTTTATGAGGGTTTTCCGGAAAGTTTTCGCTGTTACTGTTTTGTGTGACATGGTTACATTATTGACAAGAATTGATTCAATGATCCCCCATAAAAAAGAGAATTTCCGGAAATCGTTTCCACGATCAGAATCCGAGGATCAGGAAAAAAGCCTAATGAATAAGAAATCAGATACATAAAAGAGAATCCCCGGAATCCGTAACTAAGTACAAAAGTTCAGAGGGAAATATGGAAAACGAGGAATTTATGACATATTTCTTGGCAGCTGTTTTTCTCGAGAAAAAGTAATTGGATCTCTCGATACACCAGAAACAAAGTCCCATTATTGACAGATTAAAAAGAGCGCTTGTTGCGAAAGTTTTAGAGAAGAGACGGAAAGTTTCGATCCCATTCATTATTTCGTTTGAAAATGTGATGGAAACAAAAAAACGGAAATTATGTTTTTCGCCGCTCTCGTCCGAGCCACGTTAACAGAACTTTTGCTTCTTTATTTATTGTGTTTGAATTTTTTAATCTTTGATTGAATTGGGTTGTTTTTTTATTGTCTAATCAATTGGTTTTGGTAAAAGCAACGGAGTGATTCTGCTTTAAAATGGCCACAACTTTTTCCTCAGTGTAGTTTTTATTTTTTTTTCAGCAAAGTAAAAGTATAATAATCCGTGTCAAATCACAGATTCGGAATAATCAATCAATCTGGCAGCGTTGTTAGGTCGATTGAGCTTCCAAAATCCATGAATGCTACAAACACGGACTTTAACAATGAACAAAACCAACCAACTCTTGACATGTATAGCACGCTATGCGATGTTGCTCTTTGTTGTTCTACATTGAAACTTTCTACCAGTCAATTCTAACCAATCATAGGTTTGCATTTTATTATGTTGCTATGGCAACGACCTAATTTTATCGGAAGTCACCCTGCTCATAATCACGTGATTGAAAGATTAATAAGTGGAAATCTCCCTGGCTTTGCATCTGGATGTAGCTCCCATATGATTACAGTGTTGCCGTCCCCACTCTCCTCAACAATCCCAACCTAACCCAACTTTCACAGACAGAGATAAGGCAAACGTCAACACTGTGGTTGGTGCATGGGAGCTACATCCAGCCGCGAGTGCTTGACAGCTGTTAAAAACACTGACAAATATTTTTGATTGATGATTTATTTTCAACTTCCAATACAAAGTTGCAATGTTATCAATAATTATGGACAAGATTGGTTATAACTTCCAAATGTTTTATAAAATCCTGATTCCCTTTTTTCTTCCTCAATGGCGAGTAGAGTAAGGAGCCGTTGGTTTCTTCCACTAAATGCGAGGTGAGTCCTGGGTTATGTTTTTTCCAATGATCAGTTTTGGCATGAAATTTTCTTGCCGAATCTCCCTAGAGCTCGAATTAAAAATCCGGAAATTTGTTTTCGACAAAATTTCCGGAAATAATTCAAGCTCTAGGAAGATTATGAGTAAAAACTGTTTCGATTCTTTTCATTTTCAATTAAATTGAGTTTCCGTTGTTGTGCCATTGTCGAAAGAAATAATAGAGGATAAGAAGGACATCGACAAAGATGCTAAAAGTGGACAAACAACAGGTGGAAGATGGAATTAAATCACCAAAACCACGTTGGCTGGCGCACGAAACGAAAATAAAGAATCGATAAAGCAGCCAGATAAAGCCGCTGCGAAAATTGCAAATAAAGCTCCCGCTTTGCTGGAACTTTTACGGGATAAAATATACAGTTGGTAATTAGTTTTCATTAGACCAGGCTGGTTTCATTTTAAAGGAACGTTTTCTAAGTTATCTCGCCCACTTTATGGGCAATTGTGCCCTGTCGCTTATCGCTAACTTAACCGGCTATTTCGTATTGAAATCCGAACAATACGTTGGATTGCGTATCTTTGCACAGATTCTTGTGAGCATCGCTGATATGGTTTCTTTAAATACTTTGAATCACAAAACAACGAACTTATTCCTATTGAAACATTTTTAATCACCCTGTATATGTTAATGGGCCAAATAAATCACGCTATACACAGCGTACCTCAAACACTAATATACACAGTGATTTTCGATATCTACGAAATAAACCCATGCAGAAACCAGTTCACTCTGTATATATTAATGAAACAATTTTGGTAAACAAATATGCATCTTAAACCTCACTCAGACCGCAATATACAGGGTGATTTCAAAACTTCAATACATTTCAAAAACAATATTGTGAATTGAACAACCAACAAAATTCGGGCGATTTTTTATAAAAGTAAACAAATCTTACGCTTGTTAAAATGGACAGATTTTTTTTAAAACTTCACTGGATCACCCTGTATATAATAATATAATTCAAAAACTAAAATACAGGGTGATCTCGAAATTTGTATGATTTTTTATAAAGTTAAACAAACAACATTTAACTACGCTTGTAAAAATGGACAAATTTTGAAAAATGAACAAACAAAATTTTGCTTACACACCCTGTATATGGTGAGAGAACTCAAACAGGGTGATTTCGATATTTGTATGATTTCGCTAATGAAAATGGACACATTTTGAAAAATGAGCCAAACAAATTTTGCTAAAATCTTCCTGAATCACTCTTAAACATCAAAATACAGGGTGATTTTGAAATTCGTATGATTTTTCATCAGGTCATTTAACCGGTGAGTTAACAGAACAAACAAAACCCGTCCCCGGCCTCGCCGTTAATTTGTGATTAGTGTTTGCATCAAAATATTTATTGCTTAAGGTATACTTTTGTTATGTTAAGTCTATGGCTCCTAGCCATAAATATACAGATTCTAGATGTTAATGTTATTATGATTTAGCCCTCAACTTTGCCCACTAAAAATTCATAGCTCATAAATTAATCCAGAAAGTGCAGTTAGTGTGGGATAAACATTAAAGTACTCTTCCAGTTTGTTAGGCCAAAGTTTCAGTTTCTATAAGTGAGTTTTCAACTTTTTTCAAGGAAGCTTAAGCCCCTAAACTTCTTTGATACTTGATAGCTTTTTGAAGACCTTGGAACAGTGGTTATCACAGTCAACTCCCAAAAATCAATAGTTTCTGAGTTAATGGATCTTGACCTTTTGATAAGGTCAGACAAATTTCCGTATAAATTTTAAACTCCTCAACAAATTTTGATGAAATTTGGAACCAAGGTACCTCAGAGGTATATCAACAGATTAGGTTATCAAAGCCAACTTCCAAAAATCAATGGTTTTTGAGTTAATGGATTTTGAACTTTTGATACAGGTTAAACCAGCATTGCTGCCACCAGACGAATTTCCCTATAATTTCCAAACGTCTCAACAAATTTTGATGAAATTTGGAACCAAGGTACCTCAGAGGTAAATCAACAGACTAGTTTATCAAAGCCAACTCCCAAAAATCAATGGTTTTTGAGTTGATGCATCTTGAACTTTTGATAGCGGTTAAACCAGCATTGTAGCTGCCACCAGACAAATTTCCCTACAACTTTTAAACTCCTCAACAAATTTTGATGAGATTTGGAACCAAGGTACCTCAGAGGTATATCAATAGATTAGGTTATCAAAGCCAACTCTCAAAAATCAATAGTAGTTGAGTTAATGGATCTTGAACTTCTGATAGAAGTTGAACCATCAGCATTGTAGCTCCCATCAGACAAATTTCCGTATAACTTTCAAACTCCTCAAAATTTTCATGAAATTTGGAACCAAGGTACCTCAGAGGTATATCAACAGATTAGGTTATCAGAGCCAACTTCCAAAAATCAATGGTTTTTGAGTTAATGGATTTTGAACTTTTGATAGAGGTTGAACCAGCATTGTAGCTGCCACCAGACAAATTTCCATATAACTTTCAAACCCATTAACGGATTTTGATAAAATTTGTACATGAGATACACTAAATGTATATCAATAACTTGGATTATGACAGAGAACCTCCAAAAATCAATAGGTTTCGAGTTATCAGCATTTGAAATTTTTGTGAATGTCACACTATCGATGTACCCACCACCTAGACAAATTTTCCTATAACTTCCAAACTTCCTGGCGGATTTTGATGAAATTTGGACATCAGATACTCGAACAGAGTATCAATAATTTAGGTTATGACAGTTAACTTCCAAAAATCAATAGGTTTTGAGTTATCGATATTTGAAATTTTGGACAATGTTGCACTCTCAATGTACCCACAACCTAGACAAATTTTCCTATAACTTCCAAACTCCTTGACGGATTTTGATGAAATTTTGACAAAAGATGCTTCAAGGGTGAATGAATAAATTAGGTTTTCATAATCACCTCTAAAAAATCAATAGATTTTGAGTTATCGGCATTTGAAATTTTGGTGAATGTCACACTATCAATGTACCCACCACCTAGACAAATTTTCCTATTACTTCCAAACTCTTTGGCGGATTTTGATGAAATTTGGACATGGGATACTCGGAAGGTGGATCAATAATTTAGGTTATCACAGTCAACTTCCAAAAATCAATAGGTTTTGAGTTATCGACATTTGAAATTTTAGAGAATGTTGCACAATCAATGTACCCACCACCTAGACAAATTTCTCCATAACTTTCAAACTTCCCGGCGGATTTTGATGAAATTTGGACACAAGATACTCGACAGGTATATAAAAAATTTAGGTTATGACAGTCAACTCTCAAAAATCAATAGGTTTCCAGCTATCGGCATTTGAAAAAGAAGAAGAGGAAGAAACTGGAATTCTTCAAGATGCAGCGAAAACATTTTTTGTAAAAGCTCCATCATTAGGGACAGGACAGTAAACTTTTCCCAAGTTCTTTTACGTCCAAGCAGGCCATATATCCCAATTATAACTTCCCAAACTTATCCATTGAAATTCGTATTTGCTTGAAAACCTCATCAAGAAGTGAAAACGAAAGTTCCCCCTATTGACAGTTTACATAAAACATGAAGTTTCCAACCGACCGACGGAGTTTAAGATTTTTTAATTAGCCAAGAATGCCACAAAAACTTTCCAGAAGTTTCACTCAAACCCCGGTGTTTGTGTCTGTAATTAACTAGTGAAAACTTCCAGCGTTTCTTCACCTGCTAATTAGAACTAATTTTGATTAAGTCCTTTGGATTTGTTGCGTAATAACGTGGGCGTCTTATGGCTGATACCAACGAGGATGGTAATGTGCTAATTATACCGCGATAAAAGTACTGTAATAATAATTACAGTTTTGCATGTAATTAGTTTTCGGTTAGCGGCAAAATCCCAGTGAAGGATGATGGCGCAATTTCGGTTGGATCTGCTGCTAGTTGGAAATGGGCGACTGTGGAGCTGGGTTAATGCGAAATGGTAATGTAGCTAAAGTAGGGAGAAATGGAAGATCCTAAAATTTCGCTCGTTATGTGCGAATACTCAAAATGAGTTTGAATTTATTTTAATCCAAATGTTTCGTAATCTTTGCAAGCAAGTTTGATCATTTTTAAATGTAAATTGATTTTATCGGGATTGGAAACATATATTTTCCAAAAACTCGGACGCCACCTCTTGAATTTATGTGGTAGAGGGTCCACAGCGCCTATCGGGTAGCCATTAGTCGGGGGAGGAATCGAAGCAGGAAATTCGATTATATTTAGCCCTTGGATTCCCTGTTCGTAGAACGTAGAAGCGGTTCTTTCCCCCTCTTGCGTTGATACCTGTGTCTAGCAGCTATATTAAATAATTACTTGTTTAGACAAAGAATGTTGATAAAGATGCGGGAAATCATGAAGCCACATAAATCCAGAAGGTGGCGCCCGAGTTTTTGGAAAATAAACGTCTCAACCCCGATAAAATCTCCGTAAAAAACACCTTTTTCTAGAAAATCTTTCATCTTTGCCTGGAAATGAGTTGAGTGAGAAAATAATCTTCTGAAAATTAATGCAGTCCAGTCCTGTCACCCCAGAGCTGGCTATTGAATCGTAGATATTTTCGACCTATGAAGCGCATACGTTTTTTTATGAGGAACCATGATTAAACATTATTCTGCTTCATTCACATCAAAGGAACCGTCAAAGAGTTGTTTTAACGGTAGAAACTGATGATACTGGAGCAACCTGTGTAAACATCATGCAGTTGGACAAATGTTCTAAGAATTTAAAATTTAACCTTCATGCAGACCATAAACAGGAAATATCGATTTTATGTCGTTTAAAAGATTCCAACATTTTTGTTTGTTGATATCAAAAAGGAATGAGATTTTTTTTTGGCTGTTGAAGCTTGGACAAAAATCAGATTCCCTTAAGAAAATAAGATTCAGCAAAATCTGTGGATCCATTATGAAAAAAAAAAAAATCATTTTCGAAAAAAAAATGGATTCTGGAGTTGTTTCCATATTTTTCCATCTTCTAAGGCTCATAACTTATTTAGTTTTTTGAAATATCAGGATGAATTAATTGAAATATACATATACATACATACGTATACATATATATTTTATGGAATGAAAAAGTAAGAAAAAACACAACATTCCTGAAAAAACCAAATCATTTTATGTATTTTAAATGGAGAAAGAAGTTTAAAGTTTACCGATGCCAAATATTGAGTTGATATATCAAACGGTTTGATTTTAACGTGTGACTCAAGTGCATTCCCAAAATCATGTTTGAATCCTTGGCCACACTGGATGAGGAAAGTGTATTTTGAAGCCTTCTTCAGCCAAATATTGAGTTGATATCACAAACGTTTTAATTACGTCAATTGACTTTATTAAATTTACATTTTTTTTCACTTTTGAATAATTTATCACTATAGAAGAGAATAGTGTATTTCGTAGTTTGCGTCTACCAAATATTGAGTTGTCATCTGATGCGGATTGGTATAATAACGTGTCAAGTACGACAATAATTTATTCAATTTTCTAATTTCGAAAAATAGTTAAATCAAATATCAGTGTATTTTCATGTTTTCAACTGCCAAATATCAAGTTGATACCTACGGTTTGGATAGAATAGCGCGTCAACTCATTAATCAATTTTTCTATTTTTATGTAGTATGTATACAAAAGTTTATTGCATAAGTTCACCAATGCCAAATATTGATCTGATATCTTGAACGGTTTGAACAGGATAGCTTGTTAAGAACCACGTTTGATTCTATTAAATTTCCAAAATCAAAAAACTCGTACTTAGTTGAGTTGGTGGACGAGAAAAATATAAGTTATTATTCCATATTTTCCAAAAATTTTCAAGATTTGAAATACCTGAAATTCACGAAAAAAGAATAGGCATATTTTTCGAATAAAATTGCCATAATTTACTTAAAATTCAATGAAATTTATCAAATTTTGTGAGTGGGGGTTTTCGAGGGTTCTTTTTCGTATAGTGATATTTTTGAACCTGTCAAGTTGACAGTTCTAGAATAAAACTAGAAAAAACTTTGAATATGTATATTTCGACTGAATATATATATTTCGAGAAATCTAGTGATAAATATGGAGAACTGTAAGCAACTTTTACTTTTGGAAAAACTCGTAAAAAAAAAAATGAGACGAAACATGTGGATATTTTGATGACGTGGAAAATTTTGCCCAAAAAAACTGCCATAATTCAAAACAAAAATTCAAATTGGGGGTGTTTGAGGGTACTCTTTCGAATGGTGAAATTTTTTTGAAGCTGTCAAATTGACCGTCCAAGAGCCAAACCCAATACACTCTTGATATGTGTATACACATTTCTGAAAAGTGGTCTTTTATGCTCTTTTAAGAGATGGGGGAAAATTGGGGCAACCACTCCACTCTTACCTCTATAACCCAAAAACTTCAAAAGATATCGAAACGAGCTTAGCTTCATTCCAAAGAGGAGGAAATTTGCCATAATTGAGTTGAACTGCCCGACTTATTACCAACACCAATGGTAACTAAAAAGTCAAATCAAAATTTGCTAATGAGTTCACAAAGCTATCGTCGTCTAGGGCAACTACTCCACATTTTTCTTTATAACTCAAAAACTACAATAGATATTGAAATGAGCTTAGCCTCATTGGAAGAGGAGGAGATTTACTATAATTTGAGTGTACTGCCCGACTTATTACCATCAACAATAATCCCTCAAAAATTATCAAAATCTGCTAATGAGTTCACAGAACAATCTTCGTCTAGGGCAACTACTCCACTCTTTCCTCTATAGCTCAAAAACTACAAATGATATCGAAACGAGCTTAGCCTCATTGGATAGAGGAGGAAATTTACTATAATTGACGTGTACTGCCTGACTTATTACCATGAACAATAATCCCTCAAAAATTATCAAAATCTGCTAATGAGTTCACAGAACAATCTTTGTCAAGGGCAACCAATCCACTCTTTTGTCTATCACTCAAAAACCACAATAGATATCGAAACGAGCATAGCCTCATTTGAAAGAGAAGGAAATTTACTATAATTGACGTGTAGCGCCCGACTTATTACCATCAACCATAATCCCTCAAAAATTATCAAAATCTGCTAATGAGTTCACAAAGCAATCTTCGTCTATGGCAAACAATCCACTCTTTAGTCTATAACTCAAAAACCACAATAGATATCGAAACGAGCATAGCCTCATTGGATAGACGAGGAAATTTACTATAATCAAGGTGTACTGCCCGACTTATTACCATCAACAATAGTCCCTCAAAAATTATCAAAATCTGCTAATGAGTTCACAGAACAATCTTCGTCTAGGGCAACTACTCCACTCTTTCCTCTTTAGCTCAAAAACCACAAAAGATATCGAAAGGAGCTTAGCCTCATTGGATAGACGAGGAAATTTACTATAATTGAGGTGTACTACCCGACTTATTACTATTAACAATAATCCCTCAAAAGTTATCAAAATCTGCTGACGTGTTCGCAAAGCAATCTTCGTCTATGGCAACCAATCCACTCTTTAGTCTATAACTCAAAAACCACAATAGATATCGAAACGAGCTTAGTCTCATTGGATAGACGAGGAAATTTACTATAATCAAGGTGTACTGCCCGACTTATTACCATCAACAATAGTCCCTCAAAAATTATCAAAATCTGCTAATGAGTTCACAGAATAATCTTCGTCTAGGGCAACCACTCCACTCTTTCCTCTATATCTCAAAAACCACAAAAGATATCGAAACGAGCTTAGCCTCATTGGATAGACGAGGAAATTTACTATAATCAAGGTGTACTGCCCGACTTATTACCATCAACAATAGTCCCTCAAAAATTATCAAAATCTGCTAATGAGTTCACAGAACAATCTTCCTCTATGGCAACTACTCCACTCTTTCCTCTTTAGCTCAAAAACCACAAAAGATATCGAAAGGAGCTTAGCCTCATTGGATAGACGAGGAAATTTACTATAATTGAGGTGTACTACCCGACTTATTACCATCAACAATAGTCCCTCAAAAATTATCAAAATCTGCTAATGAGTTCACAGAATAATCTTCGTCTAGGGCAACCACTCCACTCTTTCCTCTATATCTCAAAAACCACAAAAGATATCGAAACGAGCTTAGCCTCATTGGATAGACGAGGAAATTTACTATAATCAAGGTGTACTGCCCGACTTATTACCATCAACAATAGTCCCTCAAATATTATCAAAATCTGCTAATGAGTTCACAGAACAATCTTCCTCTAGGGCAACTACTCCACTCTTTCCTCTTTAGCTCAAAAACCACAAAAGATATCGAAAGGAGCTTAGCCTCATTGGATAGACGAGGAAATTTACTATAATTGAGGTGTACTACCCGACTTATTACCATCAACAATAGTCCCTCAAAAATTATCAAAATCTGCTAATGAGTTCACAGAACAATCTTCGTCTAGGGCAACCACTCCACTCTTTCCTCTATAACTCAAAAACCACAAAAGATATCGAAACGAGCTTAGCCTCATTGGATAGACGAGGAAATTAACTATAATTGACGTGTACTGCCCGACTTATTACCATCAACAATAATCCCTCAAAAATTATCAAAATCTGCTAATGAGTTCACAGAACAATCTTCGTCTAGGGCAACCACTCCACTCTTTCCTCTATATCTCAAAAACCACAAAAGATATCGAAACGAGCTTAGCCTCATTGGATAGACGAGGAAATTTACTATAATCAAGGTGTACTGCCCGACTTATTACCATCAACAATAGTCCCTCAAAAATTATCAAAATCTGCTAATGAGTTCACAGAACAATCTTCGTCTAGGGCAACTACTCCACTCTTTCCTCTTTAGCTCAAAAACCACAAAAGATATCGAAAGGAGCTTAGCCTCATTGGATAGACGAGGAAATTTACTATAATTGAGGTGTACTACCCGACTTATTACCATCAACAATAGTCCCTCAAAAATTATCAAAATCTGCTAATGAGTTCACAAAGCAATCTTCGTCTATGGCAACCAATCCACTCTTTAGTCTATAACTCAAAAACCACAATTGATATCGAAACGAGCATAGCCTCATTGGATAGACGAGGAAATTTACTACAATCAAAGCGTACTGCCCGACTTATTACTATCAACAATAATCCCTCAAAAATTATCAAAATCTGCTAACGCGTTCGCAAAGCAATCTTCGTCCAGGGCAACCAATCCACTCTTTAGTTAGTCTATAACTCAAAAACCACAATAGATATCGGAACGAGCTTAGCCTCATTGGATAGAGGAGGAAATTTACTATAATTGAGGTGTACTACCCGACTTATTACTATCAACAATAATCCATCAAAAGTTATCAAAATCCGCTAATGAGTTCACAAAGCAATCTTCGTCTAGGGCAACCAATCCACTCTTTAGTCTATAACTCAAAAACAACAATAGATATGGAAACGAACTTAGCCTAATTGGATAGAGGAGGAAATTTACTATAATTGAGGTGTACTACCCGACTTATTACTATCAACAATAATCCCTCAAAAGTTATCAAAATCCGCTAATGAGTTCACAAAGCAATCTTCGTCTAGGGCAACCACTCCACTCTTTCCTCTATAACTCAAAAACCACTAAAGATATCGAAACGAGCTCAGCCTCATTGGATAGACGAGGAAATTTACTATAATTGAGGTGTACTACCCGACTTAATACTATCAACAATAATCCCTCAAAAATTATCAAAATCTGCTAATGAGTTCACAAAGCAATCTTCGTCTATGGCAACCAATCCACTCTTCAGTGTATAACTCAAAAACCACAATAAATATCGGAACGAGCGAAGCCTCATTGGAAAGAGGAGGAGATTTACTATAATTGAGTTGTGCTGCGCGACTTATTGACGTCACCAATAATCTCTCAAAAAATTATAAAATCTGCTAATGAGTTCACAGAACAATCTTCGTCCAGGGCAACCACTCCACTCTTTCCTCTATAACTCAAAAACCACTAAAGATATCGAAACGAGCTTAGCCTCATTGGATAGACGAGGAAATTTACTATAATTGAGGTGTACTACCCGACTTATTACTATCAACAATAATCCCTCAAAAATTATCAAACTCTGCTAATGAGTTCACAAAGCAATCTTCGTCTATGGCAACCAATCCACTCTTAAGTCTATAACTCAAAAACCACACCAGATGTCGGAACGAGCATAGCCTCATTGGATAGAGGAGGAAATTTACTATAATTGAGGTGTACTACCCGACCTATTACTATTAACAATAATCCCTCAAAATTTATCAAAATCTGCTAACGTGTTCGCAAAGCAATCTTCGTCTATGGCAACCAATCCACTCTTTAGTCTATAACCCAAAAACCACAAAAGATATCGTAACGAGCTTAGCCTCATTGGATGGACGAGGAAATTAACTATAATCAAGGTGTACTGCCCGACTTATTACCATCAACAATAATCCCTCAAAAGTTATCAAAATCCGCTAACGAGTTCACAAAGCAATCTTCGTCTAGGGCAACCAATCCACTCTTTAGTCTATAACTCAAAAAGCACAATAGATATCGAAACGAGCGAAGCCTCATTGGATAGAGGAGGAAATTTACTATAATTGAGGTGTGCTGCCCGACTTGTTGACGTCACCAATAATCTCTCAAACATTATCAAATTTTTCTAATGACTTCAGTTCAATCACATTATTAGGCTGTGTTTCTTTTAATGAAGGTTTTTTCGCAGTTTCAATTGACTTTAAAAATACTACAGCTCAAATCAAATAAAGAAAATCAAAGCAATGCATTCAACTCCACACGAATCGTACAGAAGCTGTCATTAAGAACCAATTGAATGTGCTCTCACCTGTCTACGCCAAAATGGCGAATCGCATATGCAGTTCAAATGAAGTTATTACCGGCGAATAAAGCGAATTCTAATGCTATCATTGTTCGAGTTCAGAAATGGAAAATATCATCATTCAAAATGTACAGTTACTTCTATTCATACAATCGGCCGATGATTAGCCCATTAGCTTTAGAATGAGGAAATTGATGCCATTATTAGTGTTGAGGTTCATAAATCTTTGTTAGGTTGTGATGTATTGATAGTGGCGGATAATGAAGATTGCCGATGTAACAGGGTGATAATGTGGTTTAGCAACGTTACTACTTACACTTTCTTGAGGAATTTTCACTGATTTTATATACCTAATATGACTAATTTCTATCTGAGGTCGTTGTGTTCACCTAATTATTTACCTAATCCGCGTTGCTATGATGTAAATGTGGTTCATACGACAATATTTCTGTATAGTATTTCTTTTGTCTAATCATGTCTGTCAATTTCATTGTCACCATCACGAACACCAAACCAAAAGCCATAAACCCCAAAGCACTTCGACCTAAACGCATCTTCAGCCATAATTTACCACTTGATTTATTTATCAGGCTTTAAACTTCAAAACTATTGATTGGAAATTGTTGTTGCACTCGCCACTGATCATTTTTCAGATTGAAACGTCATTTCTACCATTTTATGGTGCAAGTGTTGAGAAGGATCGTTGCTTTATAGTCCCTTTGTTCCCAGTGATTGAGTTTTCGATACAGGGTGGAAAACTTAACCTCAATCGGAATGGTTTCTTATCGCTTCTGAAAGCTAAAATTGATGGAGTGTCTCGGTAATGGTGCTAATTGAGGGGTTGTGACTGATGTTATGCTGATGAGCCTAAACATCAAACGTTTTTAGGTCACATCCTTATATAACGCTATTTTTTTTAGCGTATAACTTTGATGTAAAATCAATTTTGCTTAGCGCTACCTCCCAAGAAGATCTTTTAGCATATTAATTCGAGCTGATAAGGCTTTTTTAACGCAGGTCTTGAATGATAATTTGGGCAGATGGTTTTTTGTGTAAAATATTTTGGATTGACTGAAGCATCTATTTATTTTTATTGAAAAAAACCTCGAAAAAAGCCATGATGAAGTGATGTTCCTAACGAAATTATTTAAAAAAATGTAAACCTATGTTTTACTTGAATTTAAAAAAAAAATCCCAAGTTAATTTTCATAAACATTTCGTAGGGTGGGCCTCTAGGGAAAGACTAAAAGCAACTTATTATCATCTTTTCTCATACGGTGTGTCCACTCTGAAGTCGCCCACCCTGTATTAGGTATCGATGATTTTTTGTTTAAAACACACATTCTGGGATTTTATTAACATCTTATTAATAAGAACGTACATGACGACTCAATGAGTATAAGTATTAAATTAACAAATTAACAAAAAAAAATAACCTAATCAGTATTTTTTTTTTAAATGCGAACAGGGAGGTTTTTGGTAATTCTGATTGAGATTCCGTTGTCAGTTTTTTCCTAAAAAATCCCCTAATACGAGTTTCTGAAATTTGACCCACTTTGAACCCCCATAATCACCCAAAATAAGTCCCTGGAACTGATTTGGTATAATGTTCAAAAAGTGTTTGACGAGACCTAACAAACAAAGAAAAATGAAAATCGGTTAATAAATAAAAATGTTACAGGGGTAGGACACTTCAGAGTGGACACCCTGTATACATAGCATATATATAGCATATGATAGGGTTATTTTTAAAAATAATGGGCGTTTATTTTATTTTTTTGTTTTACCTCTCATGTTTTACCTCATCGTAGTTAATCTAGTTATATTTCTTTTTAGTTTTGACATATTTTAAACCTTGATCAATCATTTTTTAACAATAGAAAAAGTTTTAAAACCTTATGGAAACTTTAACTACGTTAAATTGTGACTTGTTTTGTTTTAAAATATTTTTTTTTGATTTTGGTTTTGTTCAACGAACTCTTTAAATGATTGTTGGGATGTTTTTAACCATTAATAATCATTTTTAAAAGGGTATAAGGGAAGTTTTATCATTATTTTCTCGATTATAACCTGAAACACCATGTATAAAATTCCGAACTTAATCCAGTTTTTTGACGATATCTCAAAAACTGGATCTATTCTAAAAACGTCCCTTAATCAAAGTTGAAGGACGTAAAATATTCTATGAAAAACTTCTCTTAAACTTTTACCAGATTTTTTGAGTATGTTTTCATAGAACGGTAAAAATAATTTAAAACTAAATTAATTAAAAATAAAACCACAAAGCATCAAAAAGCTTAACAAAACATAGAAAGAAATGAAGAAGAAGAAGTTAGAGCGAAATACACCAATTCAAAAATAATGTGAAAACGGTTCTGTTGAAAATTTGTATTAAAAAAATTCAAATGGTTATTAAACGTGTTAAAACAATGAAAATCTGAAAAAGACAGGAACACGTGAACAAAAACTTTTTACTTTTTAAAAATTTCATATTGCATATGAATCAGTGTTTTTTCCCAGTTTTATTATGATGTTAGATATTAAATTTCATTGGCATTCATTTGTTTTATTTTTTTTAAAATGATGAATATTAAAAACAAAGAAATTGGTGACAAAAAGTTTGAATTAAAATCAAAAATTAAAATGAACTAAAAATTATATCAAAACGAAGCAAGCAAAAACATCACAAACAGAACAAAAATATAAACATAATTTCTATTATTGATAATACTCGTCATTTAGCATAAAGCTGTAGTAGGGGTAGGTTATTTTATTGAAATATTATACTGGTGAAAAAAAATAAAATGATCCTCAAATTCGTCAAATACATTTTAACTGTTTCAGACCATCACAGTTTGTGATTTCAAAACGTGTCTGAAAAAAACAAAATAAATATAAATATATATGTATATAATGTATCTATCAAAAAAGTTATGAAAAAAAAAAATTGTTAACTGGAAAGTGATTTAAATATAATTAATTAATTGAATAAAAATCGAATTGATACAAAAGTCGGAAAAATTGAGATATTTTTATTTTAATTTATCTGCCTTATTTTTTTATTTTTTTTGTCCGAGATATTTTCATGATCTGTATGAATTTTAGTTTCGTATTACATATTTCGTATTATTGATCAAGTGTCAAAAAAGTTCTAAGAAACAATGTTTTTCTAATTTATAAGAAAATACATTAAAAATAATGTGAACATTGTTTTAGAAGAACAAAAATCTGAAAAGAATAAACGTTTTTTCAACTTTGATATTCTAATTTTTTTCAATTTTTTTGTCATTTATTTTTGGTGGCATGAGTGTCGAGAAATAATATTATTCAAATTCATTTTGAAAATGTTTATTCTTGTATACAAATACCTACCTATGCCTGAATAATTCTTCAATGAATGTTTATTAGTTTGTTTGTACTTACAAGAAAATCAAAGAAAGGAAAAAATATGAGAATACTAAAAAGTAAAAACGTTAGTTCTTATGGACGGTGATATCTCCACTGGATTCGTTTCAAGTGGTTCTTGTTCAAAATTAACAATATTTGTATACCTAGCTCAAGTTCGGGAGGTTATTACTAATTCTAGTGATCAGATATCACTAAGAAATTATGCTGCAATGAAAGGCACTATTTCACTACAATCTAGTGCAAAAACCACGGTGATATCTCCACTGAATTCGTTTAAAAGGATTTTGTTCAAAGATTGATTTTCTTCTAGTGCAGCTGTGGGAGTTTATTACTAATTCTAGTGATCAGATATCACTAATGAATTATAGTTCTATGAATGAGGCACTATTTCACTATAATCTGATGCAAAATTCCCGGTGATATTACCAGTGGATTAATTTTTGTAAGGATTTTGTTCATATATTGATTTTCTTCTAGTGCAGCTTTGGGAGGTTATCACTAATTCTAGTGATCAGATATCACTAATCAATCATAGTTCTATGAATAAGGTACTATTTCACTATAATTTAATGCAAAAATCCCGGTGATATCTCCACTGGATTCATTTTTATAAGGATTTTGTTCAAAGATTGATTTTTTTCTAGTGCAAGTTTGGGCAATTATTACTAATTCTAGTGATCAGATATCATCACGGAATTAAAGTGCAATGAGAGAAGCACTATTTCACTATGATGTAGTGCTAAAATCACGGTGATATCTCCACTGGATTCGTTTTTATAAGGATTTTGTTCAAAACTGATAAACTGATTTTTTCTAGTGCAACTTTGGGAGCTTATTACCAATTCTAGTGCTCAGATATCACTAAGAAATTATAATTCTATGAAAGAGGCAGTGTTTCACAATAATCTAGTGCAAAACCCACGGAGATATCTCCAGTGGATTCGTTTTTTGTTTTTATAAAGATTTTGTTCAATGATTGATTTTTTTCTATTGCCTGTTTGGGACATTATTACTGATTCTAGTGCTCAGATATCACTAAGAATTCATAGTTCTATGAAAGAGGCACTATTTCACTATAATATAGTGCAAAGATCACGGTTATATCTAGATTGGATTCGTTTTGAAAGGTTGATTTTTTTCTAGTGCAAATTTGGAAGGTTATTACTAATTCTAGTGATCAGATATCACTAAGAAATTATAGTGCAATGAAAGAGGCACTATTTCACCATAATCTAGTGCAAAAATCACGGTGATATCACCAGTTGATTCGTTTTTATAAGGATTTAGTTAAAAGGTTGATTTTTTTCTAGTACAACTTTGAGAGGTTATTACTGATTCTAGTGAACAGACATCATCACGACATCATGGTGTAATGGAAGAGACACTATTTAACTAAAATCTGGTACAAAAATCACGGTGATATCTCCGCTGGACTCGTTTTTATAAGGATTTTGTTCAAAGATTCATTTTTTTCTAGTGCAAGTTTGGGAGGTCATCACTAATTCTAGTGAACAGACATCATCACCACATTATAGTGTTATGAAAGAGACACTATTTCACTATAATCAAGTGCAAACATCACGTCATCAACATGATATCTCAACTGGATTCGTTTTTATAAGGATTTTGTTCAAAGATTGATTTTTTTTTACCAGTAAGTTTGGAAGGTTATTACTAATTTTAGTGATCACATATCATTTACGACATTATAGTCTTATGAAAAAGGCACTATTTCACAATAATCAAATGCAAAAATCACGGTGATATCCTCACCGGATTCGTTTTTATAAGGATTTTGTTAAAAGATTGATTTTTTTTCCAGTGCAAGTTTGGGAAACTTTCACTAATTCTAGTGATCAGATATCATCACGAAATTATAATGCAATGAAAGACGCACTATTTCACTATAATCTAGACTATTTCTAGACTAGACTATTTCACTATAATCTGAGATTTCTTCACTATATTGGTTTTTATGAGGTTCTTTGTCCAAAACCAGAAGTCTTTTTATAGTGCAAGTTTAGAAGGTTATCTGTAACATATTCAATCAACGGTTATAACTAATTCTAGTGATCAGATATCATCACGCAATTATAGTGCAATGAAAGAGGGCACTATTATGCAATAATCTGATGCAAAAACCACTGAGATATCTTTCCTTAATTCATTTGTATGAGGAAAACAGAAGTCCTTTTCTGGTGCAAGTCTGGAAGATTATTACTAATTCTAGTGATCAGATATTATTACAAAATGATTGAATGAATTTGGCAATGATTTAGTGCAAAAGTCACTGAGATACCTTCTTTAGTTTCATTTTTATGAGGTTTTTTGTCCAAAACAGAGGTCTTTTTCTAGTGCACGTTTGGGACGTTATTAATAATTATGGTGATAGGATATCATCACGAAATTATAGTGCAATGAAAGACGCACTATTAGGCAATGATCACTGGCATATCTTCCCTAGATTCATTATTGTGAGGAAAAGAGGAGTCCTTTTCTAGCACAAGTTTGGAAGGTTGTTACTAATTCTAGTGATCAGATATCATCACGAAATTATAGTGGAATGAAAAAGGCACTATTTAGCAATGATTCATTTTTATGTCTGTCCACTGGGCACTTTGTGAAAGCTTGATTAAGACTTGATTTTGACCTAATTTTATCATGGACAAAAATGTCTTACAATCAAAAAACAACCATTTCTCATTAGTTACCAAACTGTTTCCACGCACATAATTAATTGGCTCGCTTCAATATCCGAAATGCCGCAAAGGTCTTTTCCAATCAACAAAACGTACACGTGAATTACCTTCTCCTCATTAATTCTGCACCACATCACATCACAATTTTCCACACCAGCAGGAAAAAAATCCTGAACCGTTCCGAATCGGCAAATCCCCTGCGAGCCGACACCTTGACGCGGAAAAAAGTGCGTATTTCTCTCATTTTCTTCCCGAGCCCGCATGCATTCATTGTTCCTGCCGCGTAATTACTGCGTAGAGAGGGATCTACAAATTGGGTTTCGTTCCGATTAAAACGCCACTGCAACCTCACAACCCCCTTTGTTCTGTGGAATAATAGAAAATATATAGACGCCAGGCTTCCAGGTATAATATGTGGCCTTTGTCGTATATTATGTGCGATGCGGTTCGGATTATTTGGAGAAAAAGCGATGTCCACTGGTGATGGATTTGCGCGGATATGTGGGTCAGATGGTTGGACAAACAGTGGAGTGGATTATGGATGTTTTGTCGAAAATGCAACAAATAAGGGGGTAGGGGCATGGCCTGTTGGATCACCAGATTTGAGGCCCCTGCACACGTTGCAATCTAATCCACAATGTTCTATTGTAGTGCTTATTTTGTTTTAAAAAACTTTATTTATGTTAAAAATCACCAAAAAGCACCTACTAGTCCTCTTTTGAAGGTTTTAACATTTTGGTAAGTATTCAACTGTTCACCAAGAATTCAGTGATTTTTGATTATTTTTTGAGATTTTAACAGTGCTTAGTGCATTTTAAAAATCTTCAATTTTCTGAATTTAACAAAAATACCCGAAAAACCATCTATTTTGAAATCATTGTCCTCTTTTTGGGATACTAACTTTTTGTCAATTTTTAAATTTATAGTTTTTGTTTACGATTGAGAATTTGAATTTTTATTCTTAATTCAGTAATAATTGTTTAATGATTTTTTCCATTTTTAACTGATTTCATTTTTTTTTTCTCTGTGGTTTTATCAACCGTTTATACGGAACTTGATTTTTTCTGTTTTTTTTGCTCCAAAAGACAACTTTTTCTTTCTTTGTTGTTTTTCTATTTTATTTAGCAGTTTGTTACATTTCCACATTTTTCCCGTATGTTAACTTTTTTATTCGGATTTTAGTACCATTTTATTACTTAATTCTGATCTTTTTAGTTTAAAAATATTTGATTTCTATATTTTTTTGTATGTTACACGTCTTTTTACTAGTTTTTCACATATTTTTTGACCTTACTATTCAACTTAATATTTTATTTTTGTGTTTCATTTAGATTTTAGTTAAAAAAATAATTACTTACTTGATTTGGATTTCTTTGCCCTTAAAACAATTATTTCCAAGTTTAGTGTTGTTTTATTCAGCCTTTTGTTATATTTTCATTTTTGTTTAGATTTGTTCACTTTTTGATTCGCATTCTCAAAATGTTTGACTTAATTCTATTTGTTCAACTTTGAAAATATTGATTTAATTTTTTTTGTTTTCCACACTTTTATGTGTCTTAGATGTTTTTTCCCTGTTTTTTTTTTATGAAAATTTGTTTAAATTTTTTAACTTATAATATTTCTATTTTAGTCACTTTTGTCGCCTTCATTCGGATTTGTTTACCCAAAAAACATTAATTTTTATGTTTGGTGTTGTTTTCCACACATAATGTTTCTCTGTTGATTTTTTTCATGTTAAAAATCACGATTTCTATGTTTTCTTTGTTTTCCTCACTTGTTTGTATCTCAGTTGATTCTATTTTCGTTTTTCAATGTCTTTTTCATTGTTCTTATCCAGCTTTTCGTCACATTTTCACCTTTGATTAGATTTGTTAACATTTTTATTAGAATTTTTGTTGACATTTTCGACTTGATTCTGTCTATCGGTTTTATTCTTTTTTTGTATTTATTTGGTGTTTTGTATATTTTTGGTGACCTTTTTCCATTTTCTTATGTATTCTATCTATGTTCTATTCTATCTATTCTATCTAAATCCCTAAAAAACTAATTTTATTGAACATTCATTTTCTTATTTAAATTATTTTTTTTAACTGGTTTTGTCATTGTGTTTGATTTTTTTTATTTTCATTCACGTTAAAATTTTTATGGTTTCTTCGTGACTTTTTATTAATTACTTATTTTTGTCGTTTGAAAGTTTCTCTTTTATTTCAGCTAATTCAGATATTTTTTGTTACTCTTAACTGTGATCCAGTGAAGTTTTTCATGTATTTTATTTTCTGCTTTCTATTCTAGCTACATTCTTATTTCTCCTTTTTTTCTTATCGTTGTATATGTGTCATTTATGTTGTTGTTAATTTTTCAAGTTTTTACAATTTTTTCCTTATGCCATTTCATGTTGATTTTGATATGTTTCACTCCCTATCTTTTTATTTGATCTTTGCCTGATTGATAATTAGTTGTTCACTCCCTTTATTTATAGTGTTATTTCTTTTATTTGTAGTTTTTTATATGCCCAATGTATGTTATTATTATTTCAATTATATTGCTATAATTGACGAACAAAATCAAAAAAGATAAACGAGCATCATAAAAAAATTAAATGTTGATAAACAATTGGCACAGTTGATAAAAATAAAAACAACAATCTGAAACAAGACGCATGAGAAAATCTAACAAACTCAGCAAAAAGTCAAAATAATAATACGATGATTAAGGAATCCTAAGGCGACAATTTCGACAAAAAGGATTGAGAGCAATGTTATTAAACCAAATTAAAAAAATCTACCATGCAGTGTATAGGTTTATTGCTTCAACATTGAAGAACAAGACGCCTGAGAAAATCGAACAAACTAAGCAAAACCCCAAATTAAAGACGAATAAAAAACACATAAACTATATGTTATAGCTTATTGGGCAGAGCGTACGTACGCTCATGGGTCGATCCAGAATCTTCATTTTACCATACAAATCTCCGTATGTGACATATGTCACAATGGACAAATTAGATCTGGCCGAGAATATAGTCATTAAGTGAAATTCATAATTCACGTTTGATAAACGTAATGTCAGTTCAGCCCAATGAATTTTCCATGGGCGTACCCGAAGGGCAATATTTAATGCATGCTTCCCATAATATCCCGCTAATAATTGAAGAGTTTGTGAAAATAATTTTCGTTTTTAATTCAGTAGACGTAATTAAAGTTTTAACGTCTATTTTCTGAGATAAGTTGGGTTTTATGAGATTCGTATTTTAATTAGAAATAACTGGCTGAGGTGGTGGTGATTAACTTTGTTATTTTCTTCGAAATAAATCGTTTTTGATGAAAAATTTTATTCAAAGAATTATCAATTAATTGTTATATACTGTTTGTTATGCATGTAGTAGGCCCACTTCACCATTCCCTTAACTCAGTCGCGCCAGGCTTAGGCCTATGACACCGACCTCCGTCCAGACTTTACCAAGTAAACAAATTAGAAATAAAATTTTAATAAGCCATCAATTTTAAACTACCTAATTCATAAGGCGTAAATCAATTGAGCATATTTATGTCAATAAAGTGAAGTTATGACACATCATTTGAGCTTGTAATTGTTTCATGGATGTCATATTTAAAATACAACGTATTTATAGGCAATTAACCACCCCTATTAGCCTTCAGAACAGAAGGTACACGCTGTTAAAACCCAGTGATATATGGACATATTACCATTAATTATTGTGATATCGGCCTTATAGGCCCTGAGAGATGGTATCTGGGACTAGTTTGAATTTCTTATTTGGACGATTTGAATAGTTTTTGGGACAACAGTTGGGTCGCATCAACATGCAAACTGTTGTCTTTTGTCGGTGTTCCACGAATGCGGAAAATTCGAGATAAGATCGCGGAATGGTGTGTTACATGAATTGTTTTCTGTTTAATCAAAACATTCATTTTTACACGTGTGCCCTATCAAGAACCCTCATTTAGGTGCAGAGCCCGTGGCACAGTTGTTGATTCACACGAGGGCTCGCCCCTTTTCATAATTAATTCGAAATAGATTCGCACATGCGCAAAAACGACATATTCACTATGCCCAGACGTTAATGATTTACTCATCATTCTATAGCAAGCAAGGTTTCATAAATTCTGATGTCATAAAGTATACAGGGTGAGCCAAAGTAGGTGGTTGAAATGTATTTTTAAAAATTGTCACAAATATTTTTGGAACAACGCTACTGCTGTTTCACTGGTTTAAAGTTTTGTCTGCTGTTTAGCTTCTTTTTCTCAAAATATAATAAAAAAATTGTTTCAAATTTTTGAACAAAGAAAAAAATTAGTTATATATTTTTTATTCTAGTATCAATAAGCTTTCTCTTTGTTATATTATTTACATCTTTGCTTTTGTATTTTATTAAATGAATTTAATTTCAATTTTTCATCTACTTTTATTGACATTTTCAATAATCTTTCGTGCATCTTCTCTTTAACAAAAAAAAATAAATATTTTGAGATATCTATACTTATTAAATGATTAAAACAGTTGGTAGTGATTTTTTAAACAAAAACATTCAAAACGTCGAAAAAGCTTGGATTTGTTGATAATTTTACTGGAAACAATGATTTTTAAATTAAATTGAGATTTAGATGATTTACATACATAGGTAAATGGTATATAAGATAATTAACATTGCAAAAGGCACAAAATAAAATTAAATACATAATGATAAAATATGTGTGGGATAAAAAACATTTTTTCCTTTATACTTGAAACTATTTCACTGAAAGTATTAATAAAGTTTTGAATAGTTTTGAAATGTTTGAAATATTTTTCATTTTGAATACCTACTTTTTGTTTGCTGTTAGGAAAGATATTTTTTTTCTTTTATTTTAATTATATTCTTTTTTAGACGCTTGTTGTACCATGTACTGTTTTTTTTGCAAATATTTGTTTTCAAGCGCATTTTAGCTATTTGTACGTAACTTTTTTTTATTTTTATTATCGATTTATTATTATCATTATTATGATATCACCCTAATTTCGATAATTCTATAAATATTTTTTTTTTAACTTTTATATATTTTGTTTTGTTTTAGAAACCTTTTGACTTATTTATTTTGATATATGGGTATTTCCTAATTGCGTTCATCAAGTTAAATGAGAAAAAGTCCATTAAACATGGGCCCGGAAGTGCATTGTTAGTGGGATACAGGGTATATACTTTTTCAAAAAAAATTAAAATATACACCACTGACTTTATTGTAATTTTACTTTTTTTCTTAGTTTTTTTTAGTTGTTTCAACCTATACTCGTTTTTTAAAAAAGTTGAAATATTTTGCGGACCTTTTTTTCGGAATCTAGGCCAGATACAAAAAAAAACCATAAAGCAAAAAGATTGTATTTTTGGTTGTTTCTGAGGATGTTTCATAAAAAACAAAATCTGGTGCCCCTGCTAAGGAATATGCCCTTGAATAATTTAATAAACGCAATTAGGAAACACCTTGTACATTTTTGCTTTCTGTCTATAACCAGAATTATTACATAATTTAATTTTAAATTAGTCCTAAAAAATTGTCAAAAATTTGTTTTATGTTACCGACAAGTTTAAAAAACTTCAATTCAGCTTTTCTCGAAACAAATAAAGCTTTATGTTTAAAATTAAAAAAATAATGTTATAAAATGTAATACAAATGTAGTTGAATATTTTATTTTGCATTGTAGTATCAATAAGCTTTTTCTGTTTTATATTGGTTTGGGAAGAAAAATTTTGCAATATTCTATGAGGATGCTGTTTTAAAAAAAATTGTGACTTTGAGGTTGAATAACTCCTAGAGTTTCTGCGATAACAACTTGATATTTTACAGTGGATCAGTGCAAAATATTTCGAATGAATCCTGCAAATTTTATAAAGAAAATTATGGCAGGAAAAATATTGCAATATTCTTTGTGGATGTGTTTTTTTTTAAATTGTCACTGTCTTCGAGGGTAAATAACTCCCGCAATTTCTGCGATATCAACTTGATATTTTACAGTGGATCACTGCAAAATATTCCGAATAAATCCTGCAAATTTCATGAAAAAAATTATACCAGAAAAAATATTGCAATATTCTTTTTTTAAATTGTCACTGTCTTTGAGGGTGAATAACTCCCACAATTTTTGCGATATCAACTTGATATTTTACAGTGGATCAGTGCAAAATGTTTCGAATGAATCCTGCAAATTTCATAAAAAAAATTATAGCAGGAAAAATATTGCAATATTCTTTGTGGATGTTTTTTTTTTTTTAAATTGTCACTGTCTTTGAGGGTAAATAACTCCCACAATTTCTGCGATATCAACTTGATATTTTATAGTGGATCAGTGCAAAATATTTCGAATAAATCCTGCAAATTTCATGAAAAAAATTATAGCAGGAAAAATATTGCAATATTCTTTGTGGATGTTTTTTTTTTTTAATTGTCACTGTCTTTGAGGGTAAATAACTGCCACAATTTCTGCGATATCAACTTAATATTTTACAGTGGATCAGTGCAAAATATTTCGAATAAATCCTGCAAATTTCATGAAAAAAATTATACCAGAGAAAATATTGCAATATTCTTTGTGCATGTTTTTTTTTTTTAAATTGTCACTGTCTTTGAGGGTAAATAACTCCCACAATTTCTGCGATATCAACTTGATATTTTACAGTGGATCAGTGCAAAATGTTTCGAATGAATCCTGCAAATTTCATAAAAAAAATTATAGCAGGAAAAATATTGCAATACTCTTTGTGGATGTTTTTTTTTTTAAATTGTCACTGTCTTTGAGGGTAAATAACTCCCACAATTTCTGCGATATCCACTTGATATTTTATAGTGGATCAGTGCAAAATTTTTCGAATGAATCCTGCAAATTTCATAAAAAAAATTATAGCAGGAAAAATATTGCAATATTCTTTGTGGATTTTTTTTTTTTTAAATTGTCACTGTCTTTGAGGGTAGATAACTCCCACAATTTCTGCGATATCAACTTGATATTTTATAGTGGATCAGTGCAAAATATTTCGAATAAATCCTGCAAATTTCATGAAAAAATTAAAGCAAAAAAAAATTTGCACAATTCTTTGTTGATATTTTTTTTATAAACAATTGTGACTGTCTTTGAGGCTGAACCAAAACCAACCCCTACAGTTTCACGATATCAACTTGATATTTTACTGTGGATCAGTGCAAAATTTTTCGAATGAATCCTGCAAATTTCATAAAAAAAATTATAGCAGGAAAAATATTGCAATATTCTTTGTGGATGTTTTTTTTTTTTAAATTGTCACTGTCTTCGAGGGTAAATAACTCCCACAATTTCTGCGATATCAACTTGATATTTAACAGTGGATCAGTGCAAAATTTTTCGAATGAATCCTGCAAATTTCATAAAAAAAACTATAGTAGGAAAAATATTGCAATATTCTTTGTGGATGTTTTTTTTTTAAATTGTCACTGTCTTTGAGGGTAAATAACTCGCACAATTTCTGCGATATCAACTTGATATTTTATAGTGGATCAGTGCAAAATTTTTCGAATGAATCCTGCAAATTTCATTAAAAAAATTATAGCAGGCAAAATATTGCAATATTCTTTGTGGAGGTTTTTTTTTTAAATTGTCACTGTCTATGAGGGTAAATAACTCCCACAATTTCTGCGATATCAACTTGATATTTTATAGTGGATCAGTGCAAAATATTTCGAATAAATCCTGCAAATTTCATGAAAAAAATTATACCAGAAAAAATATTGCAATATTCATTGTGCATGTTTTTTTTTAAATTGTCACTGTCTTTGAGGGTAAATAACTCCCACAATTTCTGCGATATCAACTTGATATTTTATAGTGGATCAGTGCAAAATATTTCGAATAAATCCTGCAAATTTCATGAAAAAAATTATACCAGAATAAATATTGCAATATTCTTTGTGCATGTTTTTTTTTAAATTGTCACTGTCTTTGAGGGTAAATAGCTCCCACAATTTCTGCGATATCAACTTGATATTTTACAGTGGATCAGTGCAAAATGTTTCGAATAAATCCTGCAAATTTCATAAAAAAATTAAAGCAAAAAAAAATTTGCAAAATTCTTTGTCGATATTTTTTTTATAAACAATTGTGACTGTCTTTGAGGCTGAACCAAAACTAACCCCTACAGTTTCACGATATCAACTTGATATTTTACTCTGGATCAGTGCAAAATAGTTCGAATGAATCCTGCAAATCTCATGAAAAAATTCATAGCAGGAGACAATATTCTTTGTGGATGTTGTTTTTATGAAAAAAAAAATTCATTGAGGTTGAATAACTCCCAGAGTTTCTGCGATATCAACTTAATGTTTTATAGTGAATTAGAAAATATTTCGAATCCTGCAAATTTCATGGCAGGAAAAATTTTGCAATATTCTTTGTGGATGTTGTTTTTATAAAAAAAAAAATGTGACTGTATTTGACGTTGAATAAACCCTACAGTTTCTGAGATATCAACTTGATATTTTACAGTGGATTAGTGTAAAATATTTCGAATGAATCCTGCAAATTTGATGATCAAATTCATAGCATCAATATTATTTGTGGATGTTTTTTTATGAAAAATTCTGACTTTCTTTGATGTTGAGAAATTCCTACAGTTTCTGCGATATCAACTTGGGATTTTACAGTGGATTACTGCAAAATATTTCGAAAGAATCCTGCAAATCTCATGAAAAAATTTATAGCAGTAAAAATTCTGCAATATTCTTTGTGGATGTTTTTTTTTTTTAAATCGTGACTGTCTTTGAGGATAAATAACTCCTTCAGTTTCTGCGATATCAACTTGATATTTTACAGTGGATTAGTGCAAAATATTTCGAATGAATTCTGCAAATTTCATGAAAAAATTCATAGCAGGTAAAAATTTCCAATATTATAATTATGTGGATGTTGTTTTATTAAAAATTGTGACTGTCTTTGAGGTTGAATCACTCCTAGTGTTTCTGCGATATCAACTTGATATTTTACAGTGGATCAGAGAAATATATTTCGAATAAATCCCGAAAATTTTGATATTTTCCATGTTTTGGTGGAGCAAGAAATTTTGAATTCATTTTATCTAATTCATTTGGATAGTGTTTTCAAAATTAATTGAAAGGGGATATTCTATACAGGAAACTTATTTTTGTTTTTCTATGAACATGAGTCGTTTCGGTGATACAGGGTGTCGAAATCGAAATTCAATTTTCGTATCAACTTATTTAATTGAGGCGCCCAATTGATATAAATATATTCACCTGACATAAGTTTTATGTAGTAATTGCCAACATGCACCAAGATACTTATCAGTGAAAATACTCCGCGATAAAAAAAAACTGCTCAACAAGTAAGAAATGCTGTTCTTCCCAGACACCTGTACAACATAATTCTTTGTCGGCCAAACAGATTTATTAACCCCCAGCGAAGATTAAACTCCAAGAATCCACATTACGGTGTGAAATACCAATTTAGGCGCAAAAACTGACTAATATTAATACAGTGTGTTCTATAAATTCTTGACGGCGCCGAGGAATTTTAACAAGAGCGGCCCGTCATTCTTCTATTCTCAACCGGCCTATAGCTAATGACTGTAGAAAAAAAAAAGAAGGTTAAAAAAACGATTAAAATTTCCCGCACTGTGGGTAAAAAATCCGGTCTCGCAGTGTAAAGATATAATTGACCGTGTAAAATAAATTTAAAACAACGTTGAATACTTGTCAAAATAATTACCCTGGTCATATTTTTGTTCTGGGCCGGTGTATACAGGACGGTACCGGTCATGGTGAATAAGGTTTGTCAAATGGCATATATTAACTTTCCAGACAGTTTCTGAAGACTTCCATCGTTAGGATAATGGCCATTGTGGCCAAGTTTGTCGAAAGTGTTTTTCCTGGTTTTGTTGAACTAGTGGTAATGGGGGTAATTAGGGATAAAGCCTCGTAGGTACACAATTTTTTTTAATGCATAGATTAAAATAAATCACACAAGATTCATCCTTGCGACTTTCAATGGGTTCCAAATGAAATACCAAAACGTCATTTTTTGATTGAGCAATTTTTAATTTTTTTTATTCCTTGTTTACATCCTTATTTGCTTCGTTTTTTGCTCAATTGGCCATTGTTTGATGAACTTAAACCTCCAAAAATTGAGTTTTCCGGAATTAATACAAATTGACACTACCTTTCAAATGATATCACACGTGAAAAATGTAACTTTTTAATATATTTCATTATATAAATTGTCACTACCGGAAATAATGAGTCAGTACAAATGAACACTACCGCACAAATAAGATGATTGCATCCCTTCTCGCGAAAAGAGACTTTTCTCGAGCATTCAAGTGTGAAAATACACACTACCATAACTCTACACGTGAAAAATAACACTACTTTGCCATTTTAATATGGCAATTTTCACTACCGGAACCAAGGAACCTACTGCAAATGATGTTATTGTATCACTAAAAATTACACTCTCTCCGTATATATCATTGTTAAACTGTCACTACCGGAATCAATAAATAATTAATAATTAATTTGAGTGTGGAAATCTTCACTACCGGAACTAATAAGTATAATATACGTTGACACTATCTCAAAAATGATGTAGTCCATCGTGCGTAAAACGTCTCTACCGAAAATGGTGGTATTACTTCCCTACACGTCAAAAAATGCACTGTTAGGGATGCATCGAGTATTCAGTTTGCCGGATAATTTCCGAATGTTCGGAAACAGTTGAGTGAATACGTGAAGATTACCCGAGTATTCGGTGCCTTTGAGCGTGAAAATCGACACTACCGGAACAAATGGATCAAGTAATACACATGTACACTACCTCAAAAAAGTAATATTTTATCACCACACGTAAAAAAATGCACTTTTCTCGGGCATTTGAGTGTACAATACGTCACTACCGAGACTAAAATGAATGAGTACAAGTCGACACTACCCCAAAATGAATGTTACTTTATCACTACACGTACAAAATGGCACTTTTCTTGATGATGTTATTGTGGAAATCGACAAATTGTATCACTACACCTAAATAAAAAAAGCTTTTCTCATGCGTTTGAGTTTGTAAATTGTCACTACCGGAAATAATGAGTAAGTACAAATGTACACTACCCCACAAATAAGATTATTGCATCCCTTCTCGCGAAAAGAGACTTTTCTCGAGCATTCAAGTGTGAAAATACACACTACCGTAACTCTACACGTGAAAAATAACACTACTTTTCCATTTTATCATGGCAATTTCCACTACCGGAACGAAGGAGCCTACTGCACGAATGATGTTATTGTATCACTAAAAATTACACTCTTTCCGTATATGTATATCATTGTGAAGTTGTCACTACCGGAATCAATAAATAATTAATAATTAATTTGAGTGTGAAAATCTTCACTACCGGAACTAATAAGTATAATATACGTTGACACTATCTCAAAAATGATGTAGTCCATCGTGCGTAAAACGTCTCTACCGAAAATGGTGGTATTACTTCCCTACACGTCAAAAAATGCACTGTTAGGGATGCATCGAGTATTCAGTTTGCCGGATAATTTCCGAATGTTCGGCAACAGTTGAGTGAATACGTGAAGATTACCCGAGTATTCGGTGCCTTTGAGCGTGAAAATCGACACTACCGGAACAAATGGATCAAGTAATACACATGTACACTACCTCAAAAAAGTAATATTTTATCACCACACATAAAAAAATGCACTTTTCTCGGGCATTTGAGTGTACAATACGTCACTACCGAGACTAAAATGAATGAGTACAAGTCGACACTACCCCAAAATGAATGTTACGTTATCACTACACGTACAAAATGGCACTTTTCTTGATGATGTTATTGTGGAAATCGACAAATTGTATCACTACACCTAAATAAATAGAACTTTTCTCATGCGTTTGAGTTTGTAAATTGTCACTACCGGGAAAAGTAGATATATAAACAGTCGACTCTACTATATAGATGATATTGTTGCATCACTACACGTCACAATGGTTATCTGTAACTGTGGTATAATTCGTCTCTACCGGAACAAAAAAATTAGGTAATACAAATGTTCTTGAATCACTACATGCATTCCTGTGTTGAAATCGTCACTATTGGAACTAATAAATAAATACAAATCGAAATACATACTTAAATGTGGAAATCGTCACTACCGGAACAAATAAATGATAACAAATTCACATTTTATGATCTTATTGCATGACTACAAGAAAAAATTGTATTTTTTCGAGCATAGTATGAACTTGAAAATCGTCACTACCGGAACTAAAAAACCAATACAAACAGACACCATCTAAAATGATGCTATTATCACTACACGTAAAAAATTGCACTTTTTTGGTTAATTTCATGAATGTCACTTTATCAATACACGTACAAAAAGACACTTTTCTTGGTGAAATAATTATAAACAAATTATGATGTTATTGTTCGCGTTATCGCATCACTACACGTGAAAAATAACATTTTTCTTGTCCATTCAAATATGGGAATTTTCACTACCGGAATCAATACATGAATACAAATCGACACTACTCCACAAATGACATTATTGTATCACTACTCCTAAATGAATAAAACTTTTCTTACGCGTTTGAGTGTGTAAATTGTCACTACCGGGACTAGTAGATAATTAAAAGTCGACTCTACTATATAGATGATGTTGTTGCATCACTACACGTCACAATAGTTATCTGTGACTGTAGAGAATAATTCTTCTCTACCGGAAAAAATGAATTAATACAAATTATGTTATTGCATCACTACATGCATTCCAGTGTTGGAATCGTCACTATTGGAACTAATAAATAAATACAAATCGACATACATACCTACCGGAACTACCGAACCAATACAAACAGACTCCATCTAAAATGATGCTATTATCACTACGCACGTAAAAAATTGCACTTTTTTGGTTAATTTGAGCGTGAAAATCGACACTACCGGAACAACTGGATCAAGTGATACACGTGTATACTACCTCAAAAAATATGATTTATTATCACTACACGTGAAAAATTGCACTTTTCTCAGGCATTTGGGTGTACAATACGTAACTACCGAGACAATAATGAACGATTACAATTCGACACTACCCCAAAATTGATGTTACTTTATCACTACACGTACAAAATGGCACTTTTCTTGATGATGTTATTGTGGAAATCGACAAATTGTATCACTACACCTAAATGAACAAAACTTTTCTCATGCGTTTGAGTTTGTAAATTGTCACTACCGGGAATCGTAGATAAATAAAAGTCAACTCTACTATATAAATGATATTGTTGCATCACTACACGTCACTACGTCACAATGGTTATCTGTAACTGTGGTATAATTCGTTTCTACCGGAACAAATAAATTAGGTAATACAAATGTTCTTGAATCACCACATGCATTCCAGTGTTGAAATCGTCACTATTGGAACTAATAAATAAATACAAATCGACGCTACCTCACAAATGATATTCTTCCATCACATACCTAAATGTGGAAATCGTCACTACCGGAACAAATGAATGATAACAAATTCACATTTTATAATCTTATTGCATGAATACAAGAAAAAATTGTACTTTTTTCGAGCACAATTTGAACTTGAAAATGGTCACTACCGGAACTACTGTTGTGTTATTATCACTACACGTAAAAAATTGCCATTTTTTGGTTAATTTGAGTTTGGAGATCGTCACAACCGGAACTGATTAATATAATATAAGTGGACACTACCTCAAAAATGATTTTAATGCATGACTATATACTCGTAAAAAATTCACCTTTCTCGACCGAAAAACGTCACCACCAGAACTTATAGAAAAATACAATGTGGACACTAGGTTCTTTGAAAATGGTGGTATCACGTCACTGCACGTAAGAAATGGCACTTTTTTGATAAATTTATGTGTGGAAATCGTCACTACCGAAACTTATAAGTATGATATACCTGGACACTACCTCTAAAATGATATTATTGTGTCACTACACCTAAAAAATTACATATTTTTCGTTTTAAAACGTCACTGCATATAAAAAATTGCACTTCTTTGGTTAACTTGAGTGTGGAAATCGTCGCCACCGAAACAAATAAGTATGATATACAAGGACACTACCTCTGAAATGATGTTATTGTATCACTACACGTAGAAAATGATATCTCTCTCGTGCGAATAACGTCACTGCACGTAAAAAATTGCACTTTTTTAGTTAATTTCAGTGTGGAAATCGTCACTACTAAAACTAATGAGTACTAACCGAAAAGTGATGATGTTGTATCACTACACTTGAAAAATTGCACCTTTCTCGTATGGAAAACGTCACTGCACGTAAAAAATTGCACAATCTACGTGAACACTACCTCAAAAATGATTCATGTGCGGAAAATTTCACTACCGCAAGTAGTAGTGGACACAAGGTACCTCGAAAATGTTGGTATCACGTCACTGCATGTGAAAAATTGCACTTTTTTTGGTTAATTTGAGAGTGGAAATCGTCACTAACAAAACTAATAGGTATGATATACGTGGACACTACCTCTAAAATGATATTATTGTAGCACTGCACGTAAAAAATTGCACTTCTTTGATTGATTTGAATGTGAAAATTGTCACTACCGAAAGTAATAAGTACAATATGTATACGGGGACACTACCTCATAAGTGATATTTTATCACTACACATAAAACGTCAATGCACGTGAAAAATTTAACTTTTTTGGTTAATTTGAGTGTGGAAATCATCACTACCAAAACTTATAAGTATACTACTCCAAAAGTGATGATATTGTATCAGTACACGTAAAAAATGGCACCTTTCTCGTATGAAAAACGTCATTGCTCGTAAAAAATTGCAAAATAAACCTGGACACTACCTCAAAAATGATTTTTGTGCGGAAAATTCCACTACCGGAAGTAGTAGAATAATATAATGTGGACACTGGGTACCTCAAAAGTGGTGGTATCACGTCAGTTCATGTGAAAAATTGCACTTTTTTTGGTTAATTTGACTGTAGAAATCGTTACTACCGGAACTAATTAGTATGCTATACGTGGAGACTACATCAAAGATAATGTTATTGTATCACTACACGTAAAAAATGACACCTTTCTCGTGCGCATAACATCGCTACCGGAATTAGTAGAATAATATAAAGTGGACCTAGGTACTTCAAAAATGATGTATCACGTCACTACACGTGAGAAATTGCACATTTTCCAAACATTCTGTTCGCAGAATAATTGCCGAATGTTCGGCTATAAGTGATGAGGTATTCGACGAATATTCGGCCAATCACCACCAATAATCAAACTACAAGAATAAACGTATATCAGACACATCAGTATTTTATTAATAACATTCTCCACTCTACCTTTGTTAGACGTTTATTTATTTTCTGAAGGTTTCTAAGCGTGGAAATCGGTACTACCGGAACAAATAGGTTAAATAAAATAAGAGTACACTACCCCCAAAAATAAGTTATTTTATCACCACACGTCTCAAGTTGAGTGTACAGTACGTCACTATCGAAACTAACGAATGAATACAAGTAGTCAACATCACCACCCCAAAGTTGATGTTACTTTATCATTACCTACTCACTACACGTAAAAAACAGTCTCTATTGGACTAATGCACACTGACACTACACCACCACATTAGCACTTTTCTTCTTCACATTAGCACTTTTCGGAACCAGTAAATGATAACAGATCGACACTTTTTCACAGATAATGTTATCACATCACTACATGTAAAAAATGCTTTTTGTGCTTCATGAGTCAAAATCGTCACTACCGGAACTCATAAAGAATACACATTGACACTACACTTTAATTGATGTTATTGATCGTCACTATCGGAACAAATAAATGATCGACACTACTTCACAGATGATGTTATTGCGTCAATACATGTAAAAAATTCAATTTTTCTCATGCATTCATGCGATTTCGGAACGAATACAAATTGACACTACACCTGATTTGAGGTTATATCATTACTGTTAAAAATGATGATTGCTTCAATAAAAAGGCACTTTTCTCTGGAGCTACCGGAACTAATAGATGAATACAAGTCAACACTATCAAGCAGTAGAGAGGTAGTGCATGTGGGCAAGCCATAGAGAGGATTAGTAGAACAAGACTAGAATGTAGGAGTATAAGGGGGACCAACTAGCACTTCCTGCAGGTGGATAATTGAGTAATCCCTACTCCAACACTTGCAATGGAGGCCATGCTTAACCTACCTCCTTTAGATATCTTTATCAAAATGGAAGCAAGAATGGGAGCATATAGACTTAGCAACACCGGGAACTGGAGCCACTGAAACTCCCAAGGACACACTAAGATAACCAGCACAGTCACGAACCACTTAGTAACAATGAGGAGTGATATCATGTTGAAAAATATTACCTTAAAACGTCTCCCAAGACCAAGCTAATATGGGAAGAGGAAACGGTGAAACAACTCCGGATGGCTAATGGGGCAATATGGTACACAGACGGCTCCAAAACAAGCCGGGGAACTGGTTCCAGAATCGTAGGTGAAAATCCAAGGTGGGAAACATGTGAACCATTCGGGATGTACGCTACAGTTTTCTAGGCAGAAGTACATGCAATAAACGTATGCGTGCAAGAAAATCTCAGGAGAGGCTACAGAGGAAGGAAAATCCTTATCCTTGGTGACAGCCAAGCCGCAATCAAGACCATCTCCTGTCGGGAAACCAAATCCAAACAAGTCATGGACTGTCAGCAAAACCTTGTCACACTGGGAGTATCTAACGATGTCACTCTTGGATGGATACCAGGACACACAGGGATAGCTGGGGACGAGCGGATGGATCTACTAGCACGCAAAGCTGCAAACACACCACTTCTGGGTCCAGAACCTGCTATTGGTATTACAAAATCCTCTGTGAGAGGTTGGATGTACTGTTGGTCCAAAAAACAACAGAAAGCTAGATGGTGCCAATCACCAGGACTGAAAAACAGTAAATTAATGATGGCAGACGAGATCGAACCATCATTTTCTGGAAGCCTACTAAAACTCTGCAGAAATCAGCTTAGGAAAGTAACAGGTATATTAACTGGACACTGCACTCTAAGGAAACACATGCATATCATGGGTCTTTTCATATGTAGGCTGTGCAACGAGGAGGAGGAAACAGCCTCCCACATTGTATTCGAATGTGAAGCGCTGGCGTACTGGAGAAGAGATAATGGGGAATTCACAACCACTCCTCAAAGGACGGACAGGGAAACAGTAGAACGAGTCATAAACCTTATTCGGGCAATGGAGCTCTTCGACTGAGAGACAGGCACTGAGAAGATACAATAAGCCCAACCAGAGGCTGCGGTGTCGGGGCCAACAGCCCGAAACTCGTAGCGCCTGTACTTCAGTAATCAGTAATCAGTAATCCTCAGTAAAAATACATTTTATTTGGTAACCAAGATCTATTTCGTAACCCACCACAGAAATCTAAATCTTAAAAAAATTATGTTCACCCTATAGACCATGGTTATTCAGTATGCAAGGTTGCTCCTCGGACATTCAGAATATTTACACTATAAGAAACCCGATTGTTATTCTTGCGTTACATCGGCTATTACAAGCTAAATGATTGGTAAAAGAGATTATCTTAATTTTATACATAGTCACGTCGATGTTATGGGAGCAATTAGTTTTAATAAGGTGTATATGATACGGGTATTGTTCTGCTTTCGGCATTCAACCAACGTGAATGTATAGAACTTGAAAGCCCTCAAAAAGACCAAGAGGTCCATCAGTTTAGCTGATAAGGGTCTAGGGACAATCTGTCAGCGAGAGTAATCGGATTATGTCGGATCAGGTTAACGATCCTTCTAATTCGGAGGATATCGACTTAGTGGCCTTATGCAAAATTATCGATAATGAACTTCTATTTCTATCGACGTCCAATTTTACTACCCTGTATAGTAAATCACAGAAACTACGTCTCTACCATAAAGTTGCGAAATTTATGGCGTCTCCCGATCTCTTCATATCCGGCGGGGAGGAGGTTCACGCTCAGTTTGCGGCAGATTTTAAAATTTAAAATGCCGCTCATCGCTCTTGTCGCTGCAGATCGCATATTTTTATGACCAAATTAGATCTATTGGGCACAGTTTATAATATGTTCAGGGTTGGAACGACATCGATCCATGTACATGTGGAATAAAATTCTTTTCCAGAGTTAATGTTAACATAAAATGTGGTATTTGACAAGGTTAAGGTTTCTGAAATGAGCAAAGTTAAAATAAAAAAAAAGAAACAATCTGTAGTTGCTAAGTGTCTTACACAATCTTCTTTCTTGTTTTTAGTACTTTTAATTTTTTTTATATTGTAGTTTTTATTCCCTGTTATTATTTTTATAATTCTTATCGACCCATTTGATTGTTTTTTTTTATTTTAAGATCTTCACTATTATTTCCACACTTATCTATATGACTACAACTTTTTTCAATTTTATATTGTCCACTTTTACTTTATTCCTTTTTAACCCCAATTCTTAATCTGAATGATTTTATATTTTATTGATTTCTGGGGGCTTTAATTTATTTCCTTTTTGTTTTTTTATTCTTAGGTTCTTTAGGGCTTTTTTATCTCTCCAATCTGGTCTGTTTTTTTAGTTTTGTTGTTTTTAACGATTTTATATTTTTATTACTATAGTTTTCATCCCCTATTATTATTTCAATTGATTTTATTATTTAGTCATCCACTTTACGATTATCAACACACAATCTTTCATCAATTTTACAAAGTTTTTATTCATATTTTTATCATTTTGTATTTTTTTTTTATCAAGGTACTCTTCAAGAATTTATTTTTTCATTTTCTTCTGGGTATTCTATAAATTACTGTGATCATTCAAATTTCTTTTTGTGTGAAAGTAGGTAGACTGTGGCATGTTTTAAAGAAAAAAAGTCATAAACTTTAAATTTGGCATACCAAAAATAAAAACTATGAATTTCCCAAAACAAAATTAGTTGATGCGTTAGTTGCACAGAACAAGATATCAACTTGACATTTGGTTCTGGTGAATGCACTTTCCTCATTGGACAAAAAAAGTTGTAATAGTTAAATGAGACAAAGTGTCACGTCGGCTGATTCTGAGTCTGTGGGGAATTACTTAAGGGGAAGTTAATTGAGAGAAAAAAAATAAGTCACCTCAGGGGAAGTTATTTCAAGGAAAATTACTTGAGGTGAGGTCACTTGAGGGAAAATTGAAGGAAAGCTTCATGAGGGAAAAATTGTTTTCACTTCCAAGCAGTTACTAAAGGGGATTTTTTTTAATTCTAGGCAGTCAACTGAGGAAAAATTTGTTTGCAATTCCAAGAAGTTAGTTGAGGGAAAATTTGTTTTGAATTTCAGGCAGTCATTTTTGAGGGAAAGTTACTTAAGGGAAACTTTTTTAAATCCAGAATTGAGGGAAAGTTTTTTTTTCATTCCAGGCAATTAATTGAGGGGAAACTAGTTTTGAGTTTCAGGCAGTCACTTATGGGAAAATTTGTTTTTTAATTTCAGACAGTCACTCAAGAGGAAATCTGTTTTCAACTTCATGCAGTTGCTTAAAGGAAAATTTGTTTTGAATTTCAGGCAGTCACTTAAGGGGAAGGTACTCAAGAGGATTTTTGCAATTCCAGACAGTCAATTGAGGGGAAATTTGTTTGCAATTCTAGGAAGTTTCTCAAGGGAAAAGTACTTGGAAAGATTTCTTTCAATTTCCGGCAATCACTTAAGGGGACATTTGTTTTGAATTTCTGGCAGTCACTCAAAGGGACGGTACTTGAGGGATTTTTTTTTTAATTCCAAGCAGTCATTGAGTGGAGATTTGTTTTCAATTCTAGGAAGTTTCTCAAGGGAAAAGTACTTGGAAAGATTTCTTTCAATTTCCGGCAATCACTTAAGGGGACATTTGTTTTGAATTTCTGGCAGTCACTTAAAGGGACGGTACTTGAGGGATTTTTTTTTTAATTCCAAGCAGTCATTGAGGGGAAATTTGTTTTCAATTCTAGAAAGTTTCTTAAGGAAAAAGTACTTGAAAAGATTTCTTTCAATTTCCGGCAATCACTTAAGGGGACATTTGTTTTGAATTTCTGGCAGTCACTTAAAGGGACGGTACTTGAGGGATTTTTTTTTTAATTCCAAGCAGTCATTGAGGGGAGATTTGTTTTCAATTCTAGGAAGTTTCTTAAGGGAAAAGTACTTGAAAAGATTTCTTTCAATTTCCGGCAATCACTTAAGGGGACATTTGTTTTCTATTTCTGGCAGTCACTTAAAGGGACGGTACTTGAGGGATTTTTTTTTTAATTCCAAGCAGTCATTGAGGGGAAATTTGTTTTCAATTCTAGGAAGTTTCTTAAGGAAAAAGTACTTGAAAGGATTTCTTTCAATTCCAGGCCGTTACTTAAGGAGAAAATTTGTTTTCAATTCCAGGCAGTTAATCAAGGGAAAATTTGTTTTTAATGTCAGGCAGTCACTTAAGGAAACATTTATTTTGAATTTCAGGCAGTCACTTGGGAAAGGTACTTGAAAGGATTTCTTTCAATTTCCGGCAGTCACTTGAGGAGAAAATTTGTTTTTAATTCCAGGTAGTTGATTAAGGGGAAATTTGTTTTTGATTTCAGGCAGTCACTTATGGGGAAGGTACTTAAGGGGATTTTTTTTCTAATACCTAGCAGTCAATTTAGGGGAAATTTATTTTCAATTCTAGGAAGATACTCAAGGGAAAGTTTGTTTTGAATTCCAGGCAGTTAATCAAAGGAAAATTTGTTTTAAAGTCCAGGAATCACTTCAGGGGAAAGTACTGAGGGGATATTTTTTTCATTTCAAAGCAGTCACTTTAGAGGAAATTTATTTTTAATTCCAGGCAGTTACTTGAGGGGAAATTAGATTTTATCTAAGATTTTTCTTATAAAAAATCTAATGGTCTTCAATTATGTTTATTACCATTTTTATGGTAGGTTTCACCATTCAAAAGACTTCCATGACTTGACAATTCACAAAAGACTTATCAGGATTAAAATGAATATCCAGACTTCTGCCAATGATAAGAGGCAGAATAATTTAACAACCCCACAAATTCCCTAACAAGGCAGCTTGTCTCCCCTTTTTTTCACGCGACTTCCGCCACCCCCCTGTGCCGTCCCTTTCCTCCCATATGGGCACATTGAATGTATTGCGTGTCTGAAAAACAATATAATGCGTATGTGTATAAGTGCAGCCTTCTTGTTAACACCTTGTAAAAGGGCTTTTTTATTCAGGGCGCCAACAATGTGACAGGGGGGGCTTTTTTTTAATTACTTGATAGGTCTTGGCAGCTCAGTGAAGCGAGGGTAGGTGTCGGTGCGTATCTCGATTGAAAAGCCATCCTCGCACTTTGAATTGCCGTCAAGAGCAACCTCAAACATACTTCGATCCGGCATACTAATGATGTCTGGAACTTAGCGTATATGCATATACAGGGTGGTTCATTAATGATGCGAACAAATTCTTGATAACATCTACAAAGACCCACTTTGACGCTTGATAACTACTGTGTTTTTCAAAATTTCGTTTTTAAATTCAAGCAAGGTTTAAAACAAAGTATTTCAAGTAAATCCTGCGAGTTTCATGATTAAATTGTATCTGGAAAAAATATTTTGATTTTTTTTGTGGAGTGAGTTTTGGTAACTTCACTTTCACATTGATCAGCTTTGCTGCCTAATAGCTTCTAGATTTTTCCAAATTTTGATTCTCTGCCCTTTTTCCCTCTTATTAAGGTTTTTATTCCCAATTGTCACACTTTTCCCTAATTTAGGTCAAGGATTTTGTAATTTTTTCGAAACACCCTGTATATTTTAATGAGGAATCAGGAAACAAATTGAAAAAAGCGAAATTCCATCTCTGCGTTTTTTCCTGTTTTTAGAGTTTTTATTCACAATTATCACACTTTTCTCAACATTAGGTCAAGGATTTTGTTATTTTTTCGATGCACCCTGTATATTTTAATGGAAAATCTGAAAGCAAATTTTATGCTTGATCGATTGATGATGAAACCGAAAAGCTATCTCTGCCCTTTTCCCTGTTATTAAAATTTTATTCTCAATTGTCACACTTTTCCCAACTTCTGGTCAAGGATTTTGCTACCTTTTCGAGACACCCTGTATATTTCAATGGGGAATCAGAAAGCAAATTGAGGCGAAATTCTATCTCTGCTCTTTTTTCTGTTATTGCAGTTTTTATTCACAATTATCACACTTTTCCCAACTTTACGTCAAGGATTTTGTTATTTTTTTGATACACCCTGTATATTTTAATGGAGGAAGTGAACGCAAATTTTATGCTAAATCGATTGATGATGAAACCGAAAAGCTATCTCGGCCATTTTCCCTGTTATTGAAGTTTTAATTCCCAATTGTCACACTTTTCCTAAATTTAGGTCAAGGATTTTGCTACTTTTTCGAAACACCCTGTATATTTCAATGAGGAAACAGGAAACAAATTGGAACAAGCGAAATTCCATCTCAGCCTTTTTTCCTGTTTTTGAAGTTTTTATTCACAATTATCACACTTTTCTCAGCTTTATGTCAAGGATTTTGTTATTTTTTCGATGCACCCTGTATATCTCAATGGAAAATCTGAAAGCAAATTTTATGCTAAATCGATTGATGATGAAACCGAAAAGCTATCTCTGCCCTTTTCCCTGTTATTAAAATTTTATTCTCAATTGTCCCACTTTTCCCAACTTCTGGTCAAGGATTTTGCTACCTTTTCGAGACACCCTGTATATTTCAATGAGGAATCAGAAAGCAAATTGAGGCAAAATTCTATCTCTGCCCTTTTTTCTATTATTGCAGTTTTTATTCTCGATTGTCACACTTTTCCCAACTTTACGTCAAGGATTTTGTTATTTTTTCGATGCACCCTGTATATTTTAATGGGGAATCTGAACGCAAATTTTATGCTTAATCGATTGATGATGAAACCGAAAAGCTATCTCCGCCCTTTCCCCTGTTATTTAAGTTTTTATTCCCAATTGTCACACTTTTCCCAAATTTAGATCAAAGATTTTGTTACTTTTTCGACACGCCCTGTATATTTTAATGAAGGAACTGAACACAAAATCGATAAAATCACGTTCACAATATTAAGGAAATATGGTTTATTTAAAAGATAGATGAAATTAAATAGGGAAAACTACTAAAAATAAATAATAAAACATCTTAAGACGTAAAAGAAGATAAAAAAATAGTTAAACATATTAGGGGATCAAATCACTCTTATAAAATTATTGATATGAAAATCCTAAAAATAGTTAAAAACAAAACAGATTAAACATCCTCAAATCATTAAAAAAAGCTTCAAAATAAAAAATGTATAAACAACAAATACTTGAAAATATATGAATAAAACGAATTAGAACTCCATAAAAAAAGTTTCAAAGAAAATAACAAAATTTGATCCAAAAAATTACTTGAGGAAATGTAAAAATCTTACAAAATTGATGAAAATCAGACTGATTTGAATACTTTAAAACATCAAAAGTGTGTAAAAATGGAAATACTACTATTTAGCTACATATTATACATAGTAAATGACACACTTCATTCAATGGCCAGTATATTATATTGTTTACGAGTGATATTATTTTTTTTTTATATAAGTACATAGTTGATTAACGGAAAATGTCCTCTTGTTTTCAATGGAACTAGTGCGGCCATGTAATTTCTATACTAGGTATAGAAACAAATGATAATAAAATTAAAAATACACAAAAATGAGTTTGAAGAATAAACTACACACTACACAATAAAAACTTAAAAGTGAAAAAAAACAAAAAATGAACTCGTAAATGAATTTTGACGAACTTAAACAAATTAAACTAAAACAAACATTATACTGGATTAAGTAAAATGCTTGAAATGATGTAAAAATCACGTAGGTATAGAAAGAAATGGAAATAAAATAAAAAACACCACTAAAAATTAATAATACAGAATAAGTCCGTTTAAACTTCAAAATTTAGTTGAAATAAATATCCCATGAGGCAACAAAGAAATCTAAAGAATGAAAAATAAAACAGTTAAACTACACTAAAAAGTAAAAATAGCAATAGACCTCAAAAATGATTCAATGAATTATTTTTGGCGACAAAAAGTGAACAAAATGGTTAAAAGAATGTAAAAATCAATGGAAACAAGTATTGATAATAAAAAAACTAAAACTAATGATGTAAAATGAAAAGCACTTGGCAACAGTGTACTGAAAAAAAAAATCTAGCGAGATTTAAAGCGAAGTATTTCAAGTAAATCCCGGAATTTCAGCCTTCAACAGTGAGTCATATTTTAGTGAAAAAATATTTTCTTTTTCGGCATATAAAAACTTTTGGTGCGTTCATGCAAAATTAAACGAATCCGACCCCACTATACAGCTATTTTTTTGAAGTTTTCGTCTATCTTTTTGTAATTGTTAACAGTTTGACTTACTATTGGAGGCAACTATACTTATAATTTTTTTTGTGAAGTGAATTGTCAACTCCAATTTAAGCGAAGATACAAAGACTCCAATTAATCGATAACACAAGCTACTGGACAGAAACTTAGCACATAGGAGCCCATACTCTGGACGGTACAAGAAACATTAGCCTAATTCTGTCCATTATCCAAAGTTAGGATGATTTTCGCTCGGCCAGAGCCTTAACTATGCCTTTGGAACGTGAGTTTAGCAATCAGGGGAAGTTAATTCAATAGTCTATTTTCGGTAAATAGCTTGGAGAAGGACACATGGTAACTTCAACGAAAACAAGCCACTACTATGGCTGCACTTCCGCCTAGCTATAGAAATTCGGTTACTACGGAGCTTGAATAGGGATTTTCTTCATTTAGGTAATTGTTTCATTTAGTTTTTGCTATTAGCTTCTTCATTTGCAGTCGATTTGGATCATCAAAAACTATTTTCAAGAGGCTTGAATTTTTTATCGAATGATGTTTTTATCATTCAATCATAAATAATGGTGTTATTGAGGTTTGAATATTGCCACGTCAGCAACCATAATTTTCTTATTTGTCATTCTATTTTATCGATCGTTTAAATCGGCTCAAAAATGACGAAGTGATGGAAGTTTCAACATTGCCACGTCAGCAATCATGAATTTTCTATTTGCATTCGATTTAAAAGATCAGAAACCATTTTCAAGAGGCGTGAATTTTCTATCGAATGATTTTTTTTTTGTTCAAATCGGATCATAAATAACGGTGTTATTGAGTTTTGAAAATTTCCACGTCGACAACCATTACTCCGTTATTTGTCATTCAATTTTATCGATCAAAAAACGGTTTTATAGAGAATTGAATTTCAAATCGGATGATTTTTTGATCGTTTAAAACGGCTCAAAAATGACGAAGTGATGGAAGTTTGAACATTGCCACGTCAGCAATCATACATTTTGTATCTGCATTCGATTTAAAAGATCAGAAACCATTTTCAAGAGGCTTGAATTTTCTATCGAATGATTTTTTTGTTGTTCAAATCGGATCATCTTCTGGACTCAAGGGACAAATTCTACGTGATCAGGCGTCTGTATTCAGTAATTGACAGTATTCACTCTCACACTGTAGTGATTTTCGACAAATCTGATGGTCATGCAGCTACCAACGTCGATACTTTGTCTGAGGCCGATTGCCATGAAAGGGAATCGGATTTTCTCTCCTCATCGGTAAGGCAAAAGGAATAAATAATGCTGACACAATCATATCAACGTTCTACCAAAACGTCAGAGGAATAAGGACAAAATGCGATTCTCTCCTTAGAAGCTCTGAAACGTGCAACTACGACGTTATTGCTCTCACGGAAACGTGGTTGAATCAGGACTACACAAATTCTGAATTTTTCTCGAACAAATATTTTCTATATCGCCAGGATCGTGACTACCAGCGGCTGGCCTGCTCCAGAGGTGGAGGAGTGTTACTTGCTGTTCGACTTCCTCATCAGTGTAAATTTGTCCCCACTGACACTCTACCAGGCTACGAAATGATTTGGGTCAGCACACACATCTATAACTTGAGGCTGCTGATATGTTGTGTTTACTTTCCTCCCAACTCCAGTGTGGATAAGTATCAACATTTCTGTTCGACTTGTGAGGACTTACGAAATAAGCACCATACAGCTAGGATGCTAGTCTTTGGTGACTTCAACATTCCATCTATTAAGTGGATCATGGAAGATGACATCATTGTTCCTCAGTTCTGTAATGTAGCGGTTGCTGATCTCCTTCTTACGAGCATGTGTTTTCTGGAGCTTCAACAGTCTAATTCTACGCTCAATAGTAACGGCAAGATACTAGACCTGATCTTCACGGATGCCTTAGACCGTAGCTCATGTACTACTACTGATCAGGCCTTACTTCCTGTTGACCAACACCACCCACCATTGGAACTATGTTTTGTTTCCATCCAGCAAACCGTTTTGGTGAAAAACGTCAAGGTGCGCGTATACAATTTTCCCAAAGGTGATTACAGCGCACTCGATACTTTTTTTGAGCAATGTGATTGGTCTTTCATTGCCTCTGATCATCCGCTGGATACCATCATCGACCTTTTTTATGAGAGGCTCTTCGAGGGTATCGATAGATTCGTGCCAAAGAAGGTTGTTCATGGCGACAAATATCCTAAATGGTTTGATCATCATTTAAGGAGGATGATTGCTGATAAAAACTCTCTCTATAAACGGTTCAAGAAATCTGGGTCATCCAACGATTATACTGCTTATTCCAACCTGAGAAGGAATGTGAAGTACCGGATCGATCTGTGCTACCTTCTATACGCTACCAATACCGAACACCTCGTTCCTGGAAACATCAAGCATTTCTGGTCCTATATCAACAACCTAAGGAGAGATACTGACTTACCGCGCATTATGTCCTACAACGATGACCTCTTTGATGGTGCTGCGGATATAGCTAACTCCTTCGCCACACACTTTCAGTCGTGCTACTCGGATTACCCTGCCGATAAGATCAGCTCGATCGTTCCTAGTACGTCCGTAGCCTGCCTAGCTAGTCACCGTTTCACCGAAATTGAAGTCATGGAGAAACTGTCGGGGTTGGATACCTCGAAGTCTGCTGGCCCTGACGGTATACATCCAATACTCCTGAAGAATTGCCTGTCTTTGGTACGTCCAATCCGTGGCATCTTCCAGCTTTCCTTTGACAATGGAACCTTTCCTTCCCTCTGGAAAGACTCACTGCTGGTTCCTGTCTTTAAGTCAGGAGGCAGGGACAACATCAAAAACTATCGCGGCATTTCCATTATATCAACAATCCCAAAAGTTTTTGAATCTATCATAACGGACGAAGTCTTCTACACTTTCAAGCACCAAATCATCGGTGAACAGCATGGGTTCTATGAAGGTCGCTCCACTACCACCAATCTTGGTGTCTACCAGAACTACCTGGTGTCATCCATGGAGCAGGGTCACCAGATTGATGTGATATACACTGACCTGTCCAAAGCTTTTGACAGTGTCTGTCACCGTGTGTTGATGATGAAGCTGGAAGGCGTTGGCATAGGAGGTGCCTACCTGAACTGGATAGGATCTTATCTCTCCAATCGTCGCCAAAGAGTGAGAATTCATGACAAAGTTTCAAAAGAGGTACTAGTAACATCTGGTGTTCCCCAAGGGTCCCATATCGGTCCAATCCTGTTTGTGCTTTTCATCAACGACATCGCTACCTGTTTCAAGAACTCTCAGTACCTTCTATACGCCGACGACCTGAAATTCTTTTCCAGAGTGGACTACAGTTCATCTCTTCAGTCTGACTTGAACAATTTGGTGGCATGGTGTGACAGAAATAGACTGAAGCTGAACATCTCTAAGTGCAAGATGATGTGTTTCTCTAGACGCAGTAACCTGGTAAAATTCAACTATTCCATTGAAAGTTCATCACTAGAGCGCGTATCTTCATTCAGTGATCTGGGTGTCATATTTGACAGTACTCTATCCTTCAATTTACACATTGAAAGTATCACGTTGAAGGCTTTTAGGATGCTCGGCTTTATCAAGAGGAATACCAGACACTTTGTTGATAATAATGCAATAACATGCCTATACAACTCTCTTGTCAGGAGTCATCTTGAATACTGCTCCATTATCTGGTCACCATCATACAAGGTCAACATCATCAAAATGGAGAGGGTACAAAACAAATTCTCCAAATACCTCCTGTTCAAGCACCACTTACCTTGTTCCGACTTGGATTACGAGTCAAGAATGTTGTTATGTGGACTGAAAAGCCTGGAACGTAGAAGGAGGGAAGCAATGTTGATATTTCTTCATAAGCTGATTACTGGCTTCATAAACTGTGATGTACTGGTTACCTCGGTAGTCCTATCAGTGCCTTCGAAGCGAACCAGACACACACGCCTCTTCTTTGAAGCCCCCCACCGGACGAACTATGGTTTCACGCACTTTTCCGATAGACTTCTGTCGAATTATAACAGTAACTACTCCGACTGTGCTCTTTTCTCATGTAGTACTTTGTCCTTAAAAAATAGCCTCAGGCTGCAGCTCAAGTAGCTGTGAATTGCGACGGCATGTAATGTGTATACATATCATACTGTGTACTGTGTACTTGTTATCTAAATTTCTTTTTTTGTATTACCATTTGGAATTTTGATTCTGTAGTGTAATTGTTGTAATAAATAAATAAAAAAAATAATGGTGTTATTGAATTTTGAAAATTGCCACGTCGACAACAATAACTCAGTTATTCGTCATTCAATTTTATCGATTAAAAAACGGTTTTGTAGAGAATTGAATTTCAAATCGGATGATTTTTTGATCGTTTAAATCGGCTCAAAAATGTCGAAGTTATGAAAGTTTGAAAATTGCCACGTCAGCAACCATAACTTCCTCATTTCTCATTCGATTTTATAGATTAAAAAACGGCTCTATGAAGAATCAAATTTCAATTCGTTACATACTTTCAAGAGACAATAAAAGATTATTACAACATCTCCGTATTAACCAGATGTGGTCCTCAGTGACTTATCTATTTCCTATACATCCGACTCCGTGAAACAACAACCAATACATCTATTTAATTAACTTTAAACCAACGAATCCTTCATTTGAGTAACAGTAACGACAATGTAAATATCTGATCTATTTTTCGTGAAAAAACCCACTCAACACGCCATTCCTAAATCACAACGTCAACAACCTTGTATGATAAAAAACCCATTTTAGCAACGTTTCCATGTCAATCAAAAACCTTATTTTCTCATATTGCCATATCTTATAGAGGCGAAAACTCAATATTACTCCCCCTTATACGTGCACAAATAAATATAGCAACCACCTACGCATCATAGGGGTAGCAACATCCATCGCATTAAACCTCGTCTTTTAACGAGAAACAGCCATGCATGCAGGGTGTAAAAAGTGAGTTAAGAGGTGTCATAAAGGACAACTGAAGAGCGGGAGGGGGGGAAACCCTTTGACGAACTCCCCCCCGTTCCTCCAACGGTGCAGCCAAGGATGCGATTTCGAGTGTCTAACGTGTGTGCGACAATTATACAGGGTTTTTGCGGTATGGCGGGTGCAAGCCAGTGTCGTAGGGTTGACGACCTTATTGGAAAATGGAGAATTCTAGTCAAAAAATAAATATAGATACAGCAGCAATATCAGTGCTGTCGACATAAGGGGTCTTTGGAGTAAGGTCGTAAATACATTGAGTGATGTAGTTTTGGAATTTTATTGTGACTGGTCCGGTTTCACCTCAAGTCCGTCTAAGTTGGCACGCGGAATGACGTATGTTGACAGTGACAAGGTGTTGACTATTTGTTCTCATTTCTTATATCAAATTTGTGGGAAAAAGAAACTAGAAAATAATTAAAGGGGCCAAAAAATAAAAATTACAATATGTTTGTTGGTGGTGTCTAATAAGTCGAACTGTCGAAGCCACATATTTATTTATAACACCGGCGGGTTAAGTAGTAGCCACAACCAATCTAAATTCCGTTGCAGAAAAAATTTGTTGTTGACTTTTAAACGTCTGTCAGCAACAAATTTGATTATTGAGGGACTGTTATCAACATATTGCTGGAATTTGGAACAAACGTAGTGTTAAACTGATTTTGTGAATAAATGGTAGTGGTAGTATTGAGCACAGGGTCGAGTGGATATAAATAAAATAGTGAACACGTCCATTGTGAATAGTATATCCACGTTACAATATTATCTTGAATTTCGTTTAGGCCGGTCATTATAATACTGGTGATAAGAATCAGTAGTCGAAACATTTTTATAGTTCAGTGAACTCGATGTAATTAAATCACAAGGGCTGCAACCCTTTGATAAACTCCTATTCAAAAAAATATAATAAATGTTATCACAACTAATTTAGGCAGGATTAAGCGGAGGGACAAATATTTAGATTTCACTGATTATACCGGGTGTTTCAGGTTTTAATCCAGTAACAGTCCATGGAATTCGCAAGAGTTATAAGAATGATGTGAAACTTTGTGAAGTTGAAGTTTCACAAACAAAATTAATTGATAATTAATTATTATTCAAAAATGTTGAAGGCTATAAATTAGGATTTTTGTGAATTACGTATATGAAAAAAAAAATATATCAAATCGGTTTTTAATATTTTACTCGAGAACGACACATTTAAAAAAAAAGACGCAAGGAACCTTTTTTGTCCAAAAATTATATCTAATTTAAAAAAACCAGTGGTGTACCATTGTTTTCTTCAAGAATATCAATGGCAAGACACAATGACAACCTTCCACAAAAAAAATCATCAAAATCGTAATTTTAGGGATAGAGGGGTGATTTACTAAATCCACAACAAGATTTTGAAAATATAACTTGTAGGCCCTACAAGTGGAAATCCATTATCAAATTTTTGACAACCTTCCACAAAAAAAAATCATAAAAATTGTAATTTTAGAGATAGAAGGGTGATTTTTGTACTAAATTGAAGAAAAATAATTGCTTTAACTTATCCTGGCACAACATCCACAACAAGATTTTGAAAATATAACTTGTAAGCCCTACAAGTGAAAATATCCATTAGAGGGGTGATTTTTGTACTAAATTGAAAAAAAATTATTGCTCTGACTAATCCTGGCACAACATCCACAACAATATTTTGAAAATATAACTTGTAAGCAGTTGTAAGCCTTGCAAGTGGGAATATACATTATTAAATTTTTGACAACCTTTCGCAAAAAAAAACATAAAAATTGTAATTTTGGAGATAGAGGGGTGATTTTTGTACTAAATTGATGAAAAATTATTGCTCTAACTCATCCGGGCAAAACATCCACAACAAGATTTTAAAAATATAACTTGTAAGCCTTGCATGTGGAAAAATACATTATCAAATTTTTGTCAACCTTTCACAAAAAAAATCATAAAAATTGTAATTTTAGAGATAGAGGGGTGATTTTTGCACTAAATTGAAGAAAAATAATTGCTTTAACTCATCCTGGCACAACATCCACAACAACATTTTGAAAATATAACTTGTAAGCCTTGCAAGTGGAAATATACATTATTAAATTTTTGACAACCTTCCATAAAAAAAATCATAAAAATTGTAATTTTAGAGATAGAGGGGTGATTTTTGTACTAAATTGAAGAAAAATAATTGCTTTAACTCATCCTGGCACAACATCCACAACAAGAATTTGAAAATATAACTTGTAAGCCCTACAAGTGGAAATATCCATTATCAAATTTTTGACAACCTTCCACAAAAAAAATCATAAAAATTGTAATTTTAGAGATAGAGGGGTGATTTTTGTACTAAATTGAAGAAAAATAATTGCTTTAACTCATCCTGGCACAACATCCACAACAACATTTTGAAAATATAATTTGTAAGCCTTGCAAGTGGAAATATACATTATTAAATTTTAGACAACCTTCCACTAAAAAAATTATAAAAATTGTAATTTTAGAGATAGAGGGGTGATTTTTGTACTAAATTGAAGAAAAATAATTGCTTTAACTCATCCTGGCACAACATCCACAACAACATTTTGAAAATATAACTTGTAAGCCTTGCAAGTGGAAATATACATTATTAAATTTTTGACAACCTTCCATAAAAAAAATCATAAAAATTGTAATTTTAGAGATAGAGGGGTGATTTTTGTACTAAATTGAAGAAAAATAATTGCTTTAACTCATCCTGGCACAACATCCACAACAACATTTTGAAAATATAACTTGTAAGCCTTGCAAGTGGAAATATACATTATTAAATTTTTGACAACCTTCCACAAAAAAAATCATACAAATTGTAATTTTAGAGATAGAAGGGTGATTTTTGTACTAAATTGAAGAAAAATAATTGCTTTAACTCATCCTGGCACAACATCCAAAACAAGATTTTGAAAATATAACTTGTAAGCCCTACAAGTGAAAATATCCATTATTAAATTTTTGGCAAACTTTCACAAAAAAAAATCATCAAAATCGTAATTTTTGAGTTGGAGGGGTGATTTTTGTACTAAATTGAAAAAAATTATTGCTCTGACTCATCCTGGCACAACATCCACAACAACATTTTAAAAATATAACTTTTAAGCCTTGCAAGTGGAAATATACATTGTTAAATTTTTGACAACCTTCCACAAAAAAAATCATAAAAATTGTAATTTTAGAGATAGAAGGGTGATTTTTGTACTAAATTGAAGAAAAATAATTGCTTTAACTCATCCTGGCACAACATCCACAACAACATTTTGAAAATATAATTTGTAAGCCTTGCAAGTGGAAATATACATTATTAAATTTTAGACAACCTTCCACTAAAAAAATTATAAAAATTGTAATTTTAGAGATAGAGGGGTGATTTTTGTACTAAATTGAAGAAAAATAATTGCTTTAACTCATCCTGGCACAACATCCACAACAACATTTTGAAAATATAACTTGTAAGCCTTGCAAGTGGAAATATACATTATTAAATTTTTGACAACCTTCCATAAAAAAAATCATAAAAATTGTAATTTTAGAGATAGAGGGGTGATTTTTGTACTAAATTGAAGAAAAATAATTGCTTTAACTCATCCTGGCACAACATCCACAACAACATTTTGAAAATATAACTTGTAAGCCTTGCAAGTGGAAATATACATTATTAAATTTTTGACAACCTTCCACAAAAAAAATCATACAAATTGTAATTTTAGAGATAGAAGGGTGATTTTTGTACTAAATTGAAGAAAAATAATTGCTTTAACTCATCCTGGCACAACATCCAAAACAAGATTTTGAAAATATAACTTGTAAGCCCTACAAGTGAAAATATCCATTATTAAATTTTTGGCAAACTTTCACAAAAAAAAATCATCAAAATCGTAATTTTTGAGTTGGAGGGGTGATTTTTGTACTAAATTGAAAAAAATTATTGCTCTGACTCATCCTGGCACAACATCCACAACAACATTTTAAAAATATAACTTTTAAGCCTTGCAAGTGGAAATATACATTGTTAAATTTTTGACAACCTTCCACAAAAAAAATCATAAAAATTGTAATTTTAGAGATAGAAGGGTGATTTTTGTACTAAATTGAAGAAAAATAATTGCTTTAACTCATCCTGGCACAACATCCACAACAAGATTTTGAAAATATAACTTGTAAGCCCTACAAGTGAAAATATCCATTATTAAATTTTTGGCAAACTTTCACAAGAAAAAATCATCAAAATTGTAATTTTTGAGTTGGAGGGGTGATTTTTGTACTAAATTGAAAAAAAAATATTGCTCTGACTCATCCTGGCACAACATCCACAACAACATTTTAAAAATATAACTTGTAAGCCTTGCAAGTGGAAATATACATTATTAAATTTTTGACAACCTTCCACAAAAAAAATCATAAAAATTGTAATTTTAGAGATAGAGAGGTGATTTTTGTACTAAATTGAAGAGAAAAAGTTGCTCTAACTCATCCTGGAACAACATCCACAACAACATTTTTGAAATATTATTTGTAAGCCTTACAAGTGGAAATATCCATTATCAAAGTAGGTACCTCACACCATTTTGTGGATGTTGATATAACCAAATTGTCAAATAATCCCATCTTTTTAAAAAATAATTAAACACCATTACATTCCCCTTATATCATTTATATCGCCCGAAAACACTTTCATCAGTTATTAATTAGTTTTTTCCCAGTCGGCCTCTTTCATACTTGGACCACTTTCTAAACGATCGATTAATATTATCAATCTTAATGATCGACAAGTCAACCGCAAAGTAAGAGTAATTCGCGTCCTCCTTTGGCTGATGGAATCAATACTTGCATATCGTAAATGATGAAACGCGACCCTCTTGTTCCCAGTGTGCAGCCATATTGTGACACGCACTTAAACCCAGGAAGCCCTTTCGAGTCAGATTGACACGCACTTTTTTAATTTTTTTCCTGGTCCACCATCACAATCGGGGGGTGGAGCCGCAAATGCATTGTAGCAGAGGAAATGGGGTGGTAACCTCCGGTTACCCGATACTGTGGGTGTCGAGTGACGCGACACATGTCACACACCTTTGGGATGACTTTTGGGCTTCTCTAATTAGGTTGATGTAACGTTAATTATTAAAGTTGAGACATTAGGGCCGCGAATTTTTCATTGCTTTGATCTTCGCTATATGACCAAAAACGGGGCGTAGCTAGAGTATCCCGGTGTGACGTCATTAAGTTTGATATTAGTGCGAATTCAACGCGAGCTATTGGTTTCTCGATGTCAGTCCATTTCTCGAATTTCTCCAGATACAACTGCCCAATTTTCCGAAGTTTTCTGGCTAGACGTTGAATTATTCAGTTTTCTCGAAATTTTCCCCATTCCAATGCTCAATTTTTCGACGTTTTCTTATGGAGAATTGTTTCAAAAATCCTCCTGTGTAAAAATCAAAAACCTTCCTCTTTTAGTTTTTGAGTTATGAATTTTTAAATCGATGAATGATGGCTAGACGTAAAATTATTCATTTATTTTTGTGAGGAATTTTCTCGAAATTTTCACGGTACAACTGCTCAATTTCCGACGTTTTCTTGAGGAAATTAGTCTGAAAATTTCATCTGTGCATAAATGAGAGACGTATTTCTTTTAATTATCAAGTTATTAATTTTTAAATTGATGAATGTTAGCTATACGTAAAAATTATTCATGCATTTTTGAAAGGAATTTTCTCGAAATTTTCCCCATACAACTGCTTAATTTTTCGACGTTTTCTTTTGGAAAATTGCCTCAAAAATCCTCCCGTGTAAAAATCAAAAACTTACCTCTTTTAGTTTTGAGTCATGAATTTTTCAATCGATGAAGAATGGGTAAACGTAAAATTATTCATTCATTTTTAAGAGGGAGTTTTCTCGAAATTCTTTCCATACAACCGATCAATTTTCGACATTCTCTTATGGATAATTGTCTAAGAAATTCTCCTGTTCAAAAACCAAAGGCGTATCTCTTTTACTTTTTGAGTTATGAATTTTTAAATCGATAAATGTTAGCTACTCGTGAAATGCTTCATCACTTTTTGAGAAAGAGTTTTCTCGAAATTTTCCACATACAACTGATCGATTTTTCAACATTTTCTTATGGATAATGGTCTAAAAAATCTTCCTGTTCAAAAACCAAAGGCGTATTTCTTTGTGTTTTTGAGTTATGAATTTTTAAATCAATGAATGTTAGCTGGACGTGAAATTATTCCTCCTTTTTAAGGGGGAGTTTTCTCGAAATTTTCCTCATACAACTGATCAATTTTTTGTCATTTTCTTATGGAGAATTGTTTAAAAAATCTTCTTGTTCAAAAACCAAAGGCGTATCTCTTTTAGTTTTAGAGTTATGAATTTTTAAATCGATGAATGTTAGGTACACGTGAAATGTTTCATCCATTTTTGAGAGAGAGTTTTCTGCAAATTTTCCCCATACAACTGATCGATTTTTCAACATTTTCTTATGGAGAATTGTGTAAAAAATCTTCCTGTTCAAAAACCAAGGGCGTATCTCTTTTAGTTTTTGAGTTATGAATTTTTAAATCAATGAATGTTAGCTGGACGTGAAATTATTCCTCCTTTTTAAGGGGGAGTTTTCTCGAAATTTTCCTCATACAACTGATCAATTTTTTGACATTTTCTTATGGAGAATTGTTTAAAAAATCTTCTTGTTCAAAAACCAAAGGCGTATCTCTTTTAGTTTTAGAGTTATGAATTTTTAAATCGATGAATGTTAGGTACACGTGAAATGTTTCATCCATTTTTGAGAGAGAGTTTTCTCGAAATTTTCCCCATACAACTGATCGATTTTTCAACATTTTCTTATGGAGAATTGTGTAAAAAATCTTCCTGTTCAAAAACCAAAGGCGTATCTCTTTTAGTTTTAGAGTTATGAATTTTTAAATCGATGAATGTTAGGTACACGTGAAATGTTTCATCCATTTTTGAGAGAGAGTTTTCTCGAAATTTTCCCCATACAACTGATCGATTTTTCAACATTTTCTTATGGAGAATTGTGTAAAAAATCTTCCTGTTCAAAAACCAAAGGCGTATCTCTTTTAGTTTTAGAGTTATGAATTTTTAAATCGATGAATGTTAGGTACACGTGAAATGTTTCATCCATTTTTGAGAGAGTTTTCTCGAAATTTTCCCCATACAACTGATCGATTTTTCAAAATTTTCTTATGGAGAATTGTGTAAAAAATCTTCCTGTTCAAGAACCAAGGGCGTATCTCTTTTAGTTTTTGAGTTATGAATTTTTAAATCAATGAATGTTAGCTGGACGTGAAATTATTCCTCCTTTTTAAGGGGGAGTTTTCTCGAAATTTTCCTCATACAACTGATCAATTTTTTGACATTTTCTTATGGAGAATTGTTTAAAAAATCTTCTTGTTCAAAAACCAAAGGCGTATCTCTTTTAGTTTTAGAGTTATGAATTTTTAAATCGATGAATGTTAGGTACACGTGAAATGTTTCATCCATTTTTGAGAGAGAGTTTTCTCGAAATTTTCCCCATACAACTGATCGATTTTTCAACATTTTCTTATGGAGAATTGTGTAAAAAATCTTCCTGTTCAAAAACCAAGGGCGTATCTCTTTTAGTTTTTGAGTTATGAATTTTTAAATCAATGAATGTTAGCTGGACGTGAAATTATTCATCCATTTTTGAGGGGGAGATTTCTCGAAATTTTCCTCATACAACTGATCAATTTTTCGACATCTTCTTATGGAGAATTGTCTAAAAAATTCTCCTGTTCAAAAACCAAAGGCGTATCTCTTTCAGTTTTTGAGTTATGAGTTTTCACAAAATTTTCCCCAAACAACTGTTCAAATTTCTGACATTTTTGTATGGACAATTGTCTGAAAAATTCTCCTGTGTAAAAATCAAAGAGTTATCGTTTTGACTTTTTGATTTATGAAATTTTTAGATCGATGAATGTTAGCTATATGTAAAGTTATTTTTCCATTTTCAAGGGGGAGAACTTGCGAAATTTTCCCCATACAACTGATCAATTTTCCGACATTTTCTTATGGAAAATGGTCTGAAAAATCCTCCTATTTTAAAATCAAAGACCTATCTTTTTGAGTTATTGATTTATGAATTTTCAAATCAATGAATGTTAGCAAGGCGTTAAATTATTCAACCATTTTTAAGGAAGTGTTTTCTCGAAATTTTCTCTCCACAACTGCTCAATTTTCCAACGTTTTCTTATGGAAACCGTCAGTGCATAAATCAAAGACGTATCTTTTTTGATTTTTTATATAAATATTATGAATTTTTTTAATTTAATAATGTTAAATGGACGTTAAAATATTCATCCATTTTTCAAAAGAGTTTTCTCGATATTTTTTCCGTTTACCTGCTCGATTTTTCGACATTTTCTTAAGAAAACTAGTCTGAAAAATCGACCTGTGCATAAATAAAAGTCGCATTTTTCAAAATTTTTGAGTTGTCAATTTTTAAATCGATTCATGTTAGAGGCACGTGAAAATATTTATACATTTTAAAAGGAAATTTTCCTCGTATAATTGCTTAATTTTCCGACGTTTTCTTACTGAAAATTGTGTGAAAAACCCACTTGTGCAAAAATCGAAGAGGTATTTGTTTAAATTTTCGAGTTATGGAGGTTTTTCGAAATCTTCACCGATTTTCCCTGACAATGATAATAATTTTCAAAAATAGAAAAAGATGAATAATTAGTACCAGCGCGAGTCGGCGCTGGTTACCAGCGCCTACCTGCTTCATCTTCGGTATCAATTTAATTTAAATTTTCAAAGATGTTTGATTGAGAGTTGAAAACCATGGACGGAGCATATTATTCTTTAAAAAAAAACCACGTCCCACCAGTAGAACCTGAAACAACTATATTTGCTTAAATTTAAAAAAAAAAATGATTCATTAATAAAAAACACGAAAAGAAATCTTCATGAATCAATTTTTTGAAAAAATCTAGGTTGTGGATTTTGAATTTAAGTATGGGGTAGGTATTTCATAACTTTTGAAATCATCACTAAAGATTATCTCGATACCTATTTGATTCCCAAAGCACATCGAATTTGTCAGTTTTTTTAAATTTTTCATATTCGTTAAAAAATATAGGTATATGTATGAATCAATGCTCAGTAGATACCAAATCTAAATGATCAAGGTATAGGTTGCGATCGATACCAGATGGTTGGGCCCGATACCACACGGGTCAAGGGGATAATTATTTTTCGCGTTATCAATTTCGTGAACCAACAAATCACCAATACAGTTATGCGTAAAAATAGATCTTGTTGATCTCGGTACCGATACGGTACCGGCCGAACAATGGCATTGTGGGGTACATCCATGAAAAATTGACGCCCGGGAGTCGTCATTGTCAAGATGGTGCGATAGCGCGGGAAAAATTTTTCGATGGTACTGCAGTAATCCCAGAAGAATTTCCATTATGCGCTGATATATTATAACGTAGAGATGGAGATGATTTTTCACGTACGAGATGAGGGAATGGTAATCGAGGAACATTAAGTTGAATTACACAGAGTAATTGAAAAAGTCAATAATGCTAAAGCCATGGATGGATTATTATAGCCGTCTTATGAACCATTCATGAGACTAAGTTCGCATGAAACAAGTTGCTACCGTTTACGAGATTATTTTGTTTATAGCTTGATGGTAATAGACTAAAGTATAGGATTGGTTTTGTAATTTATTTATATTTATATTTATGAAAACATTCCGGTATGCGGCTATGTTATGATTCAGCAAAGAAAAGACAATGTTTTGCTTTTACTCAAAACGGTAAACAACGTACAGCATTGAAATTCTTCTGGACCTAACCGGATATTTTTAGACCAAAATTTCAACAGTTGTAACTTTTTTTTCTGGAGTTAATTTGATGTGATCATATCTATATATAAAAATTTGCATTGATTTTGGCAATTAATGTCATATAAAAATAAAACACTCAGACACGTCAACAATTATTGGGCGTACAAGCAAACCCTCATCCCAACCCAACTTCTGTACCACGGACATCCAGAATTTAAAGCGATGCTAGTACTATGGGGAAGGCATAACTGGAGTGGGAGTTAATAATCCGGACGGAGGAGTGTACCATATGTGCCATGAAAGCCTAAAGGCGGAGCTGGAAGCAGTCCAGAAGGGGTTCCACATCCTCACCTTACGCAACAGGCGCGGCGAAGACCAGACATGATGTCATAAATAGGCTCCAGAATGCCATGCTGCAGGGGCAAGGTAAGACAGGAGGATCGCGGACGAGCTAGCAGGAATAGAGCGAAGGTGGAAGGTTGGACGGAGTAGCCGCGGTAGCACTGGCGGAAAGTGACAAGCTTCTCAGCACGACGGATATTGGGGAAAAAAGGGATGCTTATATTCTGGAGTGGCAGTACAACTGAACCAGACCACGTCCTCCAAAAGAAGGGGGTGAGGATTATGATACGGGAGTGGTTTCATAGACCGGGTGAGTATGCCCGACACGTCTTCTTGTGAAAGGATCAGTAGCTGGGCTGAGTCTGAGAGTAAATCAGCCATGAGCAAAAGGGTTTCAAAGGAGGGAGGTCCACTTTGGACGCAATACAGGAGGTATGGAGGAAAGTATACCTCACGAAGGAGCGGGGAGGGCACTAACTGCTAGTATAGCGCTGAACTTGTCGAGTCTAGGACCAACGCTGCGGATTCTGGGTATGGATGGCTGGTTTGTTTTGATGGGGCAGCTCGTTGTTAGGCACGAAAGGAATTTGAGGCGAGGTTAGGTGCAGCTGCGAGACATGTGAAAAGAAAAACAAAACGAAGTATAACAAGACCTGAAAGTCAGCACTGTTCATTCAAGCTAGTGCATGGAAGGATCCGATCACCAGCTCTAAGAGCAGGCGATTACAGGGTAACGTGAAGCAAATCCCTGGACTATTTGGGGCTGAGATTCGACGACTCCTTGAATTATATTACGTGGAGCACGTAAGGGCGAAGGCAACAAGATGGCTGGTGAATTGATAGGGCTGGTGGGATGGAGGAAAAGATCAAGGCAGTGGTATAGCAAAGATATAGGGAGTCAGGGCGATGAATAGCTAAGTGATCAAGAAACTTGAGGCCATCGAAAAGGTGTACATCCCCATTATGGGAAGAGCCAACCCAACAGGCAGGGTTGGAATTTGGAATTACAGTGCCGCTTCATCTTAGATCTGCAGGGAGGCACATTGGCAGGTCACACCGTTTCCTCAAAGGTGCGTGTACACAAACAGAGACTACGTCGACGCAAGCACCAAGAATGGCATTAGACTCCATCCTGATGATGTTGACCGTGCCTGATGGGAAGCATGGAGACGAAGTTGGAAGCTATCAAGAAGGGAATTCACATCCTCCACGGATAGCATGGAGGACCATGGTGAACAACACTAAGACCTAGCTCCAGAACGCATGGGCAGAGAAACCAGGGTAAGCGGGAGAACACAGGGTCTGAAGATGGCGGATGTAATGTCGGAGAGCTGAACACGCACGCGAGAAATCAAGGGAAGAATACGGGTGAATGAGATGCTGGAGAGGCAGGAGAGCTGGAATACTTTCTCTAAAGGAAGGGAGACATACGTCATATGTCCCGAGGTTGGTATAGAGACTACTTGGGGATCTCGTTCTTGGCGGTCCATCTCATTATGAGACAGGGAGATGTGGAGGGGATGCTGCCGAAGGGGAAGTGAATAGTTGAAATGGGGTTTTCCAGAGAGTGCATGGTTTCATTCTGTGTTCATCTGTGTTTAATCCCTTTCAAAACAATTCCCAACTCTCCTAGCGCTTTCAATTAACCAACAAAAAATAAATCAACTGTCGAAAATTTCAAATCCAATATGCAGCGAGATATTTTTTCAACGAATCAAGAGAGACCAAAGCCCAAACTAATACCTACCCCGTATGGCAACTCCATTAAACTTGAACCTCTGAAAAATTATTTATTAATTTATCTGGCAGAGTGCATAATACGCTTTCTCCACGCTAATGCCCCTTTGGCCGTCAGCAAAGCCGAAATCGATAGAGGACCGTGATGTCTGGATGCAAATTCGACAAATTTGGATGGAAATAGGTTGAAAGAGAGCTTTGACTTGGTGCACTGGTCAATTTTGCGTGCGGCTTGAATAAAGTGATTGACCTCGGGCATTCTTGTCTGGATGCAGCAATTGGGGAATATCTTCCACTCCATTTGTCCATTTCCGGTCGTTTTACGACCGGAACGGGCGGTTTATCCAGCCTACGGCACTGTCCTTATGTGCGTGCATACGCAGAGATTAGAAACCCCGCAAGGTGCATGAAGGGCCTGGTGACACGGAGAGAAGAGGGTGAGAGAGAGAGAGGTGGAAAAAAGGGCCTTAGCGACGTCAACAAACGAGTCGATCGATATGGACGACTCTATTTTTCCGGTTTGAGGCATTATGGAGAGCCTACATGATTTGCAGGATTTTTTTAATTTGATTTGAGAGAAGATGGATCGGCTGGATAGAGAAGACAAGGGTGGTTTGATTGATTTTTGTTTGTTTTGTATCGATGGGTTGGTTTGCTGGTTGATCCAGACAATGATTTTTGTTTATTTTGCTGTGGAATCAGCCATATTGGGGAAGGATCAGTTTATTTTAGAAGCAACACCCTGGGTATTATTGGGCTTCCAATTCCTATACTTTTTTCCACTGTCAAGTTAATTTGACAAATTACAGGAAACAACGACATTTTGGAAAATTATTGTTGATTTTTTTTGCTATTTCGTTTGAAATTGAAACTTTTGGAATCGATGTCTCGTCCCTGAGCATCCAATTAATTTTTTTTTTCAAATCTGTTTCAATTTTTCCACTCGTTCTAGTATTTTCATTTCATTTTAATTTTGCTCATTTCTTAATTTTTTAACAATAATTTATAAGGTTTGTATAGATAAAATTCATAATTGAAAATTCCAATGGTATTAGATCAACAAAAATAAATCACAATAAACAATATAAATAACAAGCACGTACATAATATGTTTACAATTCAATAATATAACTCTTCAAAGTAGACAAAAGAGATATGATAAGAAAATTTGAAAACATAGTATGTATCAATAATAATAAAAATAATTGATGAAAATTGGTCATAAACATAAACAAACAATAGGATAAATATAGCCATAACTTTGTTTAAATTTTATCCAAACAAAATATTCCATTTTGCCGATGGTACTTTGATCACGACATTCTTGACATATAACAACGTTGTCAAATCACGAAAATGACATCGTCCTCTCATGGAAATCACGTTGCAACGTTGCCAAATTGAGCAAAATATATGGTGGAACAAGAAATTATGGCGCGCTAAAGTTCAGAGATGGTTTACCATGACAGTTTTGACAGTTTGACAACAACGTTGCCAAATCACATCAACCTTTCAAGATAATTGTCACAAATTTTAAACTTGATCAGTATTTGAAGGGGAATCTGAATTCGTTTACAATAAAACAATTTCACTGATAGTGGACAAAGATATGGACATTCAACAATGTTGCCAAATTACGCAAATGACATCGACCTCTCAAGAAAATCGCCTCAGACTTCAATATGAATATATTTAAATGAGAAAATCATTTTTGATGAAATTTGTGTACCTATATCTATACCTACAATGACATTTTTGACATTCATACCACGTTGCCAAATTGGTCAGATCACATCATGAAATAGGTTAAAGCGCGGGATCGAACTTGTTTATTATTTCCATTAAAAAAGTTCCTATGGTAAATTTGGAGAAAAAACTGACTGTAGAAAATCATCTCATAGCAACATAAAATTTCAAAAAAATTAATTACTCGAATACTATTGCTGATATTGATCTGCTTTTTGCATCAATGAATGATACATAAAATTTTCTATCATTTTCATTATTAAATTTTATGGTGATGTGGAGAAAAGTTGAAGCTAAAATTGTAAAAATTCTAACGCGACATAAATGCACAAAAAAATTAATTACTTGAAAACTATAATTGATATCGATATGATTTTGGCACCAGTAAATTCTGGATCAAATTTTGTCAAAAAATTCCATATGGTGTTACGGAGACATTTTGATAAAAATTGGGTTAAAGCTGACATTGTAAAAAATAAACTAACGCGACATAACCCTATAAAAAAATTAATAACTCAAAAGCTATCATAGATATCGTTCTGATTTTTGCACCAGTGAATTCTGCATCAAATTTTGTATCATTCTTATTAAGAAAAAATATATGGGGTTATGGAGACATTTTGAGAAAAATTAGGTTAAAAGTACCGCGACATTACTCCATAAAAATATATAGATACACAACGTTTCGATCAATATCATCTCTTCAGCTTTTTCAAAAACAACTTCATTTTATTTAACAATTTCGCCGTCTGAAAGTCCGTTTACAAAAGTGTCTGTGATTTTTCTTATTCCGTCGCAAAGCTAATTAAAAGATATGACGGCAGCGTTTTAATGAACTTTACGTCACCTCTTGTTTGGAATGTCAATAGCGAAAATCCTTATTGAATAGGGTAGAATGGAGTAATAAAATAAGCTCGTTATTTTTAGCCAAGTGTTGGAATGGGTTATGACATTCCTTAGAAATTCTTCAGACAAAAACACATTTTTTCACGCATTCTTTAAAAAGCCCAACATCGTTCAGTGTGGATGGGAAGATTGTGGTTTGGTAAACTTATCCGACATTGGTGATCGAACCAATTTCGACGATTTATTGTTTTATATCAAATAATCATCATTTAGCTGTGTTTGGACCGCGGCTAATTTCATATTGAAATTGGTTAAGTGGAAATTAATATAAAAGGCGAATCCCATATTAATTAGCTGCTTATCAAATATGCATTAATTAATGGAATACACTTTGTCGCTGCTGTCATCAATTGGTTGCATTTTGTTTATCCATTGGCATTTAAATGGGGAAAACTTGTATGTGTTTAACAGAGTGAAACAACTGATTTGATTAAATAAAAAAAAATAGGTTTGATTGAATCTGCATTTAGTTGAAGTTTTCGATGTGCATTACTCAATTTTTTAATCTTCCTCTACAGTGTTCTCCTTGTTTAATTTTTAATTGAAGAGTATCACTGCCGAGGGTCGTTTTTTTTTTCTTTTCTTTTGTGTTTTATTGTGAAGTTTGTTTCATATTAACATAATTCGTATTTTATTTTCTTGATCTTCTTCTACATTTTGTCCTGTTTGTTTTATTTTCCAACTTATTCTTATTTCATAAAATTGTCTTTTTATGGTTTTTATTCAAGTATGATTGTTTCGATTTTCCTGATTGGTTTCAATTATTTTTTAATGTTTTTTTTTTGTTTTGAGAGAAAATATATGAGTTTTGTTCATTCATCACTGACTGATTCTTCTCTCATTTTGAAAATATTTTGTGATATTGTTCTACCTCTGTTGCCTCTTTATTTTTTTTTTTTTATTATTTCTTAATCTCAATGTCGAGGATTTTTTCAATTTTCTAGAATTTCTGTCATAAACATAAAACATTATTAATTAATTACTAATAAATAAACTACTACTGTAAATACAAGATATAAAATACAGATAAAACGATACATTTCCTGCAAAGTGTCTTCTTCATATATTTTTTTCAAATTATTTTGTAATAATTATTAATTTAAATTTAATTATCAAGAAAACATTTTTCAAAATTCATCGCTTTCCAATCAAATACATTCATGTGAAGAGAGTGAGAAAGTATTGTAATTTTTCCAATTTCAAGACGATTTTACTCGAGATATTTCCATGACACCCTGTATATTAAATTGCTGATTCCGAACGCAAATTTATTGCTGAATCTACTGGTGATGAGAGCAATTGGCTATTTGTCTAACTTTTGAAGATATGGAATTTTATATGAACTTGTGTATTTTTCGTATTTCATAAACTTTAAGACGATTTTACTCGGAATATCTTCAGGACGCCCTGTATATTATATTGCTGAATCCCAACGCCAATTTAATGCTGAATCTACTGGTGACAAGATCAATTGACTATCTGTCTTACTTTTGAAGATATAGGATTTTGTATGAACTTGTGTATTTTTCCTATTCCATAAACTTCAAGACGATTTTACCCGGAATATTTAAATGACGCCCTGTATATTATATTGCTGATTCCGAACGCAAATTTATTGCTGAATCCACTGGTGACATGATCAATTGGCTATCTGTCTTACTTTTGAAGATATGGAAGTTTATAAGAACTAGTGTATTTTTCCTATTTCTCAAACTTAAAGACGATTTTACTCGGAATATTTTCATAAGGCCCTGTATATTATATTGCTGATTTCGAACGCAAATTTATTGCTGAATCTACTGGTGATGAGAGCAATTGGCTATTTGTCTAACTTTTGAAGATATGGAATTTTATATGAACTTGTGTATTTTTCGTATTTCATAAACTTTAAGACGATTTTACTCGGAATATCTTCAGGACGCCCTGTATATTATATTGCTGATTCCCAACGCCAATTTAATGCTGAATCTACTGGTGACAAGATCAATTGACTATCTGTCTTACTTTTGAAGATATAGGATTTTGTATGAACTTGTGAATTTTTCCTATTCCATAAACTTCAAGACGATTTTACCCGGAATATTTTCATGACGCCCTGTATATTATATTGCTGATTCCGAACGCAAATTTATTGCTGAATCCACTGGTGACATGATCAATTGGCTATCTGTCTTACTTTTGAAGATATAGGATTTTGTATGAACTTGTGAATTTTTCCTATTCCATAAACTTCAAGACGATTTTACCCGGAATATTTAAATGACGCCCTGTATATTATATTGCTGATTCCGAACGCAAATTTATTGCTGAATCCACTGGTGACATGATCAATTGGCTATCTGTCTTACTTTTGAAGATATGGAAGTTTATAAGAACTAGTGTATTTTTCCTATTTCTCAAACTTAAAGACGATTTTACTCGGAATATTTTCATAAGGCCCTGTATATTATATTGCTGATTTCGAACGCAAATTTATTACTGAATCTACTGGTGATGAGAGCAATTGGCTATTTGTCTAACTTTTGAAGATATGGAATTTTATATGAACTTGTGTATTTTTCGTATTTCATAAACTTCAAGACGATTTTACTCGGAATATCTTCAGGACGCCCTGTATATTATATTGCTGATTCCCAACGCCAATTTAATGCTGAATCTACTGGTGACAAGATCAATTGACTATCTGTCTTACTTTTGAAGATATAGGATTTTGTATGAACTTGTGAATTTTTCCTATTCCATAAACTTCAAGACGATTTTACCCGGAATATTTTCATGACGCCCTGTATATTATATTGCTGATTCCGAACGCAAATTTATTGCTGAATCCACTGGTGACATGATCAATTGGCTATCTGTCTTACTTTTGAAGATATGGAAGTTTATAAGAACTAGTGTATTTTTCCTATTTCTCAAACTTACAGACGATTTTACTCGGAATATTTTCATAAGGCCCTGTATATTATATTGCTGATTTCGAACGCAAATTCAATGCTGAATCCACTGGTGACAAGATCAATTGGCTATCTGTCTTACTTTTGAAGATATGGAATTTTATATGAACCTTTGTATTTTTCCTATTTCTCAAACTTAAAGACGATTTTACCAGAAATATTTTCTTGACGCCCTGTCTATTATATTGCTGATTTCGAACGCAAATTTATTGCTGGATCCACTGGTGACAAGATCAATTGGCTATCGGTCTTACTTTTGAAGATATGGAATTTTATATGAACTTGTGTATTGTTCCTATTTCTTAAACTTTAAGACGATTTTACTCGGAATATTTTCATGACGCCCTGTATATAATATTGCTGATACCGAACGCACATTTATTGATGAATCGACTGGTGACAAGATCAATTGACTATCTGTCTTACTTTTGAAGATATAGGATTTTGTATGAACTTGTGTATTTTTCCTATTCCATAAACTTCAAGACGATTTTACCCGGAATATTTTCATGACGCCCTGTAAATTATATTGCTGATTCCGAACGCAAATTTATTGCTGAATCCACTGGTGACATGATCAATTGGCTATCTGTCTTACTTTTGAAAATATGGAAGTTTATAAGAACTAGTATATTTTTCCTATTTCTCAAAATTAAAGACAGTTTTACTCGGAATATTTTCATAAGGCCCTGTATATTATATTGCTGATTTCGAACGCAAATTCAATGCTGAATCCACTGGTGACAAGATCAATTGGCTATCTGTCTTACTTTTGAAGATATGGAATTTTATATGAACCTTTGTATTTTTCCTATTTCTCAAACTTAAAGACGATTTTACCAGGAATATTTTCTTGACGCCCTGTATATTATATTGCTGATTCCGAACGCAAATTTATTGCTGGATCCACTGGTGACAAGATCAATTGGCTATCGGTCTTACTTTTGAAGATATGGAATTTTATATGAACTTGTGTATTGTTCCTATTTCTTAAACTTTAAGACGATTTTACTCGGAATATTTTCAGGACGCCCTGTATATTATATTGCTGATTCCCAACGCAAATTTAATGCTGAGTCCACTGGTGACAAGATCAATCAATTGACTGTCTGTCTTACTTTTGAAGATATGGAATTTTATATGAACTTGTGTATTTTTCCTATTTCATAAACTTTAAGACGATTTTACTCGGAATATTTTCAGGACGCCCTGTATATTATATTGCTGATTCACAACGCAAATTTAATGCTGAGTCCACTGGTGACAAGATCAATCAATTGACTGTCTGTCTTACTTTTGAAGATATGGAATTTTTTTATGAACTTGTGTATTTTTCCTATTTCATAAACTTTAAGACGATTTTACTCGGAATATTTTCAGGACGCCCTGTATATTATATTGCTGAATCCCAACTCAAATTTAATGCTGAATCCACTGGTGGCAAGATCAATTGTTTGTCTGTCTTACTTTTCAAGATATGGAATTTTATATGAACTTGTGTAATTTTCCTATTTCATAAACTTTAAGACAATTTTACTCGGAATATTTTCAGGACGCCCTGTATATTATATTGCTGATTCCCAACGCAAATTTAATGCTGAATCCACTGGTGGCAAGATCAATTGACTGTTTGTCTTACTTTTGAAGATATGGAATTTTATATGAACTTGTAATTTTCCTATTTCATAAACTTCAAGACGATTTTACCCGGAATATTTTCATGACGCCCTGTATATTATATTGCTGATTCCGAACGCAAATTTATTGATGAAACCACTGGTGACAAGATCAATTGACTATCTGTCTTACTTTTGAAGATATAGGATTTTATATGAACTTGTGTATTTTTCCTATTCCATAAACTTCAAAACGATTTTACCCGGAATATTTTCATGACGCCCTGTATATTATATTGCTGATTCCGAACGCAAATTTATTGATGAATCCACTGGTGACAAGATCAATTGACTATCTGTCTTACTTTTGAAGATATAGGATTTTATATGAACTTGTGTATTTTTCCTATTCCATAAACTTCAAAACGATTTTACCCGGAATATTTTCATGACGCCCTGTATATTATATTGCTGATTCCGAACGCAGATTTATTGATGAAACCACTGGTGACAAGATCAATTGACTATCTGTCTTACTTTTGAAGATATAGGATTTTATATGAACTTGTGTATTTTTCCTATTCCATAAACTTCAAAACGATTTTACCCGGAATATTTTCATGACGCCCTGTATATTATATTGCTGATTCCGAACGCAAATTTATTGATGAATCCACTGGTGACAAGATCAATTGACTATCTGTCTTACTTTTGAAGATATAGGATTTTATATGAACTTGTGTATTTTTCCTATTCCATAAACTTCAAAACGATTTTACCCGGAATATTTTCATGACGCCCTGTATATTATATTGCTGATTCCGAACGCAAATTTATTGATGAATCCACTGGTGACAAGATCAATTGACTATCTGTCTTACTTTTGAAGATATAGGATTTTATATGAACTTGTGTATTTTTCCTATTCCATAAACTTCAAAACGATTTTACCCGGAATATTTTCATGACGCCCTGTATATTATATTGCTGATTCCGACTTCAAATTAAATGCTGAATCCACTGGTGACAACATCAATTGGCTATCTGTCTTACTTTTGAAAATATGGAATTTTATATGAATTTTTGTATTTTTTCTATTTCATTAACTTCAAGACGATTTTACTCGGAATATTTTCTTGACGCCCTGTATATTATATTATATTCCGAACGCAATTTTAATGCTAAATCCACTGGCGACAAGATCAATTGGCTATCTGTCCTACTTTTGATGATATGGAATTTTACATGAACTTGTGTATTTTTTCTATTTCTTAAACTTGAAGACGATTTTACTCGGAACATTTTCATGACGCCCTACCCTGTATATTAAATTGCTGATTCCAATCGCAAATTCAGTGCTGAATCCACTAGAACTTAACTTTTCACTTAACTTATTCATCAACTTTTTTTTGAACTTTCCCTTCAACTTTTTCAGTAACTTTTCCCTTGGCTTTTTCCTTAACTTTTCCTTCAACTTTCCTTGTAACTTTTTCATCAACTTTTCCTGTAATTTTCATAGAATGGATTGAATACAATGTGGTTAATCTAAAAATTTATTAAAACGTTTAAAATCAAAATAAAAGAAAAACAAAACCATTAAAATCCTTTGAAAAAAATGAAATAAACTAAACATTTATCAATCAAAACTAGAATCCTTAAAACTCCTAAATACTAACCAAAACAATAAAAAACAATCAATTAACCAAAACCGAAAACCCCTTAAAAAATATGAAATTTCTTAAAATCAAATCAATTGAAAAAAATCAAAGATTTCAAAATATTTGAAACAATAAAATTTGGATTAAATGAGCTTCTATACATTTTTCACTTCAATTCTTTTATATTTTGTTATTTCAGTTAGTTCTTTAGTTATCAAAAAATAACTACATACAGTGTGTCTGCTTAAGTTGGCCACATATGGGAAACTTTTTTATTATTAATTTTAGGAAAAAAAGTTATTCTTTATAAAAAGTTCAGCATGTTCCAAAACCTAAAATGCAACCATCAGATATTACATTTTTTCAGTCGTATACGAGATTTGTCAAAAAATATTAATTTCACTCAAGAGTAAAATTTGACAATATCGAAAATTGTTATAAAGAAAAATAAACACTACCATTAAAATGATTGTTTTTTTCTTTTTTAAATTTATTAAATTTTATAAATAAATTAATATTAAACAGTAATCTCTTATTTTAATTATTGGACATTTAAATCAATGCATTAATTCAAATGAAAAAATGTAATATCTGATGGTTGCATTTTAGGTTTTGGAACATGCAGAAATTTTTATAAAGAATAACTTTTTTTCCTAAAATTAATAATAAAAAAGTTTCCCATATGTGGCCAACTTAAGCAGACACACTGTATATGAAGGAAAAATGAAAAATTAAGAAACTGTGTGAAAAATAGTAGGTAAAATTCAAAGAGCTATGAAATTTTTTATCAAGAACTGTTTAAATGGAAAGAGTATATTTTTATATATTTTTTTGCTTCATTTTCTGTTATTTATTTGATGATTAAATCATCATTCCATATTATTTATTTGATAAATTATGAAGAAAAAAAAATATTTAGCACTATGGCTATACAGCTATTATAATATAAATAATGATAATAATAATAATGTAAAAGCTAAAATCAATTTGTGTATAAGAGTATTGTAAATAATTAAAGAAAATAAGAAAACATTTTTGAATGAGATTTTTATCACTACTTTTTTATTAAAATTGCAATTAAAAAAAAATATTCATTGAATTTAAGAAAAGTATGGAAACTAAAAATAAAAGAGTTTTCAAAAAGTTAAAATACCATAAGATGATAATATCACAAGAAAAATTATAATTCCCCTTAAAACGAAGACAAAAAGTGAAAAAAACACAAAAAACTTTCAAATGACGCCAAGAGAAAAATGTAAATCTGTTTAAATACCGAAAATAAATATAAAATGAAATTGCATTATGAATTCCAAAAAATACGTTGACAAAAAATTCTCATATTACATACCACCAGCTCGTCCGTTGGCCTTACCTGAAACAAAACAAAACCATTAATACCAACAGGAATCCCAACAGCAGCCCCGTATCAGACTCATCAACCAAAAACCTAATTAATTTTTAATAAGATAAGTACAAATTAGTTATTTTATCGATCGAAAACTAATACGTCCGCTATGACTGGGTAGATTCCTTTACTCGCCACCTTGTTACCGAAAAGATACGTTACCAATTACCAAGAATGATTGATAAGGCAGCATATAAATTGGTAACAGTACATTAGCATTCATACGGAAAAACATCTGTATCAGCCGGAGGGATTAGGGCCTTAATCGGGGGATTAGATACCCCAAAAATTTTGTCCGGACGAATGATAAAAAGTTTAAGCCTGTTAGGGTCGATTACACCACGATGAGGTCGATTAGTTTTCATCAGAATGAACAATTTTTGGCAAATTGTCAGCTTCTGTCTGCTGAAACCCTGGCTCCATTATTTATCCAACAAGAACAAAAAACGCACCGTCAAAGTCAATCGAGTGTAGTATTTTTGTAAAATAGAGATTAACGTGGTAATGTTTTGATTTTTTGTTAATTTCAACGTTTTGAACGAGACAATGCTCCAAGTTTCCTCATGATGTGATTATTGTGATTGGTGAAATTGTTCACTTGCTGTGATTGGTTCATAGACAACAGATCTTAGATTTGTTAATTTGGGATTTTTTTTGCTCAGAGCAGCAAATTAACTCGTTAAAGATAAGTTTTTAAAGTACTGACCATAAAAATTTGGCCTTAAAAAGTGGTGACAGCCAAGCAGATGGTAAATGGTTAATTGATGTTTTTATTGGGCAGTGTGTGGGTAGGTTTGGCAACAATGTTGTTCTTCTTCCATACGAAGTAGCTTGAGAAAAAGAAATCGTGATATGAATAAATTGTGGAAAATGTTTATGAAAAGCTAAACGAATCACATGAAATGAACAAAAAAAAAAGTTAGGGTTAAAAAATATAAGTAGTATGTCTCAATAAGTTTGCAACTCATTGCATATTATGACCTTGGTTATACATACAGTAGGATCCCGATTATCTGGACTCGTGATATCCGGAATTCGATTCATCCAGACAAATTTTCTAAAAATTCAATCAAACAAAAGAAGGATGGTGTTGATTGTCGATTATCCGGATAAGGTTGGGTTAGTTTCATGATACTACGACAAACAGATAAGCTCACGCGCATCTTGTCGGGTGACCTTTGTGAGGTTATGTTGTCAAGCTTCTGTCAGTTTGCAATGTAAATATTGTTGTTCTGATATTTGTGTGATATAATATCTTATTATTTCGTGAATTTCGCATAATTTGATGATGGTGTACTGTGTCATGATGTTCTGCAAAAGCAGCAATAAGAAAAATAAAGAAAACCGTCCGTGTAAATACCGTTTATTTCGGTTCCCAAGATCCAAGTATATTCGCAAGATATTTATACAGAAGTGTTATCAAAAGGACAGTTTTCATGTTGAATATGCTAGAATTTGTTCAAACCATTTTTCTGAAGACGACTTTTGTGACAAAGAGAGACATTTGCAATTGCCCAAAACCACAAAAACCACATCGAATCATGTAGAAAAACAAAAAACCACAATAAGGAACCACATAGAACCAGAAAAACCACATGGAACCACAAAAAAAACATACAGAACCACATAGAAACACAAAGAACCAGAAAATCTACATGGAACCACATAGAATAACAAAAAATCTCTTAAAACCACAAAGAACCACATAGAACCAGAAAAACCGCATGAAACCACGAAAACCACATATAGAAACACAAAAAAACACATAAAGAACCACTGAAAACCACATGGAACCACAAAAAAACACATAGAACCACAAGAACCACATGGAACCACAAAAAAACATATAGAACCACAAGAACTACATAAAAACACAACGAACCTGAAAAACCACAAAAAAACACATAGAACCACCAAAAACCACAAAAACCACATGGAACCACAAAAAAACACATAGAACCACATAGAAACACAAAAAAAACTCAACGAACCGGACAAACCACATCGAACCACATAAAAACACATAGAACCACAAGAACCACATGGAACCACAAAAAAACACATAGAATAAAAAGAAATCTTTCGCAGAACCACAAAAACCACATATAGAAACACAAAAAAACACATATAGAACCACTAAAAACCACATGTCACCACAAAAAAACACATATAGAACCACAAGAACCACAAAAAAACACATAGAACCACAAGAACTACATAAAACCACAAGAAAAAACACAACGAACCTGAAAAACCACATAGAACCACAAAAAACACATAGAACCACAAAAACCACATGGAACCATGTAGAAACACAAAAAACCATAGAAACCACATGGAACTACTAAAAAACACATAGAACCACAAAAACCACATAGAACCACAAAAAACACATAGAACCACATAGAAACACAAAAAAAACTCAACGAACCGAAAAACACCATGGAATCACAAAAAAACACATAGAACCACAAAAACCACATGGAACCATGTAGAAACACAAAAAACCATAGAAACCACATGGAACTACTAAAAAACACATAGAACCACAAAAAACACATAGAAACACAAAAAAACACATAGAACCACTTGGAACCACAAAAACCACATGGAACCATGTAGAAACACAAAAAACCATAGAAACCACATGGAACTACTAAAAAACACATAGAACCACAAAAAACACATAGAAACACAAAAAAACACATAGAACCACATGGAACCACAAAAATCACATGGAACCATGTAGAAACACACACAAAAAACCATAGAAACCACATGCCAAAACCTCTTGGAACCACATAGAATAGCAAAAAGCCTCTTAGAACCACAAAACCACATAGAACCACAAGAAGCCACATAGTACAACAAAAACCACATTGAACCAAAAAATAACCACATGCATGGAGCCACATAAAATCACAAAGAACCCCATAGATTCTCAAAAAAACACATAAAACCACAAAAGAAGGAAGAAAAGAACATAGAATCACAAGAAACCACACAAAACCACAAAGAACCAAGTGTGTCGCGACCTTGAAATTCCACTCCCACCGCACATAAAAAAGTTTCACCTCAAACAGCCTTTCTAACGTCGAAAACCAACTGAGAAAAATGTTTTTTCAATGTAACGGCAAAATTGAAAATATTATGATCTTTTTTTAAAAACTATTTAACCAATCTGGTGGGATTTGCGTAGATTATATTATCAATTTTGGATAGATAGATAACCAACTAAATGCATATTATTCATTTTGGGGTAAATAACCAACTATAATCATCAGAATTCAACAAAATCGCAATATAAGCCATGCTTTCCAATGCTATTTTATCCAATTGGGTCACCGGATAGCTTGATGCGCAGTTCAGTTCGAAACTCGTTCGGCTAGTGAGCATATTATTATCTTGTTTGTCGTAGTATCATGGGTTAGTTTGGGGTTGATAGTTTTTGTTATTTCTGGTTGGTTTAACCCCCAACCAACAAGAAATAACTTTTGTTTATTTTGCTTAATTTGGGGGTTGATTTCCGTGCTTTGAATTAGTTTGGGTTAGTTCTGGTTAGTTTAAGGCTAGTTTCGTTTGGTTTGAGGTTAGTTTATGGTGGGTTCCGGCTAGTTTTGGTGTTAGTTCGCTTTGTTTGGAGTTTATTTTGGTTGTTTTGAGTTTAGGACTGGTTAATTTTGATTGGTTTGTGTTTGGTTCCGGTTAGTTTTGTTTAGCTCAGGTTGGTTTTAATTATTTCGAGTGAGTTTTGGATCAGTTTCGGTCAGTTTGAGGTTACATTCGGTTATTTAGGGGTAAGCTTCGATATTTTTGGTTAAATTTGGTTAGTTTGGGTAAGTATGGAGTTGATTGCGGTTAGTTTAGATTTATTTTTAGCTTAGTCCTGGTTAGTTTAGGGTTAGTATCGATAGTTTTGGATTAGTTTGGAGATGATTCCGGGTAGTCTGGGTTTAGTTTTAGGTTAGTTGCGATTATTAATTCTGTTAAGCTTGGGGTTCGTTTGAGTTTAGTTCCAGGTTAGTTCGGTTAGTTACAGTTACTTTTGTTTAGACCAAGATCGATATTTCTGGTTAGTTTGGATTCGCTCTGGTTAGTTTTGGTCAGTTTGAGATTAGTTTCAGGTTAGTTTCGGTTGTCTGCGGTTAGTTTGGAGTTAGTTTCTCTTAGTTTGAGGTTGATTCCGATGGTTTTGGGTAATTTAAGTTGGTTCTGGTTGGCTGGGGGTTGGTTTTGATTGAGTTTGATTAGTTGAGGGTTGATTTCGGTAAGTTTGGGCTTAGTTTCGTGTTAGTTTTGGTTAGCTTGGAGTTGGTTTCGGTAAATTTGAGTCTAGTTAGTTTGGGGTTGATTTTGGTTGGTCTGGGTTCAGTTTCTGTTGAGTTTTGGTTAGTTGAGGTTTGGTTTTAGTAAGTTTGCGGTTAGTTTCGAAAGTTATGATGAATTTGGGTCAGTTCTGGTTGATTAAGGGTTAGTTTGGGTTGATTTTCGTTAGTTTTGGGTTGATTTCGGTTAGATTGAGTTCACTTTCGGTTAGTTTTGGTTTGTTTGAGCTTAGTTTCGGTGAATTTGGGTTAGTTTTAGATAATTTGGAGTTGATTTCGGTTGGTTTGAGTTTGGTCTCGGGTTAGTTTCGGTTAGTCTTAGTTAGTCAAGGTTAGTTTGGGGCTAGTTTTGGTGAATTTGAGTCAGTTTTGGTTAGTTTGAGGGGTTGATTTCGATTGGTTTGTGTTGGATCTGGTTGGTTTGGGGTTAGTTTTTTTTTAGTTCGAGGTTACTTTTGGTTGGTTTGGGGTTAGTTATTCTTTATTCTTAGTTTCGGGATGATTCCGTTTAGTTTTGGTTAGTTCGGGTTTTTTGGGATTAGTAAGTTCGGGTTAGTTTCGGTTATTTTGGGTCACTACAGTTGAATTTGATTTGAGTTAATTTCGGTTAGTTTTTGTTGGTTTGGGGTTTAATCCGATTAGTTTTGTTTTCTATAGTGCAATGGAAAGGTTTTTCTTGTTCCAATTAGATTAATCTATATAGTACTTCTGTTATAGTTTTTTTTATTCAATAACTACTTTTATTTCCCAAATCTTTATGTTGAGAAATGGTCAGAAATCAAGTTTTTTCATTTTCGTCGCTTCAAATAGGTTTTTTTCTATTGATTTGCGCTATTATATAATAAGATAAGTGTTTTTGATAAAGAAAAAAAAATTTTTAAAATCGCACATACGTCAAACGTACCTACCTATACTCATTCGAAATCATAATAGAAGAAAATATACAAGAAAAGGTAGTCTACACGAAATCAAAACTTCCACATCAACAAGAATAACAAGAATACAAACAAAAATTGGAAAAAGTTACATTAAATTAGACAAAATAAGAAACAGAAAAAATGAAGACAATAATCAATAGAATCAATGAAAAAAACTACAGACAAAGCACCGGATTGTTGAAAAAATCCATACAAATCTGAATAAAAACATTTAAAATGATCAGAAAAAATAAAATAAAAAGTCACCAAAAGACATGATCAACCAGTTGATAAAAAAAACTTCCACATAAAAAAAAATAACTAGAATCTAAAAAAAAACTAAACACAGAGAAGAAATAAAATAAATAAATAGAGGAACATTGCAAACAATATGGCTGCTAAACTTCGCTACGATAAAATTGGGCTCTTTGATTCTTTGAGAAGTTATGACTACTCAAAAGTGACTTCGTAGTGACTGCCACTATAAAAAAACATTTTGCAGTTTCTAAAACTTCATAGTAGCAAAAGATCAAAAGAGTACCAGTAGCCGTAATTTTATAGTAACAAATTAGAGTGGCAGCTACTATTTCGGGCCCAATAACATTACCCAAATGCCTCGTAACAAGATAAAGGGTACTGGGACGGTAGTTTTGGTCACTTGGTGGTGACAATGAAAGAGTTTTGGTGACTAGAGTGTAGAATTGAGTACCCAATCGATGTTGCCAATTATTACATATCAATAATTGACAAAAAAGACTTGGAGCACGAATTCAACCTTTTATGACAATACAATTAGCAATTGCTACCCTATTTTCCCCTGGTAACTCCTCATTTAACAATGAAGAAATAGACCTCACCCTCATTATACGATTTTGTCGATAAAAGTGTAATTAGTAGCATCTGTTGGCAACAAAAGATATTGAACTCGAAATCTCGACTCGTATTCGCTACGTTATTTTCCCATCTGAATCTAACAGCAGAGGAAATTGAAAATTCGAATCCATATGCCTTATGAACAGATGGTCGATATCACACTTTGACACAAAAGTCTAGAAATATAAATAGTTTCTTATTATGATCTTCAGATTTGATTGTTATCGTGATAGAGCGTTGATGATGGGAACGACTAGTATTAACATAATATACCCCAGAACTTGGGCAAATTGTGTGTCACCACAGAAAACTTAATAGTTTATTATTCACGTTAGTTTCGTTGGTTCTGGTTAGTTTTAGTTAGTTCGGGTTAGTTTTGGGTTAGATTCAGTTACTTTGGGTTGGTTTGGGGTTGATTCCAGTTAGTTTGTGATTGATTTCGGATAGCTTTGGTTAGTCTCAGTTGCTTCGAGTGAGTTTGGGGCCAGTTTCGGTTAGTTAGAGGTTAGTTTCGTTGAGTTTTTGTTAGTTTGGGGTTAAATCCTTGCAGTTAGTTTTTTTTTCATAGAGTGCTTCAGTTGATTTCGAATAGTTTGGGGTTGGTTCAAGGTTAGTTTCGAATAGTTTTGATTAGTTTTTGTTAGTCGAGGGGTTAATTCTGATGGTTAGTTTGAGTGTCGATCTCGGTTGAATTTGCTTACGTAGTTTGGGGTTCATGTCGGTTGATTTGGGCAGGATTTCAGGTTAGTTTCGATTAGTTTGGGATAGTTATGATTAATTTTGAGTCAGTATGAGTAAGTTCTATGTTAGTTTTGATTGGTTTTGGTTTCTTTGATCTTGGTTTCTGTCAGTTTAGGTTGGTTCTATCTAGTTTGAGATTAGTTCCAGCTTAGTTCAGGTTAGTTCTTGTTGATTTGGGTTAGTTAGAGGGTTAACTGTGGTTAGTTTGGGTTAGTTTGTGTTAGTTGGCGGGTTAATTCTGGTTAGTTTGAGGTGATGTCGGTTGATTTCGGCTTAGTTTCAGGTAAGTTTAGGCTAGTTTGGTTTGATTTTAAACTAATTTGGGTTAGTTCTGGTTAGTTTGGAGTCGATTTTGATAAGTTTGGTCTTATATAGTTTCTGTTAGTTTTGGTTAATTTTGATAAGTTTAGGGTTGATTCAGGATAGTTTGAAGTTAGTTTCGATTTGTTTGAGTTGATTAAGGGATTAATTCTGGTTAGTTTGAGGGTTGATTTCGGTTAGTTTGGGTTGATTCTGATTAATTTTGAGTTAGTATTTGTTAGTTCTGGGTTAGTTTTGATTGGTTTTGGTTAGTATGGTCTTGATTTCTGTTAGTTTTGATTAGTCTAGGTCTTAGTTTGGTTTGATTTTAAACTAATTTGGGTTAGTTCTGGTTAGTTTGGAGTCGATTTTGATAAGTTTGGTCTTAGTTTCTGTTAGTTTTGGTTAATTTTGATAAGTTTAGGGTTGATTCAGGATAGTTTGAGGTTAGTTTCGATTTGTTTGAGTTGATTAAGGGATTAATTCTGGTTAGCTTGAGGGTTGATTTTCGTTTCGTTTGGGTTGATTCTGATTAATTTTGAGTTAGTATTTGTTAGTTCTGGGTTAGTTTTGATTGGTTTTGGTTAGTATGGTCTTGATTTCTGTTAGTTTTGATTAGTCTAGGTTGGTTCTGGTTAGTTTGGGATTAGTTCAAGGTCTGTTTCGGTAAGCTAAGGTTAGTTCTGGTGTATTTGGATTAGTTGAGAAGTTAATTCTGGTTAGTTTGGGGTTGATTTCTGTTGGTTTTGGGTAGTCTAGGTTGGTCCTGGTTAGTTTTGTGCAATTTAGGTTAGTTCTGGTTGGTTTGGGGTTAGTGAAGAGTTGATTTCGGTTGATTTGAGTTAATTCTGGTTAGTTGGGGTTGAGTTCGGTTAGTTTGCGCTTAGTTTCAGGTTAATCTTGGTTAGCTATGGGGTTGGGGGTTGGTTTCGGTTAATTTTGATAAGTTTAGGGTTGATTTAGGATAGTTTGAGGTTAGTTTCGATTTGTTTAAGGTTTGAGTTGATTGAAGGAATAATTCTAGTTAGTTTGAGGGTTGATTTTGGTTAGTTTGGGTTGATTCTGATTAATTTTGAGTTAGTTTGGGTTAGTCCAAAATAATCAAAACTAACCCAGAACTAACAAATGTTCTGGGTTAGTTTTGATTATTTTGGTCTTAGTTTCTGTTGGTTTTGATTAGTTTAGGTTGGTTCTGGTTAGTTTGGGATTAGTTCAAGTTCTGTTTCGGTAAACTTAGGTTAGTTCTGGTGTATTTGGGAGGGTTAATTCTGGTTAGTTTGGGGTTGGTTTGGGTTAGTTTTGTGGAATTTAGGCTAGTTCTGGTTGGTTTGGGGTTAGTGAAGGGTGATTTCGGTTGATTTGAGTTAATTCTGGTTAGTTGGGGTTGAGTTCGGTTAGTTTGATTGCTTTGAGGTTAATTTTGGTTAGTTTGGGTTAGTTGATGGCTTAATTCTGGTTAGTTTGAGATTGATGTCGGTTGATTTCGGCTTAGTCTTAGGTTAGTTTTAGTTGGTTTCGGTTAATTTTAAGTTGATTTTTTGGATCAGTTGTGGTTAGTTTGGAGTCTATTTGGGTAGGTATGGTGTTAGTTTCTGTCAGTTTTGGTTACTTTGGATAGTTTGTGTTGTTAGTTGTGGTTAGTTTGGGGTTATAGTTTTGATTGATTTGGGTTAGCTCTAGTTCATTGGGGGTTAGTTTTGGTTGGTTTAGGGTTGATTTTGAATAGTTTGGGTAAGTTCAAATTAGTTTTGGTTAGTTTGGGGTTAATTTTGGTTGGTTTAGGGATGGATTTCGGTTAGTTTGGGTTTACTTTAAGGTTAGTTTCGTTGAGTTCAAGGTAGATTTTGCGTAAGTAGTTTGAGGTTGATTTGGGCTCAATTTCAGGTTAGTTTGGGTTAGTCCTAGTTAATTTTCAGCTAGTTTTGATTGGTTTTGGTTAGTTTGGTCTTAGTTTCCGTTAGTTTTGGTTGGTTCTGGTTAGTCTGGGATTAGTTCACGGTTAGTTTCGATTAGTTTTGGTTGGATTAGGTTAGCTCTGGATGATTTGGGTAAGTTTGAGGTTAATTTTGGTTAGTTTGGGTTACTTTTTGTTATTTTGGGGTTGGTTTTGATTAGTTTAGAGTCAATTTTGTTTAGTTTGGTCTTAGTTTCTATTAGCTTTGGCTGCTTCTCTTATAATTTCTCATTATGAAATGACTGCTATCTCGTTTGAAGTTTGATTTGTTGAATAATCTCACTGTCGTGAGTAACACATGCTGGAGCTAGATATCGTAGAGTATTCGTGTTGTATGGTTGTGTTGCGTTTTTTGCTTGATGTGAGCGTTTACAGGAGGCCTTGTTACCAGACTATTTTGATAATAAGGCTAAAGTGTGAGCCCTTATATTTTTCTTTGTAAAAAATTTTTTTTGTCTTTATCTGAATTCGTATTAAATTGGTGGATAATTAAATAAATATTTTATATAAAGCTTGCCTTTATACCCAACAGTACATTAGAGAAAAATGAGAAAATCAGTCTGGAAGACCAAAATGAATAATAATTGGATCAGTACCCCCACAATCAAGGAAAAACACCCATGTCAAGATAAGCACGAAGACCAACATATTATTATTACAACCACTATGTGTGATGCTCTACACAGATCCAAAGAGAATAAAATCATTTTAGTCCGAAATTTTAATTAAAACATTTCGTCCAGCCACCGGTCATCATTCAACAATGTAACATCTTTGTATCTGCCTTGAAATAAACCCAATTTTAGTCTTGCATGGGCGTTGGAATTGCCATCAAAAGAACCCAATTGCGCTGGTACAATGGACAAAATGACTTTACTTTTAATTGCAACAGCGCCACACTGCGATAATTACCAAACATAATTAGCCGAATCATCATTTGATCGAAATGTAAATGAGGAAAACACCAGAGCTGGCTCGGTTCGAGCCCCGGGGGCACTACTTTTGTATTATTTCCGTCTAACAATGGCTACACTATTATCTGATCTGATTTTTTCAACGTCGTGCTGCGTGCCTGTTTGTTTTTTTTTCGACATTGACCGGTAGACTATGATTTTAGGTTTATAAATTATTACGGTTGTCTGTTGAATGGCAGTCCCCATAGAGCAAGGTACGAGGCGCGCTCGGTCAATTTCCTTTTGCAGCGCGATGGTACCGCGCGAAATGATCGTCTTCTATGGGCTTTATTTTACAGTGACAAATTAATCAGGCGCTTTTTGCGCTCGTTAAGTTTTTTCAGGTGTAATAAGTCAGTCATTTACGAGGAACTGGCACATTAGTTACGATTGCTGAAGAAAAAATGTCGCTGGTACTACAAAGGCTACAATGACTTTGTGCGTAACATATCATTAATGAGTTACTTTTTTCTGAGTAATTTTTCAAATATACGACACTGTGTCAACTGCATAGGATTAGTGGCGGAAGTTGTCAGCTGCTAGTATTACAATTTGTCTAAAACTGACAGGCCAGACAGGCGTTTGAAGAAGAATACCAGGTGACACTTGGTTTTTTAAACATTGACAAAGCCAGCTGACAACTTTCGCCACTTATCCTATGCAGCTAAAACTCTGTGACGAAACATGTGTTTGTCCAGTGGTCCGACTATTACACGAAAGTCTCGGCGCTTGTCCCTTTCAGCACAAGGTCGTACCGTACCACTGTCCGAAATTTGATTGTACGAAAGCCCTCAGCGCCATCGCTATCGCATACGGGTTACTAGAAGCTTCGACAATTGTCGGGAATTAGAGAATCGATCTCGTTTCATGGATTATCAGTGACGGAACATAAATAAGTGCGGCTATAAATTAGTACATATTAGTGTGTGTGAATAAATTAGTTCAAATCGTACAAGAAATTCCTATCAAATCACTTGAAATTTGGAATGTACATTTTAAAACAAATATTTTATCATATACTAGAATGAGGCAAGTGTGGCAACACTGCATTTTTATCCATGCTAATAGGTCTAAGGTATTTTTTTTTGGATCGTCCAAATCATTTGAAGTTTGATGACGTGGCAAAACCAAAATCACTGTAGCTCCGTTGTCTTTTGATGGATTGCAACAAGTTAAAAACTACTCAAAAGATAATGCAAACCTTTTTATTATGTTTTTTGAAACGTCAAAAAAAAATGATAAAAAGGGAGTTATGGAGTCTTGAAGTTTGATGACGTGGAAAAACTAATCTGCACCGAATGTTATTCAAGACAAATGTGACAATGTCACAGTTTTTTCCAATTATCTCTGGAACCAAACAAGCTAGCGACTTAAATTTTGCACCATTGGATTCCTCGCCAGATTTCCTATAAATTCCAACCATGAGACCACCCATAGCACCATAGGAACCATGAGAAAAAGTCTTCCCAAGACAAAGGTCACTGTAGCAGTTTTTTCAAATATCTTTGGAACCAAACGAGTTAGCGTCTTAAATTTGGCACCATTGGAATCCTCACTCAATTTTCTATAAATTCTAACCATGAGATTATTCATGGCACCAGAGGAACCATGAGAAAAAGTCTTCCCAAGACAAAATAGTCAATGTCGCAGTTTTTTTTAATATCTTTGGAACCAAACGAGATAGCGACTTGAATTTGGCACCATTGGATTCCTCACCAGATTTCCTATAAATTCCAATCATGAGACTATCCATGGCACCATACGAACCATGAGGAAAAGTCTCATCAAGATAAAAGTGACACTGTTGCAGTTTTTTTCCACCTATCTTTGGAACCAATCGAGCTGGCGACTTAAATTTGGCACCGTTCCTCACTAAATTTCTTATACATTTTCACTATAAACTTATTTATGGACCACAGGAATTATGTGAAAAAGTCCCCCGAATTTTAATCAATACAATAGTGACCCTGTCGCAGTTTTTTTCCAAATTATCTCTGGAACCAAACGACATAGCGACTTGAATTTGGCACCATTGGATTCCTCACTAGATTTTCTATAAATTCCAAACATGAGACTATCTATGGCACCACAGGAACCATGAGGAATAGTCCTCTCAAGACAAAAGTGACACTGTCGTGGTATTTTCCAATTATATCTAGAACCAAACGAGCTAGCGACTTTAATTTGACACCATTGAATTCCTCACTAAATTTCCTTTGAATTTCAATCACGAGACTATTTATGGCACCACAGAAGCCATGAGAAATCCTCCGGAATTTTAATCAAGACAAAAGTCCAAATATATCTGGAACCAAACAACCTAGCGACTTTTTTGGCTTTACTTAATTTCCTATACATTCTTACCATAAAATCATTTTTGGCACCAAAGGTACCATGAGTAAATGTCCCCCGAATGTTAATCAATACAAAAGTGACAGTTTTTTTCGAATATCTCTGGAACCAAACAATCTAGCGACTTAAATTTGACACCGTAGAATTCGTCACCAAATTTCCTATAAATTCAAACCATGAGACTATTAAGGGGGCTGCTGAATATTTTGACAGAAAATAATTCTTGCCCACTATGGGAATCGAACCTATGTCTATCAGAGACTCCGCCCCTCCGAGTAAACTTTCGTAGCACATAGGTAGCATCACAGATGAATCCAACCAGCAGCACTTGAACTACTAACATCTTCATTAATTTTCATACGATTAACCCACCGACTTCCATGGTTGTCTATTATTAACACAACTGTATATCTTCCGCATATTAACACCAACATCATCAATCAATCGAACGTTAATCCGCAGAAGATGCAAAAGTGTTGGGCACAAAATTACAAAATCTTATCATGGTTTACGAGGTCGATCGCCTCTCGGGGCCATGCATATCGCGGTCCGCCAAAATGGTGTCTCATATATCGTCGTAAAAATTATCCCATAAAAACTAATAAAAATATGACCGTAAAAATCATAAAAGGTTTAAAATGTCATAAAACGTATTTCGTTCTTAATATGGAAGACTTGCTGCGTTCCAAGACGTTAGAGGAATTTCCAAAAATGCATGAGTGGTTAAAGAAAGCTATTCATGACCCAGGTGACTCCCGACCTTTGTTTTATCGTGGTGATTACGGTGTAGAATGCTACACTAGTGTTCATGTGGTGATGTTGAACTCAAACTAGTTCTAAAACCAAGATAATCCAAGAACGTACTGCATTAAAATTTCTCACTTAGCGCCTCAATAAAGGGTATTAACATCCGACAGTTTTATCTCAGGTTATAAAACCTCATATTGTTTGTGGGGCTTTTGTCGAAGATAAAGCCCATCCTGCATAATGGCTTATGGTTATGAGAAAAATCATATCACCAGGAATTTTCGACGCACCCAAAACCATTTCCATATGTTTACCTAAGACTTATTTTTAGCTTCCTTGGCTAATGTCTCTTTTTGCTTTTTTCTTCCGAGAAAAGTTGTTGCGCAAATATGAAAATAGATTTGTATCGCACTTGAGATAACATCTTGTCGGTCGTCCACATATTCTGGTAAGGCTATCGACGAATCGGCAGTACTTAATAGTAACGGTACGTTAAATAACTTCTTAATTGTAACAGTTAATAAGAGTGCTTATTAAGACTGTTTATCTTTATGGCTTTTTCATTTGGGAATATTGGTAGAGGTATTTTGCTTTTATGGGTTTTACTCTTTGGTACATTGATTATTTCCAAAGTTGTTTGGTTCTTGTTTCTCTTCATCTATTTTTTTTGGTAATTTATTCAATGATTTGTTATTGTTTGAATCTTCTTTTACTGCTCAGTCTAAGTGATTTGGTTCTTTTTCTTCCAGTATTTTTTTTTATTAAAAATTTTCGTAATTCTTTGATTTTTTCTTCGGTGATTTTGATGATGTGTTCGGTTCTATTTTTTAGTTCCTTCTTTTCTTCTTCAAGACTTTGTTTACTCACTTGATTTTTTTTATTGATTTGGTTCTTGTTTTTTCTTGATATTTGATTGGTTAATAACTTCTTTTGTTCATTGTTTTTTTTAGAATAATTTTTTTTTGCTCCTCTGATTCTGTGATTTAGTTTTTGTTTATGTTTTCAATCATCTCTCTGCTCGTTTATTTTTTATTTAGTGATTTGATTCTTATTGTGATCTTTTTTTGAAACTTTGATTATTTTTTAGTCATCTGTTTTTATGTTATGATTTGTTTTTTTATGTATTCAATTTTTAAGCTCTTTTTTCATTATCTGATTCACACTTGACCCATTTTATTATTTTTTTAAGTGATTCAACTCTTGTTTCTTCGATCTTTGTTTGGTGATTTGTTTGTTTTTGTTATTTTCTGAATTCCTTAGTTGTTTATTTTCTTCTAATGCTTCAGGGATCCTTTTTTTTTCCTAATTTCTTCAACTGTTCCGTTCTTTCTATTCTTCCTTTGCTTCTTTCGTTCTTGTAAAAAATTTTTTAATTCTTGTGATTTCTTCTGTTTCTTTGGTTTTCTGTTGACTGAAAGATTGGCAAACGATTCCAGTGCAAACTTTGACTCAATACACTGACAACTGTCTGATGATGATCAAAATTATCTCGAAACGTGTACTATAGTTACAGAGATTGCCATATTACACTTGACATGAAAAATCCACATTGATTTTTCATCAAAATCTTCTGGACTATACATATAGTTAAAGACATGTCACGTGACTTCAATAACAATTTAAATAAAAATATCACACGGCACGATGGTGGGTTTTTGTTTAATGCATTGAAAACGGTCTGATGATGAGCAAAATCGACTCGAAACGTCTTTTATAGTCACAGCTTGTCATTCTAAACTAAAAATAAAATGAAAACATTGTAATCACCATCAAAAATTGTCTGAACTAATATTATACGTCCTCACGTGTATTCAATGAAAATTTAAATGCAAGGTCACGTGATACGGTGTTTAGTACAGGCAGGTTTGTTTGATAGGTCTCGACAAACACTTTTTGAGATGGGTTTTTGGTGATGCTGATTAAGATTCCGTTGTCAGTTTTTCTCTAAAGATTGCCCTTATATCATTTTCTGAAATTTGACACCCAATTACCCATAAGTACGCACCTGGAACCAATTTGGCGTATGCTCGAGAAGTTTTTGTCGAGACCTATCAAACAAACAAAAAATTTGAAAATCGGGAACACTTTAGGGTGAACACCCTGTAGTCACAAAATTTGTCAGATCACATCAAAATTAAAAAAAAACAACATGTCAATAATTATCATGAAAACTGCTTGGACTAATATTTTAAGACGTGGCACGTGACTAAATGTTAATTTGCATAGAAGCCCATGTGATACGTTGCTTAGTCCGGGCAATAATCAACATAAATAAAATGATTTTTGTGAATTCAAAATTAGGTGGAAAAAATATTTAGGCAGTTCTTTTGGATTTTTTCATCATAGAGTTCCTGCAGGAACTAAGTTAACAACTCTTGTGTAGAATTCTTAGTAATCCTGACATTCTCCTCCATTGAAGCGCCCATTAAAAGGGAAGAGAGGAGGTGCAAATCTTGAACCCCAATTCTAGGCTTACGAGAGGAGAGAGGAGACATCCTTTCCTCGGAAAGAACGTCTTCTTTTTCTTAATTCTTGGATCTCGGCAAGAATAAGTGATTCCTATATAGGTATCAGTGAGTCCATCTCCCTACTAACCTCAAGAACACTCACACCCTCTGGCCCATTAGGGGTTGGAGAACTGAGAAGAACTGGGTCTTGGGAAACTCTCAAGACATCCATCACTGAGATGATGAAGCAGAGGATTATATCCAAAATCACCGAAGAAGAATCAGGTCCTCAATTTGAAGGATCTTCCTTCAGTTGAGGCGCGCTACCTCACATGTGCCTAAGAGTGGACTAAAGGTTGGCTTGAAGAAAGGGTGAGGGAAGTCACTCCATGGGAGGGAGCTGAACGAGCAAACTTCCAAAACTAATAAAGGTCTTCGGGTTCACAACCGAAAAGGGTCGGTTTTCACGTATGCTGGGCACCCAAAACCAGCTAGAAACAAATTCTGGAAAGTCTTGTACAGGGTGTCCCATTTTGGGTACTTTTGCGGGGTATCTCCGTTATTCTTATAGATAGAAAGTTGCGGTTTTCGCGACAGTGTGCTACTTATTTGTAAAACTGAAGATGCCGTTAACAAAATTTTCATAGCCCTTTTCGTTTCCAAGATACAGGGCTAAACTGAAAATGTGGCATTTTAAGGTACCCCTCGTATCTAAACTATAAGATAAGTTATGGAAAATGTGAAAACTGTTTCTTATATAACTTTTCCCGTAGAACTCGATTCTGCCTTCGAAATTAGTATACAGGGTCAGGTCAAAAAGTTATCGGACCCAACTTTATTTTTTTAAATGGAACACCCTGTATATTTATAGTCCATAAGATTTGTCTTTTCTTTACCGTCAGAGAGGTCGCGAATAGGGTGAAGGCAATGAACCTTCTTGGTGGAAGAACGGTTCTGGGTGGGTAAAGATCAGAAAGATCACCGAGAAGGAGTCCGAAAACATCAAAGGAAGAGGGACCTAAACCAGGGAACTCTTCGGGAACCACAGTCGCCCAGTGGAGTCCCACACTGAGGATTTAAGTGTTCGTAATTGATTTCTCCAGCGATAAAACAAAAGACAAGGTAACTCAGTGAGAATCTCACAATAATTAGCAGTATGGGTGTCCATCCTCTGCACACAAAATACCTGCAAAAGGAATTTGAATCAAGGTAAAAAGGAATGACCAGAAAGCACTAGATATGATCACCTTGGTATATAATGGGTCAAAATTGTTACAAAAAAAATTGTCTTTCCAGATGTTGCTACTCGCACCAGCACCTTTAAAAATCTGCGTAGCGATAACGTAATACTTAACGGAAACGACACGAGCAGTAAGTACCCATTAGCAGGCAACTGTTCTTACCCACTCACAAAACCTGCATGAAATTAAAACGCGATAAGCATCTCTTCCGTCCCAAATAGAACAAAACTAACCTTTTTCGACACATCTTTACTCCCGCCAGAAAAAGCGCGTCTTTGATGTCTGGATGTACGTACGGCAGTTTCACGCCCGTAAAAAAGCGAACTAAATTAGCGGTGGAGAATTTATGTTGTGTTAAAGAGACGTTGAAGCACGAAATTTCTTCGTTGATTGGATAACGGACGAGCTGTACGGTTGGATTTAAGGGCCGAAAATTGTCATATGGCCCGAAATAGAAAATTACTCCAGGACTCCCCTTTTTCGGCTAAATGAAGATTGACGTTGTCTGGAAGTTTTGCCGGGATTTTGTGAATAATTAAATGTTACGACAGAGCTGGATTAGATTTAGATTGAGACATCTATGTTGTTTCGGGTGAACGTAGTCATTAGTTTCTCTCTTATCTCTGAATTATTGTAATGGGATGGTAACGCTGGGTGATGAAATCTCATGGCACCATTGATCAGCAACAAACAAATAAAATATATCAACCATTTTTTTTTTGGTTCTTCGTGAGTATAATCGAATGTCCTCTTGTTAGCTCTGGATGACCATCTGGTCCTGTGTTTGAAAAGATAAGTACTGATTACTGATTACTGAAGTACAGGCGCTACGAGTTTCGGGCTGTTGGCCCCGACACCGCAGCCTCTAGTTGGGCTTATTGTGTCTTCTCTGTGCCTGTCTCTCAGTCGAAGAGCTCCATTGCCGGAATAAGGTTTATGACTCGTTCTACTGTTTCCCTGTCCGTCCTTTGAGGAGTGGTTGTGAATTCCCCATTATCTCTTCTCCAGTACGCCAGCGCTTCACATTCGAATACAATGTGGGAGGCTGTTTCCTCCTCCTCGTTGCACAGCCTACATATGGGTTCCATGTTGAAAAGACCCATGATATGCATGTGTTTCCTTAGAGTGCAGTGTCCAGTTAATATACCTGTTACTTTCCTAAGCTGATTCCTGCTGAGTTTCAGTAGGCTTCCAGAAAATGATGATTCGATCTCGTCTGCCATCATTAATTTACTGTGTTTCAGACCTGGTGATTGGCACCATCTAGCTTTCTGTTGTTTTTTGGACCAACAGTTCAGCCAACCTCTCACAGAGGATTTTGTAATACCAATAGCAGGTTCTGGACCCAGAAGTGGCTTTGCGTGCTAGTAGATCCGCCCGCTCGTTCCCAGCTATCCCTGTGTGTCCTGGTATCCATCCAAGAGTGACATCGTTAGATACTTCCAGTGTGACAAGGTTTTGCTGACAGTCCATGACTTGTTTGGATTTGGTTTCCCGACAGGAGATGGTTTTGATTGCAGCTTGGCTGTCACTAAGGATAAGGATTTTTCTTCCTCTGTAGCCTCTCCTGAGATTCACTTGCACGCATACGTTTATTGCATGTACTTCTGCCTGGAAAACTGTAGCGTACATCCCGAGTGGTTCACATGTTTCCCACTTTGGATTTTCACCTACGATTCCGGCACCAGTTCGCCGGCTTGTTTTGGAGCCTTCTGTGTACCATATTGCCCCATTAGCCATCCGAAGTTGTTTCACCGTTTCCTCTTCCCATATTAGCTTGGTCTTGAGAGACGTGCTAAAGTTGATATTTTTCAGCATGATATCACTCCTCATTGTTACTAAGTGGTTCGTGACTGTGCTGGTTATCTTAGTGTGTCCTTGGGAGTTTGAGTGGCTCCAGTTCCCGGTGTTGCTAAGTCTATAAGCTCCCATTCTTGCTTCCATTTTGATATAGATATCTGAAGGAGGTAGGTTAAGAATGGCCTCCATGGCAAGTGTTGGGGTAGTTTTCATGGCTCCCGTTACACAGAGACATGCTAGCCTCTGAACTTTTGCAAGTTCCGAAAGATAAGTAAGTAATAGGTGAAGATCGATATGTCATTATAGAAAGTCGTTTGGCATGGCAACATTGTGAAAACCTAGCTAATCAAAAGAAAGAATAGTTGTTTGGTGCCTTTAGCGGTCCGAAAAAAAATCGATAAAACATTTTTTGTGCTTTATTACGACTTCTATTCCTGATAAGCGAATAAGAAAAATCATGAATCTGACCTATTCTCTATTCAAAATATGGAAAACACTTTATAATCAAAATCGTAGAAGCCAGGTAGATTAATCAAAATTGATTTAACGTAGATAAAATCAGGAATCGATTGATTAATCATTGCCAAGTCAAAACCGCACATGATCATGTCCGCTTTAACACTGGGAATAAATATACATATACAAAGTGACATGAACCAAAATTCAATCATCAATGTCAATAGAAAAACACGTCAAAATGCTCAACTGCTCACTGGACTCAGACTGCAAGGTTATGATGCTGATTAATTTTCTTCTTCTGATACTGCTGCAGTTATTGTCGCGGCAGATTCTGTGGAAGTGGATTCTGATTATTTATGTTCGCCTTCTATTACTGCTCGGTTGTCCACTTCCAACTCACTAGTCAGACATTTTGATGTGGATTTTTCTTCTCCTTATAACACTTCTTCAGGAAGATAAATCAAAATTGAATTTAACGTAGGTAAAGTCAGGAATCGATTAATCAATCATTGAATAAACACACAAATATTAAGGACTTCAAGCCGAACCCGCACATGATCATGTTCGCTCTAACACCGTCAATAAATACATACTAAGTGAAATAAACCAAAATTTAATCATCATTGTCAATAGAAAATGCCATTGATCAAGTCAAAATGTGGATCTTTCAATATATTTTTTTTCTCTTGCTCACTGGACTTAGACTGCTGATTTCTTTTCTTTTTCTGATTCTTCAGGTAGATAAATCAAAATGTACTGAGCAAGATTTTGGTCAATTAACTCAATTGAGGATATATTGAGGAGTACTCAGTCCAAAATTGGGGTCTCCGAGTGATTCAAACATAAATTGGCGCTCCCCCAAAGTTCAAGAGGAATTTATTTATGTTTTGTGCGGTGTAAAAATTTCCAAAAAATGTTCTGCTTAGATTTGGATTTGGAGGATATACTGAGGAGTACGCTTCATGTGGAAGAATAAAGTTTGAATCCTCAATTAATGAGCATTTACAACATATCTCAACAGAGCAGTAACTGCTGAGAGTGTAAAAGTAAAAATGTCAATTGGGCGCCATTTTGAGAAAAAAAATACGTAAAATTTTAACGTGACAGCGACTTCAAACTTTCAGGGTGTAATAAGGATGAAAAGCCCTTCAAAATGAGGTATCACTCGACTCACCTTTCTATTTGATTTTTTAATTCAAAATGGCGTCCAGCTGTCATAAATTTATAAAATCAAAATTATTTGTAAATAAATTTATTTATGGGGTTAAGAATAGGGAGATATTTTTTTTTGGATTTCTTTGATGCATACTGATGCCAAAAACAATTTTTTGCAATTTTTTTTTATCCATATTTATTCTAGAAAACTCAATTAATATCTGCTAATTTTCTAACGGTTTCATTCAAAATACTCTCAGGGGAACTACGTCACCGACACGTGATCCTGATCAACAAATGAAACGACTGGTGACGCCCCATTCTAAATTTGTTGCCAGGTTGTGAAATAAGCGTAGCATTTTATTTAGCTCTATAGCGCATCCACCAATGAAATCACTCGTACACCCAAGTCTATTAGGTAGATTGCGAACGAGCTGACAACGCCGCATCATGTGGGTAACCTAACCTAACCTTGTTTTTGTTGTTTACATACATCCGTGATTTGGGATTTGGGTACTGTTGCAATTACAAATTATGGAATGTCCATTTCCACCTGTCTAAGTTCTCCATCGAGTGCTTCAAAAATTTGGAGACGAAAAAGCCATTTGAAAAGCCTCGATTCATCGATTCCGTGAAATATCCTGGAAAGCACTTTGTGTAGAATACAGGTGCAAATGGACTTTTTCTTATGTTGAAATACCTATTGTAGCCTCATCCTTTCTGAACATTTTGTTGTTTGAGGTGACTTCTTAATAGGTAAGTGTTTTTTCGAAGAAGTTGAAGCTTTGTATTGGAGTATGTTTATGAATTTTGACCCGGAAGCCACTGATAACAATGATGGCACAAAGCACTTTTTCTTCATTTTTGTCACAGATTCACAAACACAAGCTTTTCCTTTTTTTCACTGAATGAGAGCTTCACCGAATATTCATATATGAGGTCTTTTGATTGCATGGGTATTAACGTATAAAAAAATGAAAAGTTTGCAGTTTTTGAGAAGCAAACAGCAAAACAAAACCAAATTTGAGGTTAGGTCAGGAGTAGAAGGAGACGGCGCTGTGTTGGTGTTGCCACATTGACACAGAAATCACATGAGATCATGCTTGTTAACCAAATATTATATGATTTAGCGAGTGATTTAGTCTTGATTAAATAAAAAAAATTGGCTCAAACTTGAATAAATAAATAGTTGATTAATTTGATTACTCGGAATATGCAATAGAAAATGTTTGATTTGTTTCTATATAACCCCACTTACTATTTTCCGGAGAGAAACGTAAACTGTGGCAAACGCGCAGAATGCACGCTAAATCGGAAAAGGTTGTCTCTGTTTAATCGAGAAAGATGGAAAAGCTGGGGATAGTACGTCAGAGCCCGCCATTGAAATTGGTTTCAAATTTCTATCAACATTTCAAACAGCTCTAGTAAATCGACAAATTCACCAAATGACTTGAAACTCTCACAGAGTACTGTTTGAGCAATTCTAAAAAACATGTTTATATATTTTTGTTAACTTTCGAATTCATGAAACCTCCCTTTTAGAAATTCACAAAATGGTCTGTGGAAAATTTTTTGGATACTGCTCACTGCGTCACTGTCATATTGAGTATGACGTCACTCAGCGTGCCAAGGTGAACACACTTTTACTAGAAGCTTGCCAATACAATATTTTTCTGTACCAACTCCTCCTCTAGCAATAGCCAATGTTTTCAAGGCAAGTTGAACAAATAGGAAAACCGCCACGACAAAGAACGCCAGCAACCATTAAAAAGCACAATAGAGAAAAAAACTCCGGCTCAAAGACATCACAATACGGTCAGCCGTGTATAAAATCAGCAAACACACATTACATTCGACCCGTATGTTTGGCAACAATAATCGGCATTGCAAAGTTAAATGTGAAACGAAAACCATAATTGAAATGCTACGCGGGGCTTTTCTATTAACTGCTATCGCTAATGAAATGGACTTTTGTTCCGGCATCTCCATAATGAAACTGTGAGGTTAGGGTGGATGGCTGGATCATATCGGGTCTCGGTAATGGAATGGCCAGTGTACGAATTAAAATATGTTTGATTGCTGATTAGTTTGTTGTAAAACGACCACCACGCTCGTTATTGTCTGGATGTAATCAAAATTGCCTTTATTGGATGTCATACAAGTCAAAAGGGTGGTTTGTTTGGGGGATGCTAATTATTTATTTATTTGATTTTCCACTGTGGCAAGTCTGGATATAGCTGGTATTTTCCAAATAGTTACAGTCTTTCGGAACCGTCTGGACAAGAAGAAACATTTTATCCATCCTTTAAACTTAGATAAAAATCAAAGCATTGCTAAAGAGCTGAACACATCTCATGACAGAAGCTCTAGAGGAACTATAGGTTAACTGAACATTCAAGACTGGAACTGTTACTATTGAAGAGGTATCAGAAGAAGAGCAAAAGCAGCGGAAGAATCTGGAGAATCTACTTGAAAGAAGAAGTATCAGAAGGCGAAGAATCTTTGGAGGAGAGGGGATGAATCAACCATACTTCTGAGAAAGAGACAGAAGAACTATCAGATGGATAACAGAAAACCAAACCAGAATCCTAGTTAGTTGGACAAGAAAGAAACTGGATTTGATTAAAGAAGTAACAGAAGAAGAAGAATGGTCCAAATCTAGTTAGTGATAAAGGGAAGAAAGAATCAACTACTCTCGTGAAAGGAACAAAAGAAGTATCAAAAGGTGAAGAGAAATCAACACTAGAAACTTCCAAATCTACCGAGTCGTAAGTGAAATCATCTACTTCCTTGCCTAAAGAAGTATCAGAAGCAGAAGAATCTTCCAAATCTAATGAAGACTCAACTACTACTACGAGAAAGGAACAGAAGAAATGTCAGAAAGTGAAGAGAAATCAACAGTCAACACCATAATCTTTCAAATGTAGTGAGTCGTGAGGAGGAGAGACTTGAAAATCATCTACTTCTTTGAGTGAAGAAGTATCAGAAGAAGAAGAATCGTCTAAATCTAGTAAAAAGAGTGGTGGGTGGGTTAGGAAAAAAAATCACGAAAAAAATTATAAAAAAATAATATGGTATAAATAATGTGAAAAAAGGAGAAAATGGTTTCTTAAAAAAAAGAATGGAGTTTAAAAAAAAAATAAAATCCTTCGCTAGAAGTATAAAAAATCGTTAGCAGGGTGAAGAGCGTCTCATTTGAATCTGTTGTTCGAGTGGCCCGGGTTGCGCTCGGCAGCGTCGGGATAAAGAAAATTATTTTTTTTTTATTTAGATTTCCATCGGATGTTAAACCGGGTGGTTGATAGTAATAATAATACATTCTAAGATTTTGTTTCAACACTAAATAAATAAAATACATCTCTGGCGTAACAAAACAAGAATTCGGCCCTGATAGAATTGAAGTACCTTTTTCTTGAGGTCTCCATCTCCTTAAGATTTTTTTTTATAGACCATAGTCCATTCTGTGAAATACATACACTATAACAAATTTCTGCTTCACAACTCCATAAATAAATTTATTTTAAGGAAATTGAGGATGATTTCGTGCCAAGAACCTCAAACTCTCAAACCAGATAATTTGAAGTATAAGTCCTCCATGTCCTCAGCGACTACGGTGGCCGAGTGGTCTACGCGATCTGACCGGGTTCAAATCCCAAGGTGGGCAGAAATATTTTCTGTTCGACGTTAAGTGGTACCCTCATTGGCTAATGTTACTGAATAGAGTGCAGTATTATTAACTATTACTGATAGTCAAAATGTTTAAATAATTAGCCTAAATAAATTGGCCCCACTAGTTCAAATTCGATGCTCATCATTGGTATCTTGGAAACGATAGGAGATACAGCGGAATTTAAATGAGGGCAAAGTTGCGCATTTTGGTGCTCATTGAAATGCCGTTTTGAAATTCAAGAAATTCCAGATACTTTTGGAGATATCCGGAAATAAACAAAATTTTGTGAAATCGTTTTTATGTTTTCCTATGTGTATTTGAAAGATATTTCAAAATAAATGTCACATCTTCATTGCCACTTTTTCTCGTCTGCAAAATGGCGTCATCAAATTTATGATCCGACGTTTCGTCTATGAGCAGCCATCATCATCAATTTTTAATTACGGATTTTAAGAACATCTTATGTTCATGAACCAAAGATGTATCGCACCTATTAAAAAAAAGGTGTTTCTTTTTGATCCTATTGAAAATACATTTTTTGTCTCTCTCTAACACATGAGTTCTTATGGAAAAATCCATTAATATAAATTTTTCAAATAATTGCAATACATCGTTGGTTTGGGAACATGAGAGGCTCTTAAAATCCGTAATAAAGAATCCAGGACCGTATATTTAAAAAAACAAAGTTGATGATGGCTGCTCATAGACGAAACGTCGGATCATAAACTTGATGACGCCATTTTATAGAGGAGAAAAAGTGGCGATGAAAATGTGACATTTATTTTGTAATATCACTTCAAATACAAAACATAAAAACGATTTCACAAAATTTCGGTTTTTCCCGGATATCTCCGAAAGTATTCGGAATTTCTTTAATTTCAAAACAGCATTTCAATGAGCACCAAAATGCGCAGCTTTGCCTCCATTTAAACTCCGCGTTGCCGTTTCCAAGATACCAATGGTGGGCATCGAATATGTAACACCCTGTGTATATAACTAGGTGATGTTCTCCATCATCAATTTAGTAAGAACTGCAATGATCTTGGGATTCGCGAAAAGGACCATTAGGCCTACTCGCCGCCAATGGTTTGCCCCCCCACCCAAACTTCATGCCCTGAAAAAAAAAACTATAGACCATTTTGTGAAATACAAATTTCTGATTCACAACTTCATAAATAAATTTATTTTGAATAAATTAAGAAGGACATGGCATTTTTGTTCTTAGAATCCCAAACTAGTTAATTTGAGGTATCTCTCTTCGAATTTTGTCCCCCATGCATGTCTTCTATGATTTTATTAATACAGTACATCAGTATCAAAACAAATCTGAATCACAGCTACATAAATAAATATAATTTGAGCAAATGTGATTGAAAAGAATGAAAGGAATATTCAGCCTCCTCGAGAAGATATGGTTTTTGTACTGTCTTATACAGGGCGCTACAATTTTTAGAGCACGCAAAGGGATCTCGGGAACCGTAATATTTCGAGCAATTTTATGCACAAGATAAAAATTTCTTTTCCTTCTTGAATAAACCAGATTGTAACAAAAGTCACATCGATTTGTATACAGTGTGTCCGCGAATGCGGTTAACAAGAGGTTAAAACCAAAAATTGAAAGATATGACAAAAAGTAATTGTTGATAAAAAATTCTGCTTGTCAAAAAAATAGGACCTATGAAGAGAAAATTGAGTTTTATTATACAGGGAGTCTGAAAAATGTAAAAACATAAAATTGAACATGTCTCCTTTGGGGGTACCATGACCATAGTCATTTTTTTCCAAGACACCGTCGAAGTAAACAAACAACATGCTGAAGTTGAACAGTTTGTTTCTTCGTTGCTCTGTTACAAGAATTTTGATCGTTCTTGACCTGCAGATTTTCCTGCCTAGTCTCTCAATTTCCTTTATGTAGGAGTAAACCAGACAGTTGTAACAATCATCAATCATTCATAGCACTTGATGCAAGGTCAATTACCGATAAAACTCGAGGCGCGCCCATATTCCTGGAACATCCAATTTGATCCAAGACAATGCCCGGAGCTCGTTCGCGCGCTTGACACTTTTTGCCCACATTCCGTTTTTCCAAATTAGATAAAGGACTCCGCTTCCTGTTCTGATTATCCGTCGACTATCAAACTTCCATAATCCAGTTTGCCGTCGCAATATACACGGTTCAAAGTGAAGAAGAAAAGATGCCTGCAGATGGGGGGTGGCAAGATGGAACTTTCATTGTCTGCAACTTCGCTTGGTGTTATTCCACTAGCCGCGGGGGTCGTATTTTCCGTCTTATTTCCCGCGGTGATTTTCCCTTTTGCTAAAAAGATTATTAATATTCGCCTTGAAAAACTCCGTTCCGTTGTGTTGTCGTTATTGTTATGCTCGATCGTAAAGTGGAGAGTATAAAAACTTTAACGAATTAAATACATTGTCTCTTGAATGTAAATTAATTTGATTTGACAAATGAGTGCACATGTTAGGGCATTGTTTTAGGGGCAGCTGTACATTATATAATGCATGTCGACATGTAATATGTGCTTCTGGATCTTAATTACATTTTTACCACTGTCGTGAGATTTTGTCAAATGATTTTTCACTTTGGGGGCATGAAAGAGATTTTTCAAGGCCGCGTCACGACACATCCTTCTTTATATTTCAATATGTGTGAGATTCGAACCGAGGATCGCTGGGTTAGGTCCAACACCGTAATGAATGAGTTACCGTGGATGATAATAGAATTCGACTCACGTCATAAACGGAAACTGTTTTTTTTTTAAATTCCACATCCCGCTCTCACAATTATCTTTTTTTTTTTTTTTTTTTTTTTTTTTTTTCAATTGGATCAATTCATTGGGTCGTGTTAGGTTATGTCGTTATGCTAGGTTCTCATTCGGTTAGTTAGGTTATGAAGTTGTTAAAAGATTTACGGCAAACAAAAGTTGATAAAATTGTTGAAGAAGTATACGTCGACCTTTGAGGCCGGGCTGGCGCAGCGTGTAAAGCGTTTGGTCAGTAAGTGGGAAGCGGTCCGGTGTTGGGTTCGAACCCCAGCAATGGCAATAGACCGTAAAAAGTCGACTGCCTGGTATTTTAGCGGCAGAGTGCAAAAGGTATAATTGTCCTCCCTATTCACGCCGGTAACCAGACCGGGAGATTCGGATATTCTCGTAGGGAACGAAGGACAAAGATACACACTCGCCAGTCGGTAGGTTCCACCGCGAGCACTGCGGTTCTCCAGTACAGACTGGTAGAACATGTCTGTGGTCTGTGGTCCAATGGAATCGATGACCGTGGTTCGAAATCCACGTTAAACTGTAGGACCCATTGCAAGGAATGTAAAACCTTACCCTACGATCTCGTTCGCCCTCTTTGACGTGCATATATATATATATAACAAGTGCATGGAAAGTAGTCGCGACTGACTAGTTAGGAATAGAATAACTGGGTCTAGTGGGGATGCAGTCTAGTTAGTCTAGTTAGTCTAGTAGCTAACTAGACTGCATCCCCACTAGACCCAGTTATTATATATATATATATATATACAGTGAGGACGTAAATAGTCCCCCCCCCTCTAACTTTTGAACGCATTGATATTTTTGGCTCAAATTTGGAGGTGTTGTTCAGGGTAGGCTTTACTGAGTTTTGACCTTTTTCAACTGTCAAACTGACAGCTGGGCACCATTTTGAAACAAGTTATTAAATGGAAAAGGGGGTCATGTGATACCTTATTTGAAAGGTCCTTCCATTCTCTTTTCACCCCCAAAGTTTAAAGTCCTTAGCATTTTTCTTAAGGAAATGGCGCCATATCGAAAATAAATTATTTGGGTCAAAATACTATATCTAATTCTTAAAAGAACTTTATTAACAATGAAAAAACTAACCTATAACATAAGTGATTGTTTCTACAACAGTATTTAATAAAAAATTTCAAAAAAACCTAATACAAAATAAAAGATAGTATCTACTTAGACACAAATAATTTATTTTCGACATGGCGCCATTTCCTTATGAAAAATAATGAGGACTTCAAACTTTGGGGGTGAAAAGAGAATGGAAGGACCTTTCAAATAAAGTATTACACGACCCCCTTTTCCATTTAATTTTTTGTTTCAAAATGGTGCCCAGCTGTCAGTTTGACAGATGAAAATTTTTTTTGGAGGTCAAAACTTAGTAAAGCCTACCCTGAAACACACTTCCAAATTTGAGCCAAAAATATTAATGCGTTCAAAAGTTAGAGGGGGGGGGGACTATTTACGTCCTCACTGTATATATATATATATATATATATATATATATATGATGAGCAGGCAAATTGCCCTAGCAGCAGAGCCAAACCTTTCAGAACTAACCTAACCTATATGTCGACTGTGCTACATACGGATTTCTCTCTTAACATGATTCATTTTTTCAGATTGATTTGTCTTCTTTATTGTTTCAAGAGTACTCTCACCTACTTCACAATCTATACCCTGTATGAAAAGCAAGGAAAGTAAAAACCATATCTTCTCAAGGAGTCTGGATATTCCTATCAATTTTTTTTTAAGGAGTTGACCAAATTAGAGGATTTATACAATCTATATTTACTGACCTCAAATTATCTAGTTTCAAGTTCTAAAGTCAAAATAGCAGTACCATTTCCTTAAAATAAATGTATTTATGTGATTGTGAATCGGTTTTTTTTAAATGTAAATGTTGAGAAAACCGATTTCCAGTGGCGTTCCGTAGGAGGCCATATCTCACTCATTACCTTATTTTTTCATGTTCTACCTGTATCCGAGAGATTTCCCGTACACCCTTTATACTAGAAGCAAGCTAGATCATCATGACTTGAAACGATTGCATTTTTTTCCAAAATTGATGAACACGAGGAAAGAAAACACTTCAACAAATTGATATTTTTTCAAGTTGGCAATATACGTCAACCTTCAAATCCATCATTTTGAAACAGCCCATTCGACCGTCCATAATTGTTTTATAGTTATTGTGTTAACCTAACCTCACTTTATCTAGTACAATTGTCAAAAAGTGCCAGGAGAATAAAATTAAATTCTGCATAGTTCGCTTCAATTATCAAATAATCATAGAAAAAGTATAGTATTCTACTCGCGGGTAATGGCTATTTCTCACTCAGATGATTACGTTATCGAGCAGTAGGCGAGTAGCGCAAACTCCATCATCGTGAGTAATAGTCTTCACTACCCACTCGTTGAATAATATACTATTTCCGCACGATTTTTGTAATAGTATCAATAATGAAGATATTTAGGACCAATTAAATGATTTATGCTACTATTTTATCTTATGTGTCATTTTGTATCATTATTTCAAAATCTTTGCGAATGAAACTTTTTTCTGTTGAATAAGATCGACAAAAACATTGTACACTTGTTCGTAGGAAAAACGATGTACCTAACACATGCGGTAATGTATCTCTACCCTTAACGGTATAGGCGTCGCGTGCGGAAAAGTACTCTTCCGCACTTGTTAGGTAAATAACTATTTCCTACGAGCGTACGAAAAAGTTACATTTCCGCAAATCAAATCAAATCAAATGAAATATGCTTTATTGCCACAGAAAAATCTGAATAAATTTTATGGACAAAGCGAATACAAAATGGTTAAGTAAAAACAATTCAAAACATCATAAGAGTATACACATTACGTTAAACAATGGAACAATATTAAATACAATGATTTTCCAACAACTAGATATAGCCCGACGTCTCTTTGTGTGCCACATGTTTATACATTGAGGGGAGAGAGGAATTCTTGCGAGATTCTTGCGAGTTTGCCAGACTGCAAATTTAATAAGTAGCTACCTTGTATTCAAGGTATTTTTGTAGACACGGTGCAACGAAATACATCTGGCAACTCGACACAAATGCCTATTTGAGATCAACCAATCACAGCTGATAGTCATTTTAACCAATCATAGCCTGTAGCTCCCTTGGAACACTGTTGTCGGCTTGTTCCAAATTCAATATTTTTGAAGGCCGAACATCTGATTTATGTGAACAAAACTTATCAATAATCAGTAAACTATAACTGTCCTATAACACCAACGATATTGAGAGAAATAAAAGATTAAAACATATCCTCGTTAATACACTGGTTAATACCTTTTGATAAAAAGTGAAAATTCTGAGTGCTTCTTATTTGCAACAAGGCAACGCTGAACGAACGTTGAACGAATTCAACGGACGAGATGTAAATAATAACATGTTTATAATAGTGACAAACAATTTGCCCGGAATCTAGAGTGTACGCTAGTTCTAGTGGATTCTATGTTCTAAGACTAAATACTAGTACAAATATATTTTTCCAATATTTTGTCAAATTTGAATAGACAACAACGATAAACATTGGCACACTTCTAGTTATGATGACAAGTCAGTTAAACAATACCATAGGAAAATCTACAATTATGAGGAGAACAATAGTTGTGGTGTTACCAGCGATTGCTCACGTTATTGCAGGCAAAAACGAACTGATATCCACTTCCCATTTAGAAAATAAACATCAGCTGGGGTGAGCGATATCGGTGAATTCGAAATTCAATTGATAAACTTGAAATCATCTTGTTTCCGCCCTGCCTGCAGTATGTAATTATTTTTTGATCTCAACATCAAACAAGGAACTAGGGTTTTTCAAGTTATTGCAACCAAAACGTCTATTCAGAAAATAAACAACATTTGAGGTGCGCGACCCCGCTGCACTTGAAATTTAATTGATGAACTTGACCTCAACTTGTTCCGCTTTGCTTGCAATAAGCAATGTTCAGTTGGTGTTATTTACAGAGGAAGTATCCAAGTGTTGAATGAATCACTAAACTAGGCGATTGATGACTACAGAAAATATGAATACACTTAAGAACATCTTCCTCTCTCACTGATGAAATATTACGAAAGGGTTCCCAGATCCTCATACATTTACTAGAAATCGTATTACTTTGTTTAGCGGATAAAGTAAAAAATATATAACATGCTAATTAAATGAGAATGTTCTACAAGTAGAAACCCCCAACAAGTGGCACAACATGCACCTCAATGCTATTTTCAGTAAAAGCCATACCAAGCTGCATCACGTCTGCGATATTACATATTTATAGCAACCCCATTTCTTCGAAGAAAAATGCCCAACAACTTCCACTAACTCAACATGCAGTCGAGTGCACATAAACAACAGCTGAAACCCCAGTGTCAGACCGTCTACTGCAGTAGCACAACACACGTCAAACGAATTACGCTAATCCGAAATATAATTAATTAAGCCGAATAAACAGATCGACATGCCTACTTAGTTTCAATAATAATTCCGATGTAATGCAAACGCACACAGGATCTGGTTTATAATACGATATAAATTGATGAGAAATAATCGGTAATTGATAGTAAATCGTTGTACGTGTGTGTGCCATGCATTATGTGTCCAGCGCGGCATCTCGGCATAATTATCGGTATTAATTTATGCCAATTAACATATTCGCAATATTATTACTCGAGTTGCTGCTTTGCGTATAGATCTATTAGTTCACTTGTCAATTGATATCTCTTATCGCTGCTTGTTGATTTATGGTGACATTCTTTGCCGCCACAACAATAACAAAACGAACGTGACCAAAACATCTCACATGAAAATATTTACTTTTATTTAACGACGTTGCCATGTGCCCTTTAGGTTTTAGAGCCTTAAATACCGAAAAATTATTCAAATCTGTGATACTCAGCATGATAATATAAAAAACAACTAAACAAGTCCTTCGAACATTGAACAAATGGGAAGAGCAAGCTGCTTGTTTGCCATATTATGAACTTCCTTTCACCAGATTTTCTGTCACCAATTTTCAATAATGATTTATTGATGTTCACTATCATCAAGTGAATGTATTTCTCTTCAATATTCAAGGAGAGTGCGTGCAGGCTTTCATCGGTATTACTACTTGTCAATGAATACTCGAACGATTTTCCTTGATCTTTTACACTAAGGAGTTAATAAAAGGAATTTTTATTACAACGGCAACGTCGGAGACATGAATCGACCTATTAGAAATACGTTGCCAGAAGCGTCAAAGTAATAGTGTAATTTTCCAGTTGTTATTTTGCTGTACATTTTGTGTTGCAATTATGCCAGAAAGGTGCTGTATTTTTGAAGCTTCTTCATGGATTGTCAGTGGCAGCTATTCAGGTGAAGTGGGTGAAGTGCAACTTCACCATAAATAAATGATAAAACACACCTATATTTTTCAATTTAAAGACTATTTTCAAACAAAAAAATACGACATATATAATCCAAGAACCGCTGGTGCCCGCGGTTTAACTACGAATATTGCTTCGATCGAATGATCAGAAATAGACCACTGGCGCGACAGCCTTTTTTCCATATAGTATGTTTTCTCCCCACTATTAGACGATACACAATAGCCGGAGACGTGATAAATTATGCATCAGCTAATGCTTTATGATGTCGGTTGCCATGGAAACGCTTCCTGACAGGCCGATACCTTGAATGGATTGGGCTGAACAAATGAAGAATATTGCGACGTACGTGCGTTTTATGGGGACTGGCAAACCGTGTTATCTATGTTCCTTCCACGTTCGATCGGATGTCGGACTTTAGCTATAGCTATAGCCCCCACCCCGTAGCTCAACCACTGACAACAACGCGGCTATCGCAAGAAACCATGCTTGTCAGTCTTGAAGTGATTTTGTTTACATAGAAAATTTAAATTCATGTTTGCAGTGAGTGAATTTTTACCAATTTAAACACTATAAGTTTTCTGTAGAAGTCGAACTAGTTGATGGATAGAAATAGTTGAAACCTGTGATCTACAGGGCTTTTCACTTAAAACTCCCCACGTCAATATCTCGGAAACGAATAGGAATATTTCATTTCTGTAAAAAGTAGTCAATGTATGGGGTCGAGTAGTTATTTTTCACAGTTAAAAAAATTCGACGCCTACCAAGAGTAAAGCGTCGCGACGCATCGAAAATATTAATCGATTGCAGGGACTTTGAAATTACGCGCATGCTAAAGTACATGTTATTTATAAACTTTTTTGTTATTCAGTCGAACTCATTTATTCTACACAGTTTTAAGATATACAGTGTGTCCAAGATAAGGATGGTCTATCATGGGGATCTTGAAAACCGTGAGAGATACAAGGTCGGTTAAATGGAGGCAAAGTTGCGTATTTTGATGCTTAACAAAATGCCGTTTTAAAAGCCAAGAAATTCCGACTAAGTCCGAAATTATCCGAAAAAAACCTAAATTTTTCAAAATTGTTTTCATTTTTTTTTGACCACATTTGAAGAGATATTTTGAAATGAATGGAACTTCTTCATTGTCACTTTTTGCCCTTTACAAGATACCCTTATTAAATTGAAGAACTGACGTTTCGTCTATGAGCAGCCATCATCAACTTTGTTTTTTTAAATACGGTCCTGGATTTTTTATTACGGATTTTAAGAGCCTCTTATGTTCCTAAACCAACGAGGTATCGCACTAATCAAAAAAGAGGTGGTTGTTTTTAATCCTATTAAAAATGTATTTATTGTCTCTCTCTAACACATGATTTCTTATGGAAAAATCCATCAACATAATTTTTTTGAATAATTGCGATACATTGTTGATTTAGGGACATAAGAGGCCCTCAAAATCCGTCATAAAAAATCCAGGACCGTATTTAAAAAAACAAAGTTGATGATGGCTGCTCATAGACGAAACGTCAGTTCTTCAATTTAATAAGGGTATCTTGTAAAGGGCAAAAAGTGGCAATGAAGAAGTTCCATTCATTTCAAAATATCTCTTCAAATGTGGTAAAAAAAAAATGAAAACAATTTTGAAAAATTTTGGTTTTTTTCGGATAATTTCGGACTTGGTCAGAATTTCTTGGCTTTTAAAACGGAATTTTGTTAAGCATCAAAATACGCAACTTTGCCTCCATTTAACCGACCTTGTATCTCTCACGGTTTTCAAGATCCCCATGATAGACATCCTTATCTTGGACACACTGTATATCTCAAAACTGTGTAGAATAAATGAGTTCGACTGAATAACAAAAAAGTTTATAAATAACATGTACTTTAGCATGCGCGTAATTTCGAAGTCCCTGCAATCGATTAATATTTTCGATGCGTCGCGACGCTTTACTCTTGGTAGGCGTCGAATTTTTTTAACTGTGAAAAATAACTACTCGACCCCATACATTGACTACTTTTTACAGAAATGAAATATTCCTATTCGTTTCCGAGATATTGACGTGGGGAGTTTTAAGTGAAAAGCCCTGTATATTAAAAATTAGGGCAAACGTCGCAACATCGCGTGTAAATTCAAAACAAGAACAAAATGTTCTTGACTCAAACAAATCGCCTACGTTCGGGGTGTTATGGTTATTCTAGTCGTTCAATTTTCTAAGGTGTGATCATTCGCCGCACGAATTTCGAACAGAACCGCACATGACGCATACATTAATTTCTGCCAATCCGTATCCAATCAGCGTATATAGCATTCTGAAACTTTTGACATTGACAGCTTGGTTTTGACTGTTTTATTTATTTTGAGGTTATGTTGTCAATTGTTATTGTTCTTATAACTTTTTGAACATATTTGATGCTAATTCAAGAATTGTGTGCTTTTTATGATGGCTAATGTTTGGCATCTGTTGTGCAACAGAAATTTACCAAAAGGTGACAGAAAGGACAGCATATTGCGGAGGATGTTTCAACTTTTTGATGATTTTCTCGTATCTGGTCAAATAGAAGAAGAGCACGATGATGTGCGAAACTAACGTCAACAAGTATACGTTCAAGGTGACCAAAGTGTTGTTTTTGGGACATATCCTTACAAGGAAAAAAACCATCCCCGAGCAGTTTTGAAATTAGGCGAACAATGCTTCCCAGGCATCGTATGCAAGGATCAAGAACTAAGTTTTTGTGGTCAAACGAAAAATGGACCAAGAAGCTGAAAAATTGACCAGAAAATGTTAAGGTTGTCCCCTCGTAGGGCTCCAGAGCTATTAGAAGACGGAACATTCCTTTTCATATTCATCCATAGGTAGATGTAGTTATCGACATCTTAGGACCCTTGCTTGAGGGAGACTAAATTTTAGTGGTTACTTTAGCCAATATATGGAAATGAAAACAACAAAAAGTATAACGACAGAAAAGAACATTCTACTCCTTCGTAAGATGCACACCTGACTTATATCCATACTCAATCACCGCGACCAAAGGACGAATCACATCAGTATTCAAGAAATCTTGCAAATCAAACGGAGACTCAAAGTTCGCAGGCTCCTCAGAAGAGCTAAAAAGAACTGCGTACCCCGGAAAGCTGATGGCATATCTATAAGACAGCACAAGGAAACTACAAGAAGGTCACAAGATCAGCGCAGAGACATAGCTGGCAAAGCTTTTGCGAAGAGCTGAACGACCTTCCGTCTACGCTCTGCCTATGCAAGATCTTGGCAAAGGACCCTGGAGCCAAAATGGGATGCCTAGTCAAAAGCGGATGGGAAATTAACCATCTCCGAGGAGGAGACGCTCAACAGGCTACTGGAAGTGCATTTTCCTGGATCGGGGCAAGTCGCCGTACTCCCACACCAGGTAAGAGTGAGGAAGAATGGGCTCTCGAGTCCTTCTCTCCGTACAAAGTTCCAGGGATATATGGGGTCTTTCCGGCCTTGCTTCAAAAGGCTGGAAATCGTATGACCGCAACCCTGGTGAAGCTCTTTCGTTCATGCCTAGCCATGAGCTATATTCCCTCTAGCTGGAGGGAAGTGAAAGTGATATTTATCCCGAAACTAGGGAATTCAGACCACACCAACCCCAAGTCCTTCCGACCGATTAGTATATCAAGCTTTCTACTCAAGCCACTAGAAAGACTTGTTGATAGATACATCAAGGAAACGCATCTGTTATCCATCCACTACATAATAACCAATATGCCTATCGACAAGGTCTATCGACTGACACGGCGCTACATCACTTTATCACCAAGGTGGAAGGAACGCTAGACGGAAATAGATCAGCATTGAGTACTTTTGTAGACATTGAAGGCGCATTTGACAACACCTCTTTTGAATCAATCTGTCGAGCATTGGAGGCAAGAGGCTCAGAATGAACACTGACCCAGTGGATAGCAAATATGCTATCACAAAGGATGATATTTGCCGAACTAAAAGGCCAAAATGTCTGAACCATGGCCGCCAGAGGCTGTCCCCAGGGTGGAGTCTTATCCCCTCACCTTTGAAGTCTTGTGGTGGACAACCTGCTGAAGCAGCTGAACGATTCGGGATTGTAGCATCTGGTGATCCTAACGACGGGTCGCCACATTCAGGAGCTCAGGGCCCCCACAGAGAATTATAGAAGAGTGGTGCTCCCTTGAAGGACTTAGGATCAACACCGAAAAAATCGAAATCCTGTATTTTTCCAGGAAATACAAATCAGGACTCAAACCGGAGATATCCCTCTCGGGAAGAGTCCTAGAATACAGAAAAACGGTCAAGTACCTAGGAGTAACCCTCGACCAGAAACTGTCCTTGCAAGAACACATCGAGGAGCGTTCTAGAAAAGCTCCATGAGCATGTAAAACAGCTATAGGAACAACATGGGGGCTGAAACCAAGAATAGTTTACTGAATCTATTCTATGGTTATCAGACCTCTGATCACCCACGGAACCATAGTATGGTGGCCCGCAAATAAGAAAGCATACATCCAGCAGCAACTGGATAATGTCCAAAGGATGGGATGTATCAGTATAACAGGCGCAGTACAGACCACACCAACGAGAGCGTTGAAGGTAATCCTGGACACACCCCCACTGCACCTGTTTGTAGAGAGTGTTTCTCTTAGGACAGCATACCGTCTGTACTGTCTGGAACATCTGGAGCTGTAAGTAGGGGACACTCGGCTGCTAATGCACTTCGACTACATGACTCCAATCTTCTTTGCTGGTAGGATCAGAACAGATCAGCTCAAATAAAGAAAGGGTCGTGTTGGTTTACTGTTGGCTCCAGACATCAGAGGGGCACAGGAGCAGGTTTCTGCAAGAGCGGGAGGGACAACAAAATGACCGTGAATCGAAGAACTGTGAAAAATCTTTTAAAGTTGGTCCCTTTCAACAAGAAGTCCAATAGAAATTGAACAATAAAGACTTCCTTTCTTATACGAAAAATTTACATTCGAATAGGAACCTAGAAACGTGATTTTTGACATGAAACCTATAATATTTCAAAAACGCTTATACTTAGGTATATATAGGACATCATACGTAAATCGGCCTAGAATTTTACGTGGAATACAAAAATGTTATAATATCTATATATACATTTTGACGATTATTCACGGAAACGGATTACATACGAAACTGTCATAAGAGTAGCGTCACACTCGGAAATCGTATTTTCCTTATCTCGGGCGCCACCCTTTGGATTAACGTGGTAGAAGGCCCAAAATGCAAAAACATGGATGCGTTAAAAGGAGTTCGAATGGGACAGGACTCTATTTTGGTATGTTTCGACGTAGTTTCACATTTTGAACTTGCTTCAATGGAAACTTTCCATCTGCTGAAACTAAAAAAGCACCAAAGATGTTACCCTGAACATCTTGCAACAGGATTATACAGAGCGGTTGTAAAATAATCAGATGCACCCACACAAATCGTCCTTCTGCACCACCGCGACATCTTAATCCCGTGGTACACATGTTGACATATTCAGCCCCATGCCATATATTCTCGCTCCTACTCAACTTCTGATAAAGTAGGTGTGTGCGCGCCGTTATATCGACCAGACTCAGTTCTTATAGATTACGGATTGAATTTACGATGAGGAAAATGTCCCAACTTGGCTTTCCTGCATGCGAGCTTTTTTACGGGTTTTTAATAACCACCTCGCGCGGCGAATTATTTATTTTATCACGAAAGCCGCGTAAACATTATTAGGCAACGGGGAGCTGGCGGCTCGAAACTCAGTTATAAACTTACTTTATGTCTTTTTAACAGGATATTTCTGCGACTTGCCAAGCGTTTTAATATTATTTCTAGTGTTGATACTTCTTCCTTTATGGCCAACGTTTCCTTGGAGATATCGCTGTGCTTGCAGGGTCGCGTTAATTTTCTCTGTATCATGTTACTAGGATGCTGTTGCGTGAATGTTGAGTCGATATTATCTTATGGAAAAGTTCGTAAATTACGCCATATGCGTGTTCATTAGAAATATCGTGAGAGTCTTATTTATAAATAAAAATACTTCAGTAATTTTTTACCTCCCCCTCATCTATCGCCAACCACATGGAATATCTTTAAAATTAGACTAAAAATGTTCTAGCGATATTCATTTTGTGCTTCCACTCGCCGCTAACTTTAGTGACTCTATTCATAAGGGAAGTAGACGTATAAAGGTCTCACAACCTATTAGTGTCAAATTCAACAGTAAAAAAAATGTTGATGTTTGCGGGTGATTTTGACTAAGCTTGCTGCTTGATATATAAAAGTTCATTATAACAAATCCCATAGAAAATCTTATAATGAACCTATTGGTAGCAAATTCAAACCCATAGCTCTTTTAATTTGGCAGTTATTGCAATAATAGTAAGATAATGTGGATTGGAATAGTCAAAAACCATTTTGATATTTGTGGGTGATTTTGACAAGGTTCCTTGGGTGATACATGAAAGTTCATTATAACGATTTTTATAGAAAGTGTTATAGCGAACATATTGGTGCCATATTCAAGGTCATTGCTTTTATAATTTGGGAGTTATTGCAATAAAAGTAAGATAATGTGGATTGGAATAGTCAAAAACCATTTTGATATTTGTGGGTGATTTTGACAAGGTTCTTTGGGTGATACATGAAAGTTCATTATAACGATTTTTATAGAAAGTGTTATAGTGAATTCAAGCTCATTGCTTTTATAATTTGGGAGTTATTGCGATAAAAGTAAGATAATGATGATTAGAATGGTGAAAAACAGTTTTGATGTTTGTGGGTGATTTTGAGAAGGTTCCTCAAGTGAACATGTAAGTTCTTTATACAAAATTCAAAATTTTCGATTTTCGTTTTTTTTTGACATATTGAACGGATTGGTCGATTTTGATGAATCTTGCGTCATTTCATAGGCAATTTAATTTTTTTTTCAAGAATTTTTGTGAATTTTTAGACCTACCATGAACTCAAAAATTTTCCATTTTTAGACATTTTTCATAAAATTCTTTAAAACGCTGAATGGCACGATCGATTTCGATGAATCTTACACCATTTTATAGGGAATTCGATCTTTTTTCTTCAGGATTTTGTGTGAATTTTTTTCACAGCAAGTTTTCATGAAATTCTAAATTTTTTATTTTTTGACATTTTCCATCAAATTCTTAAAAGTTTCATCTTTTGAACTACTTGACCGATTTTGATGAATCTCACGCCATTTTATAGGAAATTCAATCTTCTTTCTTCAAGAATTTTAGTGAATTTTTATTCCTGCAAATTTTCCATGAAATTCGCAATTTTCGATTTTTAGAGATTTTTCATCAAATTCTTTGAAACGCTCTTACTTTTAAATGGCTTGACCGATTTCGATGAAGCTTACGCCATTTTGAAGAGAATTTGATCGTCTTTCTTCAAGAATTTTGGTGAATTTTTATTCCTGGAATTTTCCATGAAATTCGCAATTTTCGATTTTTAGAGATTTTTCATCAAATTCTTTGAAACGCTCTTACTTTTAAATGACTTTACCGATTTCGATGAAGCCTACGGCATTTTATAGGGACTTCGATCTTATTTTTTCAGGATTTTGTGTAATTTTTTTCACTGCAAATTTCCATGAAATTCGCAATTTTCGATTTTTAGAGATTTTTCAACAAATTCTTTGAAACGCTCTAAATTTCAAATGGATTGATCGATTTTGATGAAGCTCACGCCATTTTATAAAGAGTTCAACCTTCTTCCTTCAGGATTTTGTGTGAATTTTTTTCACTGCAAATTTCCATGAAATTCGCAAATTTCCATGAAATTCGCAAATTTCCATGAAATTCGCAAATTTCCATGAAATTCGCAAATTTCGATTCTTAGAGATTTCTCATCAAATTGTTTGAAACGCTCTTACTTTTGAATGGCTTGACTCTTGACCGATTCCGATATAACTTACGCCATTTTTTGGGAAATTCGATCTTCTTTCTTCAGGATTTTGTGTGAATTTTTTTCACTGTAAATTTCCATGAAATTTAAATTTTTTGATTTTTTGTCATTTTCCATCAAATTATTCATCTTCATCTTTTGAACGGCTTGACCGATTTTGATGAATTTCACGCCATTTTAAAGGGAATTCGATCTTATTTCTTCAAGAATTTTAGTGAATTTTTATTCCTGAAATTTTCAATGAAATTCGCAATTTTCGATCTTTAGAGATTTTTCATCAAATTCTTTGAAATGCTGTTACTTCTAAATGGCTTGACTGATTTTGATGAAAATTACGCCATTTCATAGGGAATTCAATCTTCTTTCTTCGGGATTTTGTGTGAATTGTTTTCACTGCAAATTTTCACGAAATTCCAAAATTTTGATTTTTTGACATTTTCCATCAAATTCTTTAAAAAGTTCCATGAAAGGCTTGACCGATTTTGATGAATTTCACGCTATTTTATAGGGAATTTGATCTTCTTTCTTCAAGAATTCAAGTGAATCTTTATTCCTGCAAATTTAAATGAAATTCTAAGTTTTCGATTGTTGTAAATTTTTATCAAATTCTTTAAAACGCTCTAACTTTGGAACGGCTTGACCGATTTTGATGAATTTTGCACCATTTAAAAAAAAATCGATCTTATTTCTTCAAGAATTTTTGTGAATTTTTATTTTTGCAAAATTACATGAAATTCGCAATTTCCGATTTTTTGAGATTTTCCATCAAATTCTCTGAAACGCTCTTACTTTAGAATGGCTTGACCGATTTCAATAAAACTAACGCCATTTTGCAGGAAATTCAATCTTATTTCTCCAAGAATTTTTGTAAATTTTTATTCCTGCAAATTTCCATGAAATTCGCAATTTTCGATTTTTTGAGATTTCCCATCAAATTTTCTGAAACGCTCTCACTTTTGAATGGCTTGACGGATTTCAATAAAACTTATGCCATTTTGAAGAAAATTCGATCTCATTTCTTCAAAATGTTTTGTAAATTTTTACTCCTGCAAATTTCCATGAAATTCGCAATTTTCGATTTTTTGAGATTTTCCATCAAATTCTCTGAAACGCTCTGACCTTTGTATGTCTTGACCGAATTTGATAAAACTAACGCCATTTCGAAGGGAATTTGATCTTATTTCTTTAGGAATTTTTGTAAATTTTTATTCCTGCAAATTTCCATGAAATTCGCAATTTTCGATTTTTTGAGATTTTCCATCAAATTCTCTGAAACGCTCTCAATTTTGAATGGCTTGACCAATTTCAATAAAACTTATGCCATTTTGAAGGGAATTCGATCTGATTTCTTTAAAATGTTTTGTAAATTTTTACTCCTGCAAATTTCCATGAAATTCACGATTTTCGATTTTTTGAGATTTTCCATCAAATTCTCTGAAACGCTCTTACTTTTGTATGTCTTTACCGAATTTGATAAAACTAACGCCATTACGAGGGGAATTTGATCTTATCTCTTCAGGAATTTTTGTAAATTTTTAATCCTGCAAATTTCCATGAAAATCGCAATTTTCGATTTTTTGAGATTTTCCATCAAATTCTCTGAAACGCTCTCAATTTTGAACGGCTTGACCGATTCTGATGAATTTTACGCCATTTTTTAGGAAAATCGATCCTGTTTGTTCAAGAATTTGTGTGAATGTTTATCCTCACAGAACCCTATAGAAAATCTTATCATTAACTTATTGAAAGCAATCTCAAGGTTTGATCGACGTTCAGCACCATTTGATGAATTTTAGCAATGTTATGGACCGTTTTTAGATGCCCTCAACGATCAGGGTGTCCCAAGCATAGACACATCGAATAACTCAAACAACAACTTCTCATTAATAACTGAGATTTTGGAATACCTAGCTGTAAAAACATGCGCTTAGCAATTACTCACCAATAACAGACCTTATCTGGTAATGGCAATGCATAAAATAACTAATAACAAGTTCATGTTTGAGTCTAAACCATCTACACCTTTTCTGCGAAAAATCACCATCACCGTAAATGGGGTTTCTCATCATTGTAAATGTAATGAGGTACACGTTGAAAGTCTTTGTATTCTCCCAAGAATGTCCACTAAAATATCAACTAATGGCAAATAATTTCCCCCGCAACCCATTGAAAATACCCAAGCCATTATAAATTCATACTTTCTGTTTACATATTCATTGTCGATCCAAGTCTATTCTAGCAAGGAAAAAGACATAACTGTACCGTTCGTTCCACGCCATTAACGCATGCCATTTTGACATCGCAGTTATCTCAGCAAGATAAGAGCCAAAAAATACGCCAAGCCAGGCTGAAATATTTTATATGTTTGCAGGGCCGAAAATTTTCGCATTTCTCGTTAAAGTTATACGTCAACCACGTCGCGCATAACTCGCACGGTAAGACAATGCGGTATTTTTCGCATTTCCAACTCTTTCAACAAAACCGATAGTGCCGCATAAGATATGTAAAAAGAATTCGCTCGTCAAGCCGACTACAATGGTTTATTAAAATCAATAATGATACCAGATATTCCCTGGACGTCAATAGCAGGATCGGACCGACAGAGTAATGTCTTTCGGTTTTGATAAAAATCTTAGCAGTGACGTGCCAGTTTGTCTTCGCCTTGTTCTCTGACGGATAATGGCATTCAATTTTTATTGATCTGAGATTGGAGAAAGGATCTTTAGATAACCGAAAATGATGTTGGCTATCGGAAACATGATAGGGCTTCGAAATAACGTTTGCATAAAGATATCGCGAGGCATGTGATTGAAATAATCGTTTTTCTAGTTGCTGTACCTTGACTTTAGAATGACAGACTCCATAGAATAACATTGATCGATGCAGTGTTCTAGAATTTTGGCCATGAAGCCCACTGCTCATACTATCGGCACCCCTGCACAGCTAGAGGAGGTGGTTCAGGAAGTCAACCGCACCCACGGCACCACGTTCTTCCTCTGAGGCAAGGTTTTCTCCGCTTCAGAAACCGCACTTCTAAAGATGAAATTCGCCAGAACCAACACCAACGTCAAGAAAATCTAGTGAGAGAGGAAAAATGACTACAAAGATTCCACCAATCAACCAGAATGAGGATTCAAACTGACCAGAGGTCGCACTAAAACAATTCTGAAGACGGGATCAGCGAACATTAGGATGAAGTGGAATTTCTCGAAGCCCATTTCGAGGAGCAGTTCTTCGATAACCAGGTGACACAATCAAGTTCTTCTCTAACAAAATCCAGGCTACCAATACCTCTCAGCCCCCCAGACTTAGCGTGGACAGAAAAGCCCCAGGTAAGAATCATGTATCCAATTGTGCTCTCAGGAAGCTCCCCCCAAACACCAGGGCATCTTGACACCAAAACAGATTAAGAATATCTACAAAGCTGAAGACTACCATCATCCCTAGCAAAAGTGCCAGAGAGGATTCTGGATTATAAGGAGAGAGCTACAGTATCAGGCCCACCATCCCTACCTTCAGCGAATCACCAAACCACCAGAAGTAGCCAACAGACGACTCAATATTGGTGCCCTGATGCTCAATGTTGCCAAAGCTTTTGCCCGTGTGTGACCCCCTCTACAAGTTTATCGCCTTCCACTTCCCATCAAGCTGTTGAATAACTTCTGTTGGCATTGAATCCGATAATCACAGCCGGCACAGCTTTCTCCACAAGCAATGCCAGAGAAGCAAAAGATCTCCATCACAAATGAAAATCGTCATCAAAAAACAGACAGCAGCTCCCAAGGAGACTATCAGCCTCCATCAAGCTGCACATATATGACGTCTACATCAGGCTTGACTTATGGGACTTCTATCTGAACTTCCAAGGCACCCGACCATAGAAAGAGAATGCAATCTTTCAAAAACTAAGTCCTACGGTTGGTTGGTTGAAAGCAAAGGTTTCTAACAATAACCTGATAGTGAGGACAAGGGCCACCAAATCAAGGCGCTCCTACCCATATAACCTTTTTTTTTTGTTCAGGGGTTCCGGCCCCAAGGAGAGGGATCTGAAACCAGACACCCCAAACCTCTCCTTCGCGTTAGGACGTCAGGGATATGCCCTTTGGTGTCCCAGTCTCCCCACTTAATTTGACTCTTTGGTACCGGGTTGCCTTCCGGAAGGCATCAAGAAATACAGGTTGGAATGCCAAAAACCCGATTCCCACCTGCACAGTCTGATCTCTAAGGCCTTGGAAAAATTAAAGAAAAAAAATATAAAAATACGAACAAGCTGGATCCTCTTCCAGCAGTGAATCGCGTGCGAGACGGATTTTGCCCTAGCTTACATATTAGCGCTTGGTGAGTTTTTTGTTGCCTACTTTCGAACGACCTAGCGACCTAGCTCAGAGAAATCTGCTGGATCGTTTTCCACCAGTGCTCTGAGCGCAGGATCGTCGTGTGTTGCGGCCAGATCAAAAGTTTTCCCGACCTTGGCTCTCATGAATTGGCGAACCGTTTGCCACTCCAGGGCTTGTCTGATCTCGGAAGGTCGGACTAACCATGGGGTGCCAACCGAATTTTTGCTTGATCCGTAACGCGTCAGACTGGAGGGGCGGAGTCTATGATGGACGCGGGTTCGATTTCCATGGCGGGAATTATTTTCTGTTCACCTATTCGAAAACAATTGAAGAAGTTTTAAAATATACAAACCTGAAAAGATTCCAAAAAAACTATAGGTTGTAATGGATCGATTGATTATATGAATATTTTGATGAATCCCTTTTGAAAGTGTGAATTTTCTTTAGACTGACTGTGAAGGATAGAGTCAAAAGATTTAATAAATTCCAGATTTTCTAGAAGATTAATCTTTGAAGGTATTCTGGACGTCCTAAGGAAGATTCAAACCAATAAAAAAAACGTGAATAATCTAAATATTCCCTCGTTTATCAACATTTGGAAGATTCTCATGAATCACTTTGTAGATTTTTATGATTCCAATGATTTTGTGGACTCAATAAGAAAAAGGTTTAGAGGATTTTGAAGATTCTGGAGGTGCTACAGAAGATTCCGACCAATCCAGACGTTGTAGAGAATCTGAAGATTCTCTTAATTATGGAGATTTTGAAGATTCTGATGGATCACTTTAAAGAATTGTTATTTCAGGAGTTTTTGAAGAAGATTTGGACGTAGAAGATATAACAAATTCCCAATTTCCTAGTGACCTTTGAAGATCTCAAGTTTTTGAAGATTCTGGAGGTGCTAGAGAAGATCCCCACAAATCTTAAGGTAGTCAATTCAAAAATTCAGCCAACTGAGGATCTTTCGAAGATTCTGTCCTATTGAAATGGAAGATTTTTGAAGATTCTGGACTTTATTAAAAGCGTTTTAAAGTAGAGGCTTGATCTGATGATTTTGAACAATATGCGTTAAGTGAAATAAAATAAAGACTTTGAAAGTTTCGAATTTTAAAAGATTTTGGTTTTAGATTAGGACCAACAATACCAACCAAAGAAGCATAAACAACAATAACCCTCAACAGTTTCCATTAAACAATAATTGCGTTAAAACAATAACTAGCCAGACATTTCTAGCTCGTTGCGCAATATAGCCTTTTACACTAGCTGGACTAGCAAATAAATAAAAACACCATTTTCCACTTTGGAAAAAAGAAAATTTAATTAATGTGCACGGGCTGCACCGACTCCCGCCATCGAATTTTCAATCACAAGCAAAGTTCAGATCGGGTTTATTCAATTCGCTCTCACTTAATAATGTCATTTCGGAAAATATTTCAAATGCTTTGCTGAAACCGGCAATTAGATGTGTCGAACTGATTTTTTTTTATTTGGGGAAAAACTGCCAGTGAAATGGCTTTTCGATCGGGTTTATTAAATTTTGAACTTGATGATGACAACTGTAGCTTTCAAGTGAAAAAGTGGAAACCAACTCAACCAGGTTAACAACCCTTTTTTCACGCAGTTCTTCAAATTTCTTTTACTTTGGTGAATAATTTTTGGAAAATTTTCATTATTTTTATTAATTATCATTTTTGTTTACCCCGGCGACTTTAGCAACTTCTACTCCGTTGCATAGTCACTGTTCTCTCAGTCAGTCTGTCCCAGCCCATGTGTGTATTCGTTCGGCGCTCCAGTCTAATGCAGTTTCGCCATGGTCATTTGTCGGAAGTATTCGGAAAATCGCCCGATATAAAGGCCGCCAGCGTGTGCTATTTGAATACACACTATAGGGACAGAAAGCGTTTTTACTTTTACTTTGTGTCAAGTCAAACCTAGTACAATAATTATTGTGCTGATTGTACTGATATTGAAATTCAAAACAAAGATATAGTACATTTGTCATTTTCCAGTACAATTGACACCTGCGTAGCCAGTTATCACTATTGTCATTGTTAGTCTGCGTGTATTCATTCAAGATAAACAGTGCTGCCAGAAGTGGGGATTCCTCCCTATAAGAGTATGGACGTGATCGAGTATTTCTTATAAGCAACAAAATGTAGGAAAAATCAATACTTCACGGTATTTTAGAAATTTTCACGCCGCGGTGATACCACGTTCCGTAAAGCAGTTGGCGCTCCATGGTTTGTCCGAACTTTCGAGATCATATATTAATATTCAATGGAATGTAATACCATCTTATTCAGATATTTCTTATGGATTCTGAGTAAATTAAATCCCATACATTTAGGATACAAAGTAAAGTTCACACTTTTACGTCGCTGTTTGTTTTACAGTGACTAATGCAAGAAACAAGACAAATGTAACATGACGGCTGAAACCGGAAATTTGAGTATTTCCGGCCCCGGTGGCTCAGTGGCTCGATCTTAGCTTGGCGTGCGGAAAGACCTGGGTTCAAATCCCAGCTCGGGCAAGCTTTTTTTATTAAGTCCTGTACTTTTTTACTGTTTTTCTGTCAGCAGAAAAATAATGTGTAGACCACGGCGATAAAGTGACATTTTTCCAGGCTAAAAGAAGAACTGTACGGGCGAGCTTTAACGACAATATACTATTTTTACAAAACAATATTTCACTTTTTTTTTTTGAAAAAATAAAAATGACAGTTTTTTTATATAGTTTTTTCCTATTTTTTTTATTTTTTAAATGAATTAAATTTTTAAATAAAATTACTTTTTTTATTATTTGATTTTATTTTATTGTTTGGAATCATTATTTTCACTATTGATTAGCGACTTTGAACTGTTTTTATTTTTTTGTAGGTGTTCTGTTTTAGTTTATCCAGCCAGCATTCCCTATACACAACATGGTGGCTGAAACCTGAAATTTGAGTATTTCCGGCCTGGTGGCTCAGTGGTTCCATATTAGCCTGGCGTGTGGTTCCTATTTTTTTCATTTTTTAAATGAATTTATTTTTTAAATAAAATTACTTTTTTTATTATTTGATTTTATTTTATTGTTTGGAATCATTATTCTCACTATTGATTAGCGATTTTGAATTGTTTTTATTTTTTTGTGGGTGTTTGTTTTTAGTTTATCCAGCCAGCATTCCCTATATCCCTATACTCAAAAATATAATTTTAAATAACTCTTTTTATCATTTAATCTGATTCTTTTGTTTCGAATTGCTCTCACTCCTGATTAACGAACTTTGATAGTTTTTATTTTCTTTTTTTGTTTTTTTTTCACCCATTCATCATAGATCCAGTCAGGTTCCATTCAAGATTGTTCTCCCCTTGAAAACTACTTTCTTTATGGTTTAATTCGATTTTTTTGTTTGTGATTAATTATTCTTACTCTTGCTTGATTGACGATTTTAAAATATTTTCATTTTATTTATTATGTATTCTTCTTTTTATGTTTTTTTCATCTACAACATATTTATCATAACTTTTTCCATTGTGTCCAGTCAGCACAAGATTGTTCTCTACTTAGGAATAAAAAATTAAAAAACACTTTTTTGGTCAATTTGATATTATTACAAATTTTCAACCGAAAATATCAAGTTGAAAAAAATTAAAAATTCGCACTCAAACAATCTTTGATTCTATCAAAACAAATAAAAATGACATAAAACTAAAAATTTGTAACTTCTACCAAACCACCATCAACTTCAATGCATTTATCATTATTTGTTTTGATAGAATCAAAGATTGTTAAAGTGCGAATTTTTAATTTTTTTCAACTTGATATTTTCGGTTGAAAATTTGTATAGACCCGTTTTAAAGGATGCTGAATCAAGTGGCGCGCACAGATTTTTTCTAAAAAAATCGCTAATATGGTTTTCTGAAATTTTGCTCTTAAAAACTAACATAGTAGGCCTTGAAGTCAAAATGGCGAAGGTCACTTTTTGCCAAGAATATACAATTTTTCGAGCTCTACAATCCAAAAAAAAAACGAACCAAATCGGTTAAGAAATAAACTATTTATCAGGGTGTTCCCAAAACAAATGGGTCACACTGTATGTTCTTTTTTTTGTTTATTCTATTCTACAACTTAATAATTATTATTTTTAGTTTAAAGTGTACTTCGTCAAGTGTTTCAAAATTTTCTTTGGCATTTTTATGTCCTTTTGGTTGATCTCAGTGCTGATTGTTAATGTTTTGAAAACCTAGTATTGTCTTTATTTGTTCTTCTATTTGCCATCACCACTTTTTCATTTTATCAAATCAATTCTGTACAAATATTTTTAATAGTTATTTATGGTACTAGTGTGTTGTGTTGAAAATAAGTCACGCGAGATAGATTAGGCTGAGTGGTATAAATCCTGAAGTGACTTGTGGAACATAACGCACGAGTGCCATGCAATGTTCTATCCAACAAATGGTGGAAATCATTTTTTAAGAGATAATTATCAAATGTAAGTTCAAGTGTCACAATGACTAGACAGTGACATGTTTACATTTTGGTCAACATAGGTTATTGTCTGTCTGGTTGCCACGGGAACGTGATAGGTTGTTTTTTTGTTTGTCACAGAAACGTGAGTTATAATCCATAACTCACTAATGACTAGTGATTTATGGATTATAACACACTAGTGTGTTATTTGACACATTACTTGTCCAAAATGACATCAATTATGACACCTATAACTATCATGCGATGCAATTATTTATTTGACTTGGCTTCTTTGTGTTAACAAGATGATATGATTTAAAAGTTTTCCAGTTTATTTTAAATTATCTCTCGTTTTTTAACTCTTTTTAACTCTTTTTACTCTACTTGGACAAATTGTATTCCAGAGTCAAAAAAAGTCTATCAAAAACCTAATATCCTGGCCAAAGAAGAATTTACAAAGATGCTTCCACATTATACCGATCGGCATGGTTCGGCTTAGGCCACATGGCAAACTCGAATCAGTGTGGACGAGACATTCCGACCCGAATCTAAGCCGAATCTAGACCAATTTACGTCAGTCCAAATCCAAGAAAGCCCAACCGAATTGTTGGAAATTTTACAGTGGGTTAGTCAATTCTAAGCACGTGATTGGTCAACAGCAAACACATGGTAGCTTTCTTTAGTTTCCTATAACACTATTTATGAAAGACAAAACGAAACTTGAATAAAATCATTTTTCCAAACACCAACAACAATTTAATTAATAACACAAACCCACAAAACAAGATAATGTCGTTGATATGGACGATAAGGATCGATGAAGTCAAAATGTATCAAATTTTAGCCGCGGCTGATGACCCAAGACGGTGTTTTTTGGGTACTTTCGCCAGCAGCAATGAGGTGTGTTTGGAAATTGAATCGATTGATCACGAGAAAGATAATATTTGAAACTATCTATTTTTTAAAGTATGTTTGGGAGGTCATTGACCAAAATGACCCTATGGAAAAAAAGTACAACTGAAAGTGGAAAATGCAGGTTAACTTTAGGTACCATGGTTGAAACCTTTGTCATTTCTCAAGTGCAGATGTTCATTCACTCATGATAAGCGGTACGACACTGACCAAATCCCGGCCCATAAAATACAGGATAACAATATCACAAATAGTCGTACCGAGCCGGGTATGACATACGAATATGTGTCCGTGCCGTTGTTCGTCCATCTTATTATACTTAAAGATCGAAGCCGAGATCGTCCGCTCGGTACCTGAAACCAGTTCTCATACGTAAATACCACTAAATATTCTCTCCGGCTTGTTCTCAAAAGGAAAAATCTTTTCAAATCGAGCCTATATTTCCCGATCTGTTATCCTGTAGAATCTATTTTACAAACATATATTTTTCATGTCAGTATTCGTATAATGGTCATTCAGATGCACGATCGATACCTATGGCGGCATATTTTTCTCGTTGGCTCCCACAACCGCCTTAATAAACCGGAACCGAATTAGTACTGCATCCCGTATTCTTAATATGTCAATTAGGTGTTGATCCAGCTATTTTGGAGGATGTTTTAGTAACACTTGATTTTAAATATGTGGGTGCCAAGTCGAGTCATCAAAATTTAATTTGAAAGACCACTTGAAAAAACCCTAATTTTGCGATTAATAAGATTGAAATGCGGGACGAGGGTGCTGATTTTATTTTTTTTTCAATAATTCAATTGAGCGTCAATTTTACTAAAAATTATATTAATAATGCAATAACATAGAAACACTACAGATTTTTTCAAGACATAGGAAAACAAAAGAAAGTTCGCCGAAAAAATGTATTTCGAAATTAATTTGTTGAGGTAGTTTCGGTCAAGATAGGTTAGTTTGGGTTAACGTGGATTAGTTCAGGTTAAGTTGGCTCAATTTTGGTTAAGTTGGATCAGTTTTGGTCAAATTGGGTTAGTTTTGGTCAAGTTGTGTTAGTTTCAATAGTTGAGATTTGCGGTTCATGAGATAATTGAAAAAATTAAAGTTGTTTTGATAAGTTGAGTTAGTTTGGGTAAACATGGATCAGTCTCAGTAAAATTAGCTCAGTTTACGTCAAGTTGGGTTAGTTTCGTTTAAGCTTGGTTACTTTTGGTCTCCGAAGCATGCCAGACAGTGCGTAGATGCGGAGTACTACCCATCTGCAAAACTGGTGACCACAAAGCGGGCACGAGCAAGTGTGCAGTATATAGGGAAGCCCTAGCCTTCAAACGAAGAGTCAGTAGAGCCTCGTCAAGCCAAGAACAATATAAAGAACCCATAACGCTCCCCCTAACAGAAGCGCCCACGTGAACAGATGCTACGAGGCTCATGACCTCCTCTCAGCCACTGCCAACCAACTAGCCATAGACATACTAGCAATATCAGAGCCGAACCCCAGGTCTACACAAAGCGGACTCTGGCATTTCGACCTAAACGCAGATGCTGCTCTGGGACTAGGGAACGGGGACATCTCCTGCCTTGGAACAGGGACAGGGGACGGCTTTGTATGGACAGAGCTCCAACAGCTCATCATTTTGAGCTGCTACTTCCCACCAAATCATAGCACAGAGGAATTCAGAATCCCTAGTTGAACTCCTGGATAAGACCAACAAAGACTTCATAATTACCGGCGATTTCAACTCCTGCGCAACCGACTGCGGCATGCACACCACAAACAGGAGAGGTAACATAATGTTGGGATGGATGGCATCAAAAAATCTTGTAATTCAAAACAGAGGGTAGGCAACCACTTTTTTAAAGCCAGGCGCCAGCTCCATAGTGGATCTGACAATCTCAAGGGGCCGTAGGCACGAAGATCAGAAACTGGAGGGTTGCGCCTACCAAACCGCGTCCACGGACGCTATCCTGGTATTGACAGAGACACCCCTGATGGACCTCCTTGCGGAACATTAGAAAAAAAGGCCACCAAGGCTGAAGCAGAAGCTCTGCTGATGAAAGACTGGCAAAGAAGGTGGAAAACAGCAGGGATCTACAGGATCATCTCAAACATGAAAACCTGGCTGGAAAGAAAGCACGGAGACACGGACTACTACCTGACACAAATAATGACCGGGCACGGTAGGTTCCAAGATTACACATATGACATTAACAAAACAGCAGACAACGAGTGTATCTACTGTGGGAACACGGACAGTGCGGAACACACCTTTTTCTACTGCAGGCTCTGGCACTACTGGCACAACAACCCCAGTTGCAAAAGATAGTCATTAACGATGATAACTGGCCAGGGACATAATTGTAAAGAAGAGCGAAGATGAAGGACATGAAGTAGGTAAAAGATAAAGAAAAAAAACACACACACGAAAACGATTCCATGTGATGCCGTGACTTGAGCAGAGGAGAGGAAGTGGGACGGTAACAACAACTTATGCCGCCACTGGGTTTACACGGTCGGCCACTGCCCCCTGCAGTCTTGGGTAGGAAGAGCTCTGAGAATAACACCTTACCAGAGTGTCTTGAAACTCCTGGAATGGGACCAGGAAGATTCACCTTCAACCTGACTAAAAAAGCAAGAAGGACGCCTTGATTATGGTAGATTTCAACGCCAGTGCAGCAGAATGGGGCATGCCAAGGACAAACAACGGAAGGGTAGTACTCTTGGAGTTCATGGCCTCAAAAGATCTGGTATTCCGGATAGGCGTGTCCAGCTCCATAGTCGATCCTACCTTGACCATGTGCAAAAAAATCTTGAGAATTGCCAATTGGGAGTTCTTAACCAGGAGACAATGAGCGACCACCAATACATCTACTGCGAGGTCTCTAGTGACATCAGAAGTTATCCACCAGCCAAACTGCAGACGCACTGGAACCCCAAGAAACTGGATTTGAAGAAGATGGAAGACTTTGTCACGGGTATATCTGTCAGCCTCAGATCAAACGTCGCAGAGCAGCGGAATCTCTTCCTAAATAAATTATATGATGCATCAATGCCCCACTATACTAAAAGCTCTAACAGAAGACCCAGGATTCGCTAACTTACCTAAAAGCCAAAAGGAGCATTACTAGAAATAATCGCAGACATTCCACGAAAAAAGAGTCGGATAGAGAACAATTTGCAAGGCATCATAGGAAAGATTTGAAGATAGCCATTCTGAACACCAAAAGGAATTGCTGGAGGAAGCTGTGTGAAGAAATTGATGAAAACTGCTGGGGAGGTGGCTAAAAAATCGCCACAAGTAAACTGAAGATCTTGACAATTCGCGCCCTGCATGACTATGGAGTGTGCCTTAGGGAAAGCAAGGGAGCAACAAGACCCCAAACGACATGGACCGAATCAAACTACAGAGCACAAGAGATTCCAGAGCTCACGGAGAGGAGATTGGAGGCGAGCCTAAGGCTAAAACCTCACAAAGCTCCTGGTCTAGATGGCATTCCAGTGGACATCCTGAAAGCGGTATCAGTAGAGTGCCCAGAATTTTTTATCGGGGTGTTTGAACGTATCCTCAAAAGTGGAGAATTCCCTACGGTCTGGAAAAAGGCCAAACTGGTCCTAATAGAAAAACCTAAGAAGTCCACGCATTTTATATTTTCAAAATGATAGTGACCTTTTGACCTTGGAACTAAAACCCGCTCTAATTCAAGCAGCAGTGCCAAGTTTAGTTTTTTTAGACATGTCTGGGGTTTTGTTCGATAGAGCCTCCAATTTTAGAGTCACCGGCCCTAAATCCTTCAAACGTACTAATTCCATAACCTAATAATAAAGTCCTTTTTAGCGACGGCAATCTCTAAATGCCTGCGCAAACGTACATTCTCCTTATTTGAGCACGGCATAATGCATCAGTGGAAAAGTTCGCAAGATCAACATGGAAAATTCTCGTGCTGTGTTAGATTTAATTGAATGAGGAACGGCCCAGCGCTAACTTTATTTTATATTAGTTAGTCGTAATGGACGGATCAGCGTTTGCGGATTTTAATTAGTTTGCAGATTTAAGCGAAAAAATACACTCCGGCTATTTTGCTTTTGCACACTGATTGATTTTCCCTGTGCTCCAGGGCCGTGAATTAGTATGTTGCGCATTGTATCGCCCCCTTGGAACATCATTCCAGACGTCAAATTCAGACGCTCCCGTTTATTCGCTCTTGGAAAAGATTTATGTTACCCGCGAATGCAGCAAACGGGATTAGAAAATGCATTGCAATAAATCGAAAACGAGTTTTCTTCATGTGGTTAAGATGGTTGAAATGGGAAGAAAAGAACAAATTTGGAACTGAATATGAATAAATCACCTATCCGAGTGGATAACAAATCATTTATTGTGTCATTGAAATACTACAGACTACAGCCTACAGCAGGAGGCAAGGAAGACGTGCTAAATACTCAAAACAGTCAACTAATAACTTAAAAGTAGCTTTATCCGTCTAGTTCAAAGTTTGCGCCTGCACATGCAGGCGCATTCTATCTAATATGCTCAATAAATTTGATATTTTTCAATAAACTTCACCAAAAATTTGACGCTATTCAAAATCCATCGTTAACAATGCAATAATTTGCGCCACCCTGTATATTGATAAGGGTACGTTTAACGGGAAAACTCTTTAGATAAAAATTGTTGGAAATTCACTCATGTTCAATAAGTGTTCTTTAAGATTTTCCAATAAACTTCACCGTTTTTGAGTTATTCTCCAAACAGTTGACACTATGTATTTGAAACAATGCGATAATTTGCGCGCCCTGTATACTGATAGGTAAAAATACAAATTATAGGAAATGTATTCATCTTTGTAATTTCTTTTGAAATTTCTCAATAAACTTCATCGCTTTTGAGTTATTCTCCAAAAAGTTGACATTATTTTGAAAATATAATATGTGTCACCCTGTATATTCACAAGAATACGTTTAACGGGAAAACTCTCCAAATAAAAATTGTAGGAAATATACTCATGTTTAATAAATGTTCACTAAGATTTTTCGATAAACGCATCACCGTTTTTGAGTTATTCTCCAAACAGTTGACACTATGTATTCAAAAAAGTGCAATAATTTGCGCCGCCCTGTATATGGATGGGGGAAAATGAAAATTATAGGAAATTTATTCATGTTCGATACATTTTTTTGAGATTTTTCAATAAACTACATCGCTTTTGAGTGATGCTCCAAAAAGTTAACACTATTTTAAAAATATAATATGTGTCTCCCTGTATATTCACAAGAATACGTTTAACGGGAAAACTCTTTAAATAAAAGATTTAGAAAATCTACTCATGTTCAATAGGTGTTCTTTAAAATTTTTCAATAAACTCCACCGTTTTTGAGATATTCTCCAAACATTTGACACTATGTATATATTTAAAAAAATTCAATAATTTGCGCCGCCCTGTATATTGATAGGGAAAAATAAAAATCTCGATAAAAATTATAGGAAATTTATTCATCTTTGATAAATTTCTTTTGAGATTTTTCAATAAACTTCATCGCTCTTGAGTTATTCTCCAAAGTTGACACCATTTTTAAAATATAATATGTCTCACTTTGTATATTGACAAGAATACGTTTATCAGGAAATTTACTCTTGTTCAATAAGTGTTCTTTAAGATTTTTCAATAAACTTCACCGTTTTTGAGTTATTGTCCAAACAGTGGACACTATGTATTTGAAAAATGCAATAATTTGCGCCACCCTGTATATTGATAGGGGAAAATAAAAATTATGGGAAATTTATCCATGTTTGATGAATTTCTTTTGAGATTTTTTAATAAACCATGGTTTTTTAGTAATTCTCCAAAAAGTTCACTATTTCAAAAAATGTATTTATATGCGTCACCCTGTATATTGATAAGAATACGTTTAACGGAAAAATTCTTTTGATAAAAATTGTAGGAAATCTACTCATGTTCAATAAATGTTTTTTAAAAGTTTTCAATAAACTTCACCGTTTTTGAGTTATTCTCCAAACAGTTGACACTATGTATTTAAAAAAATGCAATAATTTTCGCCACCCTGTATATTGATAGGAGTAAATAAAAATCATGGGAAATGTATGCATGTTTGATGAATTTTTTTTGAGATTTTTCAATAAACCATGGTTTTTAAGTAATTCTCCAAAAAGTTGATACTATTTTAAAGAAAATATTTATTTGTGTGACCCTGTATATTGATAAGAATACGTTTAATGGAAAAACTCTTTTGATAAAAATTGTAGGAAATCTACTCATGTTCAATAAATGTTCTCTAAAAGTTTTCAATAAACTTCACCGTTTTTGAGTTATTCTCCAAACAGTTGACACTATGTATTTAAAAAAATGCAATAATTTTCGCCACTCTGTATATTGATAGGGGTAAATGAAAATTATGGGAAATTTATTCATGTTTGATGAATTTCTCTTGAGATTTTTCAATAAACCATCGTTTTTGAGTAATTCTCCAAAAAGTTGACACTATATTTCAAAAAATGTATTTATATGCGCCACCCTGTATATTGATAAGAATACGTTTAACGGAAAAACTCTTTAGATAAAAATTTTAGGAAATCTACTCCTGTTCAATAAATGATAATAATAATAATAATAATCTTTATTTAGCATAAAAAAGCTACAAAATCTCACAATATTAAGTAATAGTTAAAAAAAAATGGTATTGTAGGTATAATAATTATAAAAGTGTACACTAAAATCTTAAATCTAATACAATAATTATTAGCTTAGTATACAGAAATGAATCACCACACTAAAAATGTTCACAAACGTGTTTCCTCAATAAGCGTTTGAACTGGTTAAAATTATCACAGGTTTTCAAGCTAGGAGGAAGCTTATTGAATTCTTGAAGTCCTTTTTGTAATATTGAATTAAGCATTTGACTAGAATTGCATTTGTTATATAAAATAAAATCATCGCGCTGCCTTGTCTTATAATTATGTACATCATTAAAATATTTGATTTTATCACAGATATAAGGTGGTAAAATTTTTCTCTTAATTTTAAATATAAAGACATTTACATTGTATATAACTTTTTGCTTAACTGATAAAATATTTAGTACATTTAACATACATTGTATAGGTGTATAACGATTACATTTTAAAATTACACGCATTGCTCTGTTTTGAATTTTTTGAAGCTGATCCAGTTTATAATTGGGCACACTATACAACAGAGTTGAGCAAAACTGAAGGTGAGGCGCCGCGATTGTGTTATATAATAACATTTTTGTATACATTGACAAACTCTTTCCTATTCTGGCGATAAATCCAACTTTTTTCGAGAATTTCCGCATTATATAATCTGCATGGGCGCAGAAAGTCAAAGTGGGATCGAATATGACTCCTAGGTATTTAATTTCATTTTCATAGGTGAGTTTCTCTGCATTAATATTAATGTCAATATTATTTACATTAATTTGACTTAGTCTAGATTTTTTCCCAAATATACAAAATTTTGATTTGCTGGCGTTTAGACTCAGCTTATTACTACACAGCCAAGAATAAATTAACTTCAGTTCTTTGTTCATCACATCCTGCATTTCCATGATATTTTCACCCACTAAATATAACATCGTATCATCAGCAAATAGAACGATCTTACATTGTTTTAGCACTCTAACCATGTCGTTGATATATATTAAGAACAACAAAGGGCCTAACACAGTTCCTTGAGGTACACCAAATGTTACATACATAGATTCAGAAACAGCGTTATTAAATTTAACTTTCTGGGCTCTATTACTGAGATACGATGTAAACCAATTCATGACAGTGCCTTCTATCCCTATCTGCTCTAGTTTGTACAATAAAATATCACGATTTACAGTCTCAAATGCTCTCTTAAAATCAAGGAATATAGCTAAAACATAATTATCACAGTCAATCGCTTTGAGGAAATCATCACATACATTTACTATAGTAGACTCACACGAATGACGTTCACGGAAACCGGATTGGTTAGGAACTATTATATTGTTTGTATCACAGTGACTTATAAGCTGTTCTTTGACAGTCAGTTCCAGTAATTTCTCATATAAAGGAACAGTATTAATGGGTCGAAATTCATTATGTTTATTCGTATTTGAAACTTTTTGTACTGGAATCACGATCGATGTTTTCCAGTCTCCAGGGAAAACTCCAGTGGATAAAGATGAATTGATCACGTCCAGTAATCGATCACCAACCACAAAGCAGGCATCGCTCAGTACTTGTTTTGATAGACCATCAGCACCTCCTCCAACATTCCTTAGACTTTCAAGAAGTTCCTTCATTTTAGACATTGATATTCTCTCAAAACTAGAGAACTTTACCAGTACGGCCTTCTCCGGGCGAAATGTGTATACGGTATTTGGTATTTCACTGATTATTTGAGATATACTGTTGATGAAATATTCGTTAAATTGAGTTGCTATGTGTATATCTCCTGTAACAGTTGCAGTTTCGAAGATAATGTTTTTACATTTATTCTGCTTTTTACCTGGTAGTAGGGTTTTGAGATTCCTCCATAGCTCATTAGGATTGGTCTTATTTCCGTCGAGTATATCCTGGAAGTACTTTTCCTTATTCTGCCTTATACCGTTAACAACACTATTTCTTTTTCGTTTGTATTGTTCCCATGTATCCCGACAGTTGTCAAAAGTTGCTCTCCTGTACAGCATATCACGCTCTTGCATCATCCGCTTTATTTCGTATGTTATCCATTTTTTATTCTCATACTTGTGACTTGTACGGAGTTCCAGTATTGGACACATATGATTTAGAATTGTTTTAACGTCACTTATAAAGGTGTTCGCCAAAACATTAACATCAGAAACATTATTGTCCCATGGTTTTCCAGTCAAATAATTCTGCATCTTGTCTACGTTATAGTTCTTCATCGACCTTTGGTAAGAGATAATATCACATTTTTCTTCAGTCTTTTGTTCAAGTTGCACAGTTAAAATAGAATGATCACTAATCTTTGGTGTTGAATGTACTTTATGTTCCGTATTTTTGTCATTCGTGATAATATAGTCAATAAGGGTTTCACTTCTGATTGTTACACGCGTCGGTGAGTTCACCATTTGGTAGAATCCAGCCGTATACACTTTATTTAAAATTTTGTTTCCATAAAAGGAGTTTTTCGACAGGTCAAAATTAAAATCACCCAAAATAAGCTGAACGCAGTCAAGTTCACTAATTTCATCCAAAAATTGAGAAAAATAATCGACGAACTTAACATCTTCCGTCTGAGGTGGATGGTATAAAACAGTACACATGTAATTAATATTTGACATCGAGAATGTAAAAGACAATGACCATACATAATTTTCCACACATTTGACAGATACTAACTTATATTTGGTATCATCTCGGATGAGCGCGATTACACCTCCAGTTCTCCTATTCATAGTGACAGATTGTTCGAAATGGTATCAATCGACTCGTAATTCACTAAGATCAATTTCTTCACAGACATGTGTTTCAGACAGAAGCACTATCTTCGGTTTCCAGTCATTGATTAATAACAATATATGATCTTTGTTGTTGAGATAGCCTTGACAGTTAAAATAAACTAAACTGGATGTGAAAACAATGTTATAGTCTAATTGCTATCTTAAAAACTTACTTCTTTGTAACTGCTCTATTTTCTTGTAAGTTTCACAGTTGCTCACGTCCCATACCACATGATCAACATTCAGGTTCAATCCATACTTTTTATTAGACAGTACACAATTTGCACATTTACTCACATTGCTATCACAGTCTTTGAGATCATGGTTTCCACAACACTTGGCACAAACTTTGGTCTCTTTGCAGTCTTTTTTTAGGTGTCCGTATTTAGAACAGTTGAAGCACCGAATAATACCATAATCGTTGAACACTCTACATCTGCTCCACCCTATATTCATTCGTTCCTTATTGATAAAAACATTGTATGATGTCGCATCTACTTCACATATCAGGTTGAATTTATTATTAACAACATTTGTTTTGCGAAGAATTTTGATATTCAAGAGTTCATTATTGTTTTCTAAATCATTTTGTTTCTTTATTTTATGTATCAATTCATCATCACTGCAGGAATATTCGTGCTCATTGATTCCGATTGCTTTTATTCTGTGGTTACGTGTCTTCGGTCTGTCAACTTGATAATTTTCCCCAAGTTTGCTTTGGATTTCCGCCTGAATGTTGCTGATCTCTTTTTCAGTACCACAACTCAAAATAAGTCCACCACTCTTTGTAGGACGTCCCATTGAAACTCCTGCTCCAATCTCACTAGGGTTAATTTTGGTCCTAAGGTCTTTTTTAATTTGTACAGCACTGCTTTGTTCACCCTTCTGTTTGACTACTAAAATCTTTGAGTCATTTTTTGGCATCAATGTAGCAGCTGCATATGATTTAATTGTATCAGGGGCTGTAGCAATTTCATAATTTTTTTGTTTTTTTAAATCAAATAGCTCTTTTTTTAACTGAGTATTCTCACTAATCAAAAAATCAATTTTTTTATTCATTTCAGCTGTATTATTGACCAGCATTATTAATGTTTGATGCATTTGGCTGATATCTAATTCACCTTGATCACTGTTGTCATCCATTCTGCTCCGCTTCCTTGTCTTTTCTCCCTTTCCAGATATTTTTTCACAGCTATTTGTTTCGCATTTTTTACATTTCCAGACCATTTTTCTCAAGTGGAAACCACGAGGCTCAACGTTTTCACATTTACCATGATAAAATTTTTTACAGACGGTACATTGAATAACTGTCTTTATATCATCAAAATCCAGTTTACAATCAGCACAGTTATCATTATTTGAATCATTTTCATTTCCTTCCATCAGTCCGAACTCGGTCACTAGAAACGCACTTTTTGTTGCTGCTTATCAGTCCGTGTTCGATGATTTGTGTACAGGAATAGTTCACTTTTTGGCGATTTATTTGTGATGGAATTCAGTTATTCACATGATAAAAACATATAATAGATTCACGAATGGACAAAATATATACGAATAAAATAAAACATTTACTTTTGAATTACTTCCACTAACTTAATCAGTTTTATTGAGGAGCCGAAATAAACACGTCCGTTCAGTTCCGTTGATCTTTAAAAATGTTCAATGAACTTCACCGTTTTTGAGTTATTCTCCAAACAGTTGACACTATGTATTTAAAAAAATGCAATAATTTTTGCCACTCTGTATATTGATATGGGTAAATGAAAATTATGGGAAATTTATTCATGTTTGATGAATTTCTTTTGAAATTTTTCAAAAAACAATCGTTTTTGAGAAATTCTCCAAAAAGTTGACACTATTTCAAAAAATGTATTTATATACGTCGCCCTGCATATTGATAAGGGTACGTTAAACGGAAAAACTCTTCAAATAAGAATTGTAAAAGATCAAATCATGTTTAATATTTCTTCGAAGATTTTTTGGTAAACTTCAACATTTTAGAGATTTTTTTTTGTATAATAATGAGGGTATGTTTAAGGAGAAAACTCTCCAAAGTAATTGTAGGAAATTCACTCATACTACAAAATATTTTGATGATTTTTAACATCCTGCTACTAGAGCACACTTTCAACTTTTTTCATTTGTTTACATTTTTCGTTTTTTTTTCAACGGTAACACTGACGCAAATAAGTCGTATCCTCAAAATATAAATAAATCCAATATTTTTATAGAATTTATTGATAAGAGGCTCTCTTTGTGAAATTTGTAAAAAATGGATGATTTCCTGGTACTCAAAATATAAGGTGAATGTTTAAAAAAATAACAAACATAATATTTTGTTTTTTTCTAATTTATTAATTTTTTTACTTTTATCATCGTCTTATTATTATTAGCATTATACTTCACAATGTTGATCATTACACAATATGCTATTTTTGAAGATATAACTAGCAGATTTTTTTTTAGTTTTCTCAATTATTTAATTTTTTCATTATTCAATTTATTAATCAAAGTTATATTTGAGCTAATCATCACTTCACTAAAAGACATCAAACGTTGTTTTTAACGCAATTTTTTTTTTTTTTTTTTTTAGTTCTTCGTATTTTCTTCTGGCGTGGACTATGTCGCTAATAATCTATTTCAGAATTCAGAAGTCCCCATAAATGTTTTTCTAGTTTATTTTATTTTTTTCTCTGTCTATAGAAAAGTATCATGGTACAATTCTAATTACTTGCAATTATAACCTAAAAATCCACAATAATATGATATTTTCCTTTTTTTTTATTTCTTTTATTATTCTTCATATATTTGACAAATTTTTCAAAAGGAAACACAGATGATCTCTCAGTTTTTTTACTTTAAATGCATTTTGTTTTTCTCTTCTTCTATCATCAAGTGATATTTTTTAAATCTGTTTTTTATTATTCACTTTTTTTTATTTTTGAATCTCTTTGTTGATTGGAGAAATTTTCAAAAACTAAGTGATTATAGGTACTTAAAGTTCACAAAACAATTTGCTGTTTTTGTGAAGAAGCAAACATGTTTTTATTTTTTTTTTATTGTCAGGGGGTGGCGCCCGAGGTAAGGAAAATACGATTTTTCCTCCCCGTCGAAAATTTCCGGAAAATCCATGGTAGCGTTACAATAAAATACAAATGAAGTAATTTTTTCATTGAACGATTTTGCTTTTTCCAATTCGCTAATTGAATAAATAGCACCATCAACCTGAACAAATTCCTTTATCTTTTGGTGAGGACTGTGTCAATATGATTAAATTTTTTTTTCTAAACACCAAGCCTGAACATTTCACTGTTTGCAAAGCATTCCCACGAAATCACCGACACCTTTCAACTGTACATACGTCCAGGGTAGAAGGCCGTATAATTTTCCCCGAGATAACGTAAAATTTATTAAATGTTAATGCACAAATTATACGGCCGTACTTAATCATAAATCATTGCAACAAACGGATCCGTGACTGCCAAATTAAAACGTTCGGATGAATATAATTGTATATATTTTATTGATGTGCTCATAAATGTTTTAAAACCATACATTTCGTTTCAATCATGAACGATCAAGGTGGTCCCCTGGGGGTTCCGATGCACGCCCCTTAATATGACCACCTGTGCCCCTTAACGACAAAATGTGAAACGTGGAAATCCTTTCAGGTTCCCATAAAGAAATGTTTGGCGGAACCGCTTCATTAACACGCCAGCATGAATGGCTTTGACGAGTCGTCACTGGGCTCTTGCAACCCTCAGTACCACTTCACACATGTCGGACGGCTTGTTCTTATTATTTTCGCACCTCGGTCATTCAATACAACGGGCCCGACAAAAAAATCACTCCGTGTGGATTTATTATGCGATTATTGAAAGTGGCGTGTAAACAATTTGAGAAAATGGGCCCATACACCCGTGAAGGATTGGGTTTCCACAGTTAGGTGGTGAACCGCCATCTTAGATTTTTTAAATTATTGCTTGGTATGCAGTTTCAAGTGTTCCCAAACAAGATCTTCGGACCGATAGAGTCACAAAACTATTTTTTTTTTATTTCAACTCAAAACACTCATTTTTTTTAATGTTTCTGAAAAACGAACTGGTTGTTCGTCTTTTTTTTCTGTAGAATATTGCCTCGATATTTCCTGAACATTTCACATAACTATCTAAACACAGGGATAAATTTTCTGTTAAAGTCTTCGGATGATTTGTGAGGGAAATGAGCAGTGACCTTGTCATTCTCTAAAATGGAAAATTTCCTTCCCTTCCTTTATAACTCAGACATTTTTTGGCGAATTTTGTAAAGTAAAAAGAGAAAATACTTGAAGAACATTCTAAAATCACCCTGTATATTTGCAATTGGACTGACAGTCTTTTGAAAATTCACACGGGACAGTTTGTGGCATCTTCATTTTTCCTGAATTAAAAATAGGCCAATTTTTTAAAAATTCATCTCAGACATGTTTTGACAAATTTTGGAAACTATAAAGACAAAATACTTGAAAAACATTCTTGAATCACCCTGTATATTTGCAATTGAACAGACAGTATTTCTGATACGGGACAGTTTGTGGCATCTTGAAATTTTTCTGTTTAAAAAATAGGACAACTTACAAAAATTCATAACTTGGTCAATGTTAGGCGGGTTTTGGAATTTGACATATCAAAATCTTCAAAAATCACCCTGTATATTTGCAATTGGACAGACGGTCTTTTGAAAGCTTATACGGACAGTTTGTGGCAACTTGATTTTTCCTGAATAAAAAATAGGTCAATTATCAAAAATTTATTACTCAGACATTTTTTGAAAATTTTTGAAAACTATGAAGACAAAATACTCTAAAAACATTCTAAAATCACCCTGTTCATTTCCAATTGGACAGAGAGACTTTCAAAAGCTGATACGGGACAGTTTGTGGCATATTGAAATTTTTCTGTTTAAAAAATATAACAATTTTCAAAAATTCATAACTCGGTCATTTTTTGGCGGATTTTGAATGTTGACATATCAATTTTTTTAAAAAACGTTCAAAAGTCACCCTATATATTTGCAATTGGACAGACAGTCTTTTGAAAGCTTGCCAAGGAATGAAAGAATCATGATTGTGGGAGATTTCAACATTGACTTTCTGGATTCGACTTCCCACTCTAGGTTGGCATTATCAATGTTACTGCAATCATATGATATTACAATGCATGTTAATCTACCCACCAGAATTACTGGAAGATCTGCTTCTCTTATTGACTATTGTTGCTCTAACTTGGGCGTGATGATCGAATGTCTTGTTGAACCATCCGGTATTTCGGACCATGAATTGATAACTGCAGGTATGTACCTAAACAAATTTCCCATCAGACAAAAATGCAGGATGGGACGCCTCTTTAGCACCACTAACTATAAAAAATTTGGTGAACTTTGTTCTTCCGTTGATTGGTTCGAGATTTTTAGAGTGTTCGATGATGTCTCCTCTCCTGTGACTTCGTCGTTGCATCCCTTGAATTCTTTTCATTGCCTACTCAGACATTGTTTCTGTAAAGCCTTTCCGGTCCAGAAGATTAATTCAAAAAAGAAAAAATTGTGGATCACTAAAGGTCTGCGGACGTCTTCCAGAAACTTGAGGTGTCTTCATAGTATGAAAAGATTCACTACCAATCCCGCTTTCCATGCATATTTCCGCCGTTACCGTTTAAATTATAGGCATCTGGTAAGAATTGCAAAGGAGAAATACTATAGTGAACGATTCAGCAACTCCCGTAATCTCCAAAGAGAGAGCTGGTCCATAGTTAACGAGATTAGAGGGAAAAGCAGGGCATCTACTGTACCTTCCGTGTCTCCTTCTTGTTTGAATGACTTTTATTGTTCGATTGCTGAGTCCTTAACCAGGAGTATACTTGCAAATACTGATCCTCTGATATACTTGGAACATCACAACGCAGTTGGAACTTTCTTTTTTATCCCAACTGACGAACTTGAAATTCGGGATTGTCTCCTTGAGATTGGCAATGGTGGATCTTCTGGTGAAGATGAACTGTCTGCAAGGATCTTGTTGTCGCTTCCTGGGAGCGCAGTTTCTGCTTTGGCGGAGGCAATAAACTATTCATGGAATTCTGGCCTGTTTCCCTCTTGTTTGAAGATAGCAAAGGTTATTCCAATTCACAAGGGTGGTGCCCTTGATGATCCCAATAATTTCCGGCCTATTTCACTTCTGTCAGTCCTGTCTAAACTTATTGAGAAGCTTGTGAAGAGAAGAATGCTGACCTTTCTCAAAACTAATAGTATTTTACACCCAAATCAGTATGCATATCAATCCGCTTCGGGAACTACTGATGCTATTTACAACTTACTGGAGACGGTTTACTTGGGTATTAATGATGGTGAGAAGGTGGCAACTGTATTTTGTGACTTGTCTAAAGCTTTTGATTGTGTTAATCACCAGATTCTTTTACAAAAATTACATGTGTATGGCTTTAGGGGTATTTCCAATGATTGGTTCGGGAGTTTTTTGTCTGAGAGATTTCAGCGAGTTGTGGTTGGTCAAGCTACATCTGATTTATCCATTACGAGATGGGGAGTCCCACAGGGCTCTGTTCTTGGTCCACTTTTATTTTTGTTATATGTAAATGATTTGCCGCGGTTGCCAATCCGGGGTACTATCACCCTCTTCGCTGATGATACGTCTATTGTTTGGCGCCATAAAGATGCTGCTCAATTAGAGGAGGTTATAACAGCTGACATGGTTCTAATCAAAAACTGGTTCAATGCCAATCTTTTAACTCTTAATGTAGATAAAACACACCTCATTTCCTTCAAGGGATCCGTTGATGCGGCTCTTATTGACTCTTGTCCATTGGCTCAGAGTAGCTGTTCCAGGTTCTTGGGTGTAATGGTCGACAGAGATTTAAAATTTGATCAGCATATTGCCAGGGTCTGTGGGCGTGTGGCATCTGGGTGCTATGCTGTTGGTGTTGCTGCGGGAGAGCTGGGCTCTGGAGTGGCGAGAAGTGTGTATCACTCTTTGGTGGAGTCACACTTACGCTACGGAATTGCATTTTGGGGAAATGCTAGTCAATGCTTATTGAATTCCTTGTTTGTCCTGCAGAAGCGGGCGGTTCGTTCCTTGTATGGTGTGCCTCCTCGCGAATCGTGCAAACCCCTGTTTACGAGGTATAAAATATTGACCCTGACGTCCATTTTCATTTTGGAGGTAGCAACTATAATTTTCAAAGTGCAGAGTAGATTGCCTCGTCCTTCTCATGATCATTCGACTCGTCAGGGAAGCAATCTCCTTCTGGTCAGACCGTCATCATCCCTTATTAAAAAATCCATTATTTATGATGGACGTAGAATTTTCAATTCTCTGCCTTCAGGAATAACTCGTAGCACAACAGTTAAAAGATTTAGGACACTTCTATGCAGGTTATTGTATGTGAAGGCTTATTATAATTTATCAGAATATTTTTGTGATACTTTTTAGATTTTATTCATACTAAACTTGTCTTCGTTATATTGTTCAATTTTATATGCATGTTATTCTTAAATGTATTTTAACCGTATTTTAATATTTTATGTACCATTTTTTAATTGATTCTATAGTATACAGTGCTTTGTCAACAAATGACGTTCATTTATGACAATAAAGTATTTATCAATACTGGACAGTTTGTGGCAACTTGATTTTACCTCAATAAAAAATAGGTCTATTTCCAAAAATTTATAACTCAGAAATTTTTTGACGAATTTTGGAAACTATAAAAATAAAATACTTGAAAAACATTCCAAAATCACCCTGTATGTATATTTCCGATTGGACAGACAGACTTTCAAAAGCTGATACGGGCGGTTTGTGGCATCTTGAAATTTTTCTGTTTAAAAAATATAACAATTTTCAAAAATTCATAACTCGGTCATTTTTTGGCGGATTTTGAATGTTGACATATCAATTTTTTTTAAAAACGTTCAAAAATCACCCTGTTTATTTGCAATTGGACAGACTGTCTTTTGAAAGCTTATACTGGACAGTTTGTGGCAACTTGATTTTTCCCCAATAAAAAATAGGTCTATATTTCCAAAAATTTATAACTTTTTTGGCGAATTTTGGAAACTATAAAAATAAAATACTTGAAAAACATTCTAAAATCACCCTGTATATTTCCAATCGGACAGACAGACTTTCAAATGCTGATACGGGCGGTTTGTGGCATCTTGAAATTTTTTTGTTTAAAAAATTGTAAAATTTAAAAAAATTCATACCTCGGTCAATGTTGGGCGAATTTTGGAATTTGATATAGCAAAATCTTTAAGAAATTTTCAAAAATCACCCTGTATATTTGCAATTGGACCGACAGTCTTTTGAAAGCTTAGACGGACAGTTTGTGGCAGCTTGATTTTTCCTGAATAAAAAGTAGGTCGATTATCGAAAATTCAGAACTCGGTCATTTTTTGGCGGATTTTGGATGTTGACATAAAATTTTTTTTGAAAAACGTTCAAAAATCGCCCTGTATTTTTGCGATTGGACAGACAGTCTTTTGAAAGCTTATACTGGACAGTTTGTGGCAACTTGATTTTTCCTCAATAAAAAATAGGTCTATTTCCAAAAATTTATAACTCAGACATTTTTTGGCGAATTTTGGAAACTATAAAAATAGAATACTTGAAAAACATTCTGAAATCACCCTGTATATTTCCAATCGGACAGACAGACTTTCAAAAGCTGATACGGGCGGTTTGTGGCATCTTGAAATTTTTCTGTTTAAAAATTAGAACAATTTTAAAAAATTCATAACTCGGTCAATGTCAGGCGGATTTTGGAATTTGACATAGCAAAATCTTTAAGACATTTTCAAAAATCACCCTGTATATTTGCAATTGGACTGACAGTCTTTTGAAAACTTATGCGGACAGTTTGTGGCAACTTGATTTTTCCTGAATAAACAGTAGGTCGATTATCAGAAATTCATAACTCGGTCATTTTTTGGCGGATTTTGGATGTTGACATAACAATTTTTTTGAAACACGTTCAAAAATCGCCCTGCCTTTATTTGCGATTGGACAGACAGTCTTTTGAAAGCTTATACTGGACAGTTTGTGGCAACTTGATTTTACATCAATAAAAAATAGGTCTATATCCAAAAATTTATAACTCAGACAATTTTTGGCGAATTTTGGAAACTATGAAAATAAAATACTTGAAAAACATTCTAAAATCACCCTGTATATTTTCAATTGGACAGAGAGACTTTCAAAAGCTGATACGGGCGGTTTGTGGCATCAAATTAGTACAATTTTAAAAAATTCATAACTCGGTCAATGTTAGGCGGATTTTGGAATTTGACATAGCAAAATCTTTAAGAGATTTTCAAAAATCACCCTGTATATTCGCAATTGGACAGACAGCCTTTTGAAAGCTTATACGGACAGTTTCTTGCTTTGATTTTTCCTGAATAAAAAATAGGTCAATTATCAAAAATTCATCTCAGACATTTTTTGGCGAATTTTGGAAATCATAAAGAGAAAATACTTGAAAAACATTCTAAAATTACCAATTTGCAATTGGACAGACGGTCCTTCAAAACTGATACGGGACAGTTTGTGACATCTTGAAATTTTTCTGTTTATAAAATAGGACAATTTTCAAAAATTCATAATCCGGTCATTTTTGAGCAGATTTTGGAATATGACGATTATTCAAGAAACGTTCAAAAATCACCCTGTATATTTGCAATTGGACTGACAGTCTTTTGAAAAATTATACGGGACAGTTTGTGGCAACTTGATTTCTCTTAGTTAAAAATAGGACAATTCCCAAAAATTCAACAAAATGTCCAAAAACTTGAACATTTTTCAGCGTATTTTGGAAATTAAAATAACGAAATTCTCAAGAAACATCCAAGAGTCACCCTGTATATTCATGAACAATTAGACAGATAGCTTTTCAAAGGTTTATACGGGACACTTTGACAACATGATTTTTTTTAATAAAAAATAGGACAATATTTAAACATTTTCGTTGAATAATAAACTGGTATTTTTAAACCATGGAATACTTGCTCATTAAAAATTATTAGAACCGTAATCATTATGTTAATGACGAATTAAATTCAAAGTTGAAAACCTTACAATATAAGTTCTATTGAAATTTAGAGTCAAATTTATTTATAGTTTCACTTTTTCTCGATATAGCACAATATTTTGTATAGCCTTTTATGCTAAATAAATAAATATTATTATTATTAATAACAAATAAAATTATTATCTGAAAAAGACAGCTGTGACGCATCTGTGAACGTTTGAGGTTATGTTTGAATAGTTTTCTTATTTTCCAAATGATTTTGTTCAAATTAGGTATGTAGGTTCTATTTGGGATTTGATCAAAAAAAAATATATATATATATATTTTTTGTCAGGTTATGTTTGGATAGTTTTTTGAAATCATCCCTTTCTCTCTTCCTCTCGATAATCTCTCTCTGCTATCTCGCTTTTAACTCAAATGTATCTCGTTCTCTAAGTTTGTAAGAAGTTTCACTACTGCTACGTGTACGATGTTGCACATGATTTTATTTTGATCCTTTGGAAAATAACAAAACTATGCAAACATAACCTCCCTATATCTATCATTTTTTTTACAACACTCGTAGGAAAAACATTCTATATACCCAACTCTTTCGGAAAATTTGATTTCCACACTTGTTAGGTAAATAACTTTTCATCAACCTCTCTATATACAGATAAAAGAAAAAACTGGAGAATATAAAGTAAATATGGAGAACCAGCTACAGTCCGTTAGTTAAAACATAAAATGGCCTTAAAAATCTTAGTTGCATGTTAGTACAAACTACTAAAGCTCCTTTTGAATCTGCGTTGAATGAATGGGAAAAAATGGAAATAGGCGTTATGCTGGGGTGCATGGTGTCCCTTTGCAGGAAACCCGGTATTACTGGTATTAGACGTGAATAAACTCAAAAGCGCTTTGAAACTTAACACCCCAACCTTATGTCAACTAAAACCGATAAACCAAAAGCTGCATCTTCTCGGACTATAAACCATAAAATCAGGAAGCTATTCGTTCAAGGCGAGTTTTGCCACTCCGATTTGATTACTTCGCCGAGCAATACGAGTGTAATCAAAGCTAATTGCTCTTTTGATTGCATTTTCTCGAAAATGGATAAGTAGGTCGATACACAACCTACGCAAACCGAAAGAGGAATCTGCTCGAGCGGAAATGCCACAACGTGTTAATGTTGCACCCTTAACTTTATAGTGCGGAAGGTAACGTCATCATTTGGCAAAGGATAAGAGGCGAAAGTTGTCAGCTAGGTGCACGGAAAAGACCGGACTATAAAGTTGATATCGCTTGGATTTTCAATCATTTCGAAAGTATATTGTGATATTTCTAGTCTAGGGCAATATAATCTATCTCCGCGCGTTTCCGATCATGAAAGAGCCTAATAAATATAGATTCGCGCCGATTTTCGTGAAAACTAGGCTAGGTACACAAGCCATCGCTGACGGCCCTTTAGAAATATAATTCTTATAGAAAACTTTATTGTATTATCTATCTGGGACGGTCGCCTAGATTTAAGAGCTAAAGACTCGGAAACTTATAATGTGATAGAAAAGATTTCCGCCTTTTTACTTCTTTTGTGGAAACTCGCAGGCGTTAGTTAGGAAAGATAAAAATAATGTAGGTACACTTTATCTCGAGAGTTACTCGCCATGTGCCTTATACGATAAAGGCATATTCGAGTGTTTTTCTGAGTCGGGATTTTTTGGATTTGCATAATTTTGTACTTTCGGCCCTGTAATGATTTTTGTGACATGCTGTTTCGGCGTTTTGCGGTCTTGGAAAACTATTTTCTGGATATAATGGATAATGGTGAGGTTAAAGTGGTAATATTCTTTATTACGAATCGCTTTCTACAATATTTTTTGATCAGTCTTTAAATTTTTATTTATTTTTCAGGTAATTAAACGGTTTGCTTGTTTTGGTTTCCCCGTTTATGTGTTTTTTTACTTTTGGAGAATTTTCCTTTGCCAATGATTTTTATTTTTTGAATGTTTCTACTTTAATCTTCCGCCCCAGAATTCTACATTACATATTTGTCCGCTTTTTTGATCAGTTAATGTATTTTTTTTTTAGTATTTTTCAAGTCAATTTTTTCTCATGATATTTTTTTATGTAAGTATATACGTATTTTGTTTTAATTTTTGTTTATTTTCAACATACACATATTATTATTATGTATAGGTACCTGTTGAATTCTTGTTATTAGAATGTATCTTACTCACTTTGTTTTGAACATTTTTTGGACCTTTATAGATATAGGGATTCCATTTGAAATAAAAGTGGGGGAAAATAAACAGATAAAACAAAAAACAAATCAATCATTAAAAAAATAAACTACAAAAAAGTAAACCTTTTTTTGCGGATTTAGATTCTTATTAAAAAAAAAAATAAAGTCCCTGAATTTTGAAACCTTTTCTATGTTTGATGGATTTATGCATGGCGCAAGCGCAAGCGAGCAACCACACATTTTTTCAATAATAATAATAATCCTTGAAAATATTAAAATATAAAGATGTCTGTAGAAAATGGTAGAAAAATCATTAAAAAAAAAAACGTTCAACCCTCCTCAAAAATATTAAAAAAAATCCCCGAAAACAAAGACCACTATTATTTAAAGTAGAAAAAAATATATAAAAATCACAGGTTCAAATTAGCCTTGAGAAGGGGAGCAACAGGAGGAGGAAAATTATAAAAAAGAGAATAAACTTTCCTACTCTATGTGCAATAACTGTTTTCTAGGTTGATTTATTTCAATTCAAAAAGCAAAACCTAATAAAAAGCGAACATAATCATCGTCGAAAAAGTTTTTAAATTTTTCGATTATAACCCCCAACATGTGAACTTTTTCTCCAGACATTCAGTGGACTGTGGGTCATAGATCCAATGTTCTACTCATCAAGTTGGTTCACAGAATTTATATTGAACTAGTTTAAGTTGAAATGGGTCACAGTCCTGATTTGCATGGTTGAGTGCCCATAGTCCAATAAGAATTGAATATGGGTCATGGGCCCTATTAAGACTCATTTATCGGTTGATTGGGTTACACTCATCAATGTTGATTTACAATATTAGAATGGGGTCACAGTGCTGGTTGGTCATGGTCCAATGATTAAATAAGGGTTGAATATGAGTCACATGCCCTATATTTATGGTTCATTGGGGTCACAGGCTCAAGAATTGTCCTAATTGTGGCTCGATATAATATAGTATAGACATGGTGGGTCACAAGCCTTGGGAAAACTAAATTGATTTCCACTATGCTCGAGGAACAAGATATGAAGTTTATTGATGGCCCATGATCCACTTATCACCGGGGGTCATAGGCACAACAAACTAAGTCCAGAAGTTGACTGCGGGCCACAGACCCAATGCGCTGCTCATCAAGTTGGTTAACAGAATTTATAATGAACTAGTATAAGTTGAAATGGGTCACAGTCCTGATTTGCATGTGAGTGCCCATGGTACAATGATTGAATAAGAGTTAAATATGGGTCACGGGTCCTATCAGAACTTATTTATTGGTTTATTGGATCACAGGCTCAAAAAAAATTGTTTTAATTTTGGGTCACGAACTTCAGGAATAATTAAGATGCCTGAGGAATACTGAATTGACTCCCGCACTGTGCGTTCGAGAATAAGGATAAAGATGATTGATGGCCCGTGACACACTTAACACTTATCATTGATAGGAATACATTATAAACCCAGAAGGGTCATAAGACTAAATAATAATATAAAGAAAATCCGTTGACTGCGAGTCACATCAGGCCCAATCTTCGACTGATCAATATTGATTCAGAATATCTGGGTCCATAGTTCGAATGTGGTCACAGTCCAGATTTGCATGGTGCAATGATTGAATCAGAGTTGAATATGGGTCACAGGCCCTATCAAGACTCATTGGGTCACAGGCTCAAAAATCATGTCAATTGTGGGTCACGAACCTCAAGAATGCCTTAGGAATAATGGATTGATTTCCTATGTGCTCAAGAATTAGGATAAAGTTGATTGATGGCCCGTGACACACTAATCAGGTACTACAATCCAATATAATAAAGAAAATCAGTTAACTGCGGGTCACAGGCCCAATAACGATTTGCATGGTTGAGTGGTCATGGTCCAATGAGCGAATTAAAGTTGAATATACCCTAAAGTTATTGGTTCATTGGGGTCACAGGCTCAAGAATTGTGTTAGTTGTGGGTCTAGATAATTGGCTGAATAAGTTGACTTCCATTATGATCGAGGATTAATGGATTAAGTTTATTGATGGCCTATGGCCCACTGTTCACCGGGGCCACATGCACAACAATCTCCATCAGAATGAATATGAAGAAATCCAGTTGGCTGCGGGTCACAGGCCCAATGCACTCTACTCATCAAGTTAATTTGAAAGATTTATAATCAAAAAGGAGAAAAATATAAAAAAAGTGATGATAAAAAAAACAATTTTTTATAAATAGAAAAAATTTAAAAAGATTTAAAATTGTGAGGTTAGTCCTTTTCTTCATATAGGTATGCCCCAATACCTTTTTTCTAGAAATTAAAACAAGGCGAAAGAATCCAAAAAAGTTTGGAATTTCTCGACTGTGACTCCCAACAGGTCCTTTGCTCCGATCATGAAAATAGGAAAAACTAGAAAAGAATCAAATCTAGAGAAAAAACATAAAACAGGCGATAATAAAAACAAACGTTTTTTTTTAGAAGACAATTTTTTTTCAAGTTTTAAAATTCCTTAATTGTGTTGAACACTTTCTTTCTTCACTATTTTTTTAGTACCTAGTTATAAAAATAAAAATAAACAAAAAATCTTTTTAAAATATTTAAAATTTCGCGAAACTGAGTCCCAATCAGCTGGACCATATCTTCCTATACCGCAAACACTTTTGAAACAGGAAAAACTGAAAAAAAAACAATTCAAAAACAAACAAAAATATAAAAAAGACGATAATACAAAAAAAAATAGAATAAACTGAACAAAAACCCAATTTTAGAACAAAAACAGACTTAAGAAAAGGCAATATCAAAAGGCCGGAGAAACTATTTTTTAAATGAATGATAAAAATGAAAATAGGAAAAAAAAGAAAAAAAGGCGATATTCAACAAAAGATACAGAATTTTTTAAACCTTAAAAATCTTTTGATATATTTTAATAATCACTTTTTTTTTTAATAGTTCTCAAAATGAAAATAATCGACAAAAAATAAATTAATTCCTGCGTTGTGTCATTTAACAGGAGAGTTGTTATAGATGTAGTCTTTGTGGCCTGGTCATGTTTATTGGACCACTGCTGCACTACTAAAGATTATCTAAACCTAAAAAACTTATTAAAGAGATAATAATGATATATAAAAACATTATTGCAAACACTAATAATTTTGATATCCCTAAAAGCCCAGATAATGCACCGGCAATGATTATTTTATACGGGCAAACTAATGTACTATTCTGCCATCATTAGCAACAAAAATAAACCATTCCATAACAGCCCCGGCATAAAATAAATCCCATAATACCACTAAATATGTAAAATGGAACAACCAGCAAAAAATCCTGGCCTTCCTATTATTCGTTTATAAAAGCCGTGTTATTCAATTTCGACGCCAGCGCCCCCAATTAAATTTGCCCACTTTATTTTTTCATTATTATTTCCCATCTGATGCCCCCGCGAAAAAAACTCGTCAAAATATATAATTGCTGAACAGAGCTTTGCAGAGTTTTTTCGAGTCGGACTTATTGTTCCAAAACATCGTTTTTTGAAATATGAAATGTTCAATGGACGGATTATTTCCGACTGTTTAAAATAATAATATTTTCGTAACAGGTTACCATTTTAGCTTTCAGCAGAACCGGTTAATTGGCAGTATGCTTTTAGTATTTATTCACATACACTGATATAAGTGGTTCATTTGAGGATTTAATTATCTCTCTGGATGGCTTATGGAGTTATGTTAAGGGATGTTGCCCGTATCCATAAAACCAGCTGCAGATGTATGCTTTGAAGTGGAATTATCCACATTCTGCACCAGCTTCCCTTTCAGCAATGCCAATTGGGTCGTAAAGCGTAAGATCAGAGGGGCGGAGTCTCTGAAGGTCGTAGGTTCGATTCCCAGGGTGGGAAGAAATTATTTTTGGTTCGAATATTTAGTGGCTACTGAAGATTCTAGCTTCAATCAAGTCAAACATCGTCGAAATCCATCAAACGAGTTTCCGTGATTTCTAGTAATATCCGTTTGAATAATTCAAGTGGTAAAGGTAACCCAGAAATAAATACATATCGCGTTAGCACAAATTATATGGGACACGAAAATCTTTTACCATGCGCTGGTCCTAAAAGCGGTATTTTTCAACACGTATGCAAATAATTAATTTGCGGCCTAGTTCTGGTTTATTGGTGATATGAGTGGAAGTCACAATGTGGTCGACACCATTTTTTAATCTCAAGATTCAGGTGGGGAAAGGAGGAATTTGACAAATTCTATGATCTACCCATGACGTCAAGTTGACAACCGGAAGAGGACCACGAATATGCTGAGGAAGACTGGAACAGAGGATTCTGAAGAAAACGAAGATGACTGATGCCTGAATGATGCAGTTGATGTAACAGTTGAAAGCACCAGGAACCAGGAACAGGAAGAAGTTGGAACTCAAGAAAATACTGAAGAAAGTAAAGTTGACATGCAGTGACTATGTTCCATTGATTAATGCAAATGCTTGAGAAGAAACTGTAGCTCGAGCAGATTATGAAGAAAATCAAGTGAACAGTAACGTCACTGCTTTAATTTCAATTAATGCAGTCGATTTACCAACTGCAGGAAGAAGAAATTTGGAGAGCTCCATTGCCTTCAGTATAAAAAAAAAACTTCTATAGGTTAACCGGCACCAGGAGAACACAAAAATGTTTGGGAAGAAGCTGGAGCTCAAAAAGGTTCTGTAGAAAGTTTACATTAAAATGGGGATGCTCCATTGAATAAATCAGAAGATTCTGGTTCAATCTTCAATGTTTCAGTATCAAAAAAAGTTTCAAGGGAATCTTAGTCTGTATCCGACTCAAAAGAACAAATTATGTTCATATCAATAAATATGCTGATTGCTGGAACCAAAATCCAAAAATTTCACAGCAAGTCCATGCATTGGAAAAACCACTTGAAACCCTACAAAATGTTTTTTTTCGCATCAAAATCGATCCACAAACAACCGAGATACAAAAACTCAAAAATTGCAACAACAGTTCCTGAGATACTGATGAGATTTTGTAACTCGTTTATTTATTGACGGATTTCGATTAGAAAAAAAGCGGTTCGAAGGGAATCTTGACCTCTATCCGAATCAAAACAGCAAATTATGTTAACATCAATGAATATACTCAAACCAAAATCCAAAATTTCCATAGTACGCCCATTAGAAAATCAACTAACAACCCTACCAAATGCGATTGTTCGCGTCAAAATCGGTCCATAAACCACCGAGATGAAAAAAACTCAAAAATTGCAACAACCTTTCCTGAGATACAGATGAAATATTCCAAACGCTGTAACCCGTTTATTCATTGATGGATTCTGATGAGAAAAAAAGCATTTTGAAGGGAATCATGATCTCTATCCAAACCAAATGAGCAAATTATGTTGACGTCAATAAATATGCCCAAATAAAAATCCAAAATCTCGATAGTAAGCACATCAAAAACCGCATGAAACACCCTACATAATGCCTTTTTTCCCGTCAAAATTAGTCCATAAACAACAGAGATACAAAAACTCAAAAATTGCAGCAACCGTTCCCGAGATACTAATGAGATATTCAAAACGCCGTAGCTCGTTTATCAATTGACGGATTTTGATTAGAAAAAAAGTATTTTGAAGGGAATCCAGCGCTCTATCCGAATCAAAAGAGCAAATTATGTTAATATCAACAAATAAACCAAAACCAAAATCCAAAATTACGATAGGGAGTCCATAAGAAAACCCACTAAAAACCCTATAAAATGCTTTTTCCGCAACAATATCGATCCATAAACAACCGAGATACAAAAACCCAAAAATTGAAACAACCGTTCCTGAGATATTGACGAAATTTTCAAAACGCCGTATCTCGTTTATTTATTGACAGATTTTGATGAGAAAAAAAGCATTTTGAAGGAAATTCTGAGCTCTATCCGAGTCAAAATTGCAAATTATGTCAATATCAATATATATGCCCGATTCAAGATCCAAAATTTCCATAGTAAAAACATCAAGAAACACCACAAATACCCCTACGAAATGCTTTTTTTCAAAACCGGTCTTTAAACAACAAACATACTAAAACTCTGAAATCGTGACAACCGTTCCTGAGATACTGACGAAATTTTCAAAACGCTCTAATACGTTTATTTATTGACGGATTTTGATGAGAAAAAAAGCGTTTTGAAGGGAATCTTGACCTCTATCCGAATCAAAAAAGCAAATCATGTTAACATGAATAAATATGCTTGAACTAAAATCCAAAATGTCGATAACACGCCAATTGGAAAAACCACTAAAAACCCTGCAAAATGCTTTTTTTCGCATCAAACTCGATCCACAAACAACCAAGATACAAAAAATCAAAAATTGCAACAACAGTTCCTGAGATACTGACGAAATTTTCAAAACGCTCTAATACGTTTATTTATTGACGGATTTTGATGAGAAAAAAAGCGTTTTGAAGGGAATCTTGACCTCTATCCGAATCAAAAAAGCAAATCATGTTAACATGAATAAATATGCTTGAACTAAAATCCAAAATGTCGATAACACGCCAATTGGAAAAACCACTAAAAACCCTGCAAAATGCTTTTTTTCGCATCAAACTCGATCCACAAACAACCAAGATACAAAAAATCAAAAATTGCAACAACAGTTCCTGAGATACTGACGAAATTTTCAAAACGCTCTAATACGTTTATTTATTGACGGATTTTGATGAGAAAAAAAGCGTTTTGAAGGGAATCTTGACCTCTATCCGAATCAAAAATCAAATTATGTTAACAATAAAATCCGATAACAAGGAACAGTTAAAAAATTGATAGAAGACCACGAGGATGCTGGGAAAAAAGCTAAAACATAGAAAGAAAACAAAGATGCAATGCTCCAATGATTAATACATTCGATGAACCAATTCCTGAAAGAAGAAATTTGAGTATCTGGTATAAAAAAAAAACAATGTTCCCGCTCAACCAGCTATAGTTAAAAACCTTATCAACCAGCTATAGTTAAAAACCTTAAGCAGACTACGAAAATACTGAAGAAGCTGAAGCTGAACCCCTGACGAAAAAGAATATTGAAGAATCTGCAAAGTTCCTGTATTCAAAAAACGAAAAGGGGACGAAGATGCTGAGGACTTGAGAAGATTCTGAAGAAAAGGAGTTTGGCAGTTGACAAACGCAGTTGATGATGCAACTGGTGATTAAATAAATTTGAAAAAAAAAGTTCTAACTCCACTCAATTTACAACTTATGAAATTTGTACTCCATAAAGACACGCACCTTTAAAGGGGAGACTGGCATCATCAAAAATTCAACAACCTGAAACTTTATAAAAGGGTTGAAATTTCTACAAAGCAATTATGGTAATTATACCCCAGGAATTTTATTTATTCAACGGTAGATTACTGAAAACACTTAGAACATTGGATGGCCCCCTTCATTAAAACTGCAGTTTTTCCATAAACTAAGTTCTCAAGATATACCTTTAATCATTCAAAACCGATTTGTTTCTGGTCTGTACTGTAATTACCCACATATGCATGCAATTTTGGTAGAGGTCGTCGACCAGACGCTACCATAAAAGGCACAACCACACGCTACCTTCAGGGAGTCTAAATTCTCATACCCAAAGTACCGTTAACTAAAAAAGTCAAATTTATTAGGGCATTGCTGGAACAATTAATTTCTAATAAAAATCTATAAAAATGAAAACTTTGGAAAGGAATTGAGCCTCTGAAGTGGAGCACAGGTTTATAAATCTTAAGTTAGATCCCGTTCAGTGTAACTATAACTCCAAATAAAATCCTTCATATAAGAGTTTTTACTCAAAAAACTATGAGGAATCACCTGATATACTAACCAGCCAAAAAAAAGCCTTTGGAGCAAAACGCAGCTTCCCAAAACATGGAAGTCATGAAAGACATCATTCAGTTCAAAGACCATTTCCTCGGTAAATATAACTCCAAATAAGATCCCTCATATAGGAGTTTTTACTCAAAACACTATAAGAAATCACGTGATATATTTAGTTTTGTATTAAAAAAATCACCAGCAAAAATAGAGCCTCTGGAGTAGAGCGCAGCTTCCCAGAATGTAGAAGTCATGAAAGACATCATCCCGTTCAAAGACCATTTCCTCTTTAAATATAACTCCAAATAAAATCCCCCATATAGGAGTTTTTAATAAAAAAACTACAAATAATCACGTGATGTATTTAGTTTTGCTTTCAAAAAATCAACAGCAAAAATAGAGCCGTTGGAATGGAGCGCAGCTTCCCAGAATGTAGAGATCATCAAAGATATCATCCCGTTCAAAGACCATTTCTTCTGTAAAAAAAGCTCCAAATAAAATCCATCATGAGAGAGTTTCTACTGAAAAAACTGTAAGGAATCACGTTCTATACGCGGTTTTCTTTAAAAAAACTAACCAGTAAAAATAGAGCCTCTGGAACGGAAATCAGCCTCCCTGAACTTAAAACTCATGAAAGAGAGCATCTAGTCCAATAACCGTTTCCTGTGTAACTGTGACTAAATAAAATCCCTCATATCAAAGTTTTTACTCACAAAATCATGAGAATCACGTGATGTGCTCAGTTTTCTCGTAAGAAAATCAAGAAAAAAAAATATAGCCTCTGGACTGGAGCGCAGCTTCCCAGAATTGACATCATCCCTTTCAAAAACCATTCCCTCTTTAAATATAACTCCAAACAAAATTTCTCATATGAGAGTTTTTACTCAAAAAACTATAAGGAATCACGTGATGTACTCAGTTTTCCTTTAAAAAAATCCCTAGCAAAAATAGAGCCTCTGAGACGTAACGTAGCTTTCCAGAATATAGAAGTCATGAAAGACCACATCCAGTACAAAGATCGTTTCCTCTGTAGTAACTATAACACCAAATAAAACTCCTCATATAAGAGTTTTTACTCAAAAATAATGAGGAATCTCATGCTGTACTCAGTTCTTCCAGTGCAAGTCCAAAGAAACTGAGTTCACAGTAACAACAATTCAGATTTGCGATTCAGAAGAAGAATCTATCGATATTGAAATGGTTGGAGCAGAAAACGTTGATCGTGATGATTCGGATGGGGAAGATGATAAATCATCACTGGTCAAGGATTTCAGAGATCCTAGATCCACTGATGACGAAGATGCTGAAGAAGTTGAAGCTTGAGAAGATTATGTAGAAACTGGAGAATGTTGATTTTATTGAATGTGCAGGTCCAAGAGAAACTGAGTTCATAGTTTTAACGATGTACTAGATGGGAAAGAGCACATCAGATGTTCTTTGAAATGACACAAGATCATCAAAATCGGTTCAAAAGTTAAAGCGTTTTGAATTTAAAATGTTGAATTTCGTCGAAGTTTCTAGAGATAAAAAATTACAAAAAAGTAAATGAAGAAACTAGATCAAATTTTCCACAAAATGACACAAGTTTCATCAAAAACGGTAAATTCGTTCAAAATTCACACCGTTTTTTCATTTTCCGAAACAAGTTTGGGATCTGCAGATTTTCACTTTTTTTTTTCACCTGTCCAGGATCATAACTTATTTATTTTTCAAGATATCGGAAAAAAATTTGCAGCTTTTTTTTCGCAAAATATGAAACTATTCCGTGTTAAGTTTTTGGGATGAGAAAAAACTTTTTTCTTTTTGGAATTAAGCCACAAAGTGAAGTGGTCTGAAAAAGTTTAAAGATCCGAAATTTCTCAAAATTCGTAAAAATAAAAAATCACAAAAAGCACAGAAAACTGCATCAAATTCCTAGAAAATGAGGCAATATTCATAAGAATCGGTTGATCGGTTGAATTAGAGAATTTGAGAAGATTGAAAATGTAAATAAAAAATCGAATATTGAGAAGTTCGTCGAAGTTTCGAGAAATAAAAAATCGCAAGAAATCATTGGAAAACTAGATCAAACATTTCATCATAATCGCCGACGCCGGTTTAAAAAATCCATTTTGTGGAAATACTTTCATGTTCATAACTTTTTTATTTTTTGAGATATCAGGATGAAATTTGCGCATTTTTTTTCGCAAAACATAAAACTATGTTGTCTTGGTTTTTGAATTGGGAAAAAATCTCCCTTCTTTCGGAATTGAGTCCCAAAAAAATTGAAAATGGACTGAAAAAGTTGAAAGATTCGAAATTGACGTCAACTAATAATAATAATATCTTTATTTAGCAAAAAAAAAATTGTCATATTCAATGCAGTAGGATCATTTCATTTCCTAAATACGATTTTCTAGGCTCATTTTCAAAACCTCAATAATTGTCACATTTGACTCAATAGGATCCCTTCATCCCCCAAATATCATTTTCCAAATTTCAACTGTCATTTTTCAGACCTCAAATGTCACTTTTAAGCGTGAAATGTCATTCCATTTTATCCCCCAATTATCATTTTTCAGATTTCAACTTTCATTTTTTTAGACCTTATAACTTCTAAACGTTAAATGTCATTTTAAGACCTTGAATGTCTCTTTCAACCGCTAAATGTCATTTTTAAGACCTCAATGATGTCATATTTAGCTCAATAGAATGATTTCATCCCTCAAATATATATTTTTTAGATTTCAACTGCCATTTTTAGACCTCAAATGTCACTTTTAAGCGTGAAATGTCATTTTGAGACCTCATATGACGTTTTCAAGCGTTAACAGTCATTTTTGAGACCTCTATAATTGTCATATTTAACACAGTTGGATCATTTTATCCCCCAAATATCATTTTCTAGATGTCAATTTTCATTTCTCAGACTAGATGTCACTTCTAAGCGTTAAATGTCATTTTTTAGACCTCAAATGTCACTTTCAAGCGTGAAATGTCATTTTTAGAGCTCAAATTTCACTTTCAAGCGTTAAATGTCATTTTTGAGACGTCTATGATTGTCATATTAAACTCAGTAAGATCAATTTATTCCCCAAATATTATTTTTAAGATTTCAACTTTCATTTTTTTAGACCTTTTTTGTCACTTCTAAGCGTGAAATGTCATTTTTAAACCTTGAATGACACTTTCAACCGTTAAATGTCATTTTTAAGACCTCAATGATGTCATATCCAACTCAATAGAATCACTTCATCCCCCATATTTTTTTTTTTTAGATTTCAACTGTCAATCTTAGACCTCAAACGTCACTTTCAAGCGTTAAATGTCATTTTTGAGACCCCTATAATTGTCATATTGAACTAAGTAGGATCATTTTACCTCCCAAATGTCATTTTCTAGATGTCAACTTTCATTTCTTAAACCTTATTTGTCACATCTAAGCGTTAAATGTCAATTTCTACACCTCAAATGTCACTTTCAACCGTTAAATGTCCTTTTTAAGACCTCAATGATGTCATATTTAACTCAACAGAATCACTTCATCTCCCAAATATAATTTTTTTAGATCTCAACTGTCATTTTTCAGTCCCCAAATGTCACTTTTAAGCTTGAATTGTCATTTTCAAACATCACTTTCAACTCAATAGAATCACTTCATCCTCCAATTGACATTTTCTAGATTTCAACTATAATTTTTCAAACCTCAAATGTCACTTTCAAATGTGAAATGTCATTTTCAGACCATGAATGTCACTGTCAAGCGTTAAATGTCATTTTTAAGACCTCTATAGTTGTCAAAATTGGTCAATCAGTTCAAAAGCTATAGCGTTTTAAAGAATTTGTAATGATTGAATATCGCAAAAAATCATGAAGAGACTAGATCAAAATTCCTTATAAATTGACACAAGTTTCATCAGAATCAATTCGTTCGAAATAAACGCCGTTTAAAAAAAACGAGTTTTTCTATTTTCCGATAAAAGTACAGGTTTAGTTTTTTTCTCACCTGTCAGGGCTCAGAACTTTTCTATTTTTTGTGAAATTTGCGCCATTTTTTTTGTACTCTAATCATTTAATTATTTTGGTTTTTTTTTATTGTCAAGAAAAATTCCGTTCCATAGGAATTGAGCCCCAAAGCGGATGAAAGATTAGAATTATTTTAAAAATTGAAAAGATAAAAAATTACAAAAAATCATGAATAAACTTCAGCAGGTTCCCTACAAAATAACTTAAAATTTATCAAAATTGGTCAATCGGTCCAAGAGTTATAGTGTTTTGAAGAGTTTGTCTTTGGTATTTTTTTTAAACTTAACATGTCGTCATTTAAATGTTGTCATTCTGTACTTTTGTGTAAAAATGTTAAAACTCCACAAATGGACAATCTCAGAGTCGATTTTTAAAAAATAACAAAAACTACATTTTTTGGAATTAGTATGGTTTGTATTGGGTAATGTGTGTAGGTAATTCAAAATTTTGAACATTTTTGTATATCGGTGATCTGTGAGTGCAAGTTTGTATAAAAAAAAACAAAAATAGTTTCTGCATCAATATTTTTGAGTAGATTTATGTTAAAAAATCATTGATTCGAATAGTCCAAAATCCAAAAACGAAACATTAAAACAGGAAGTATTGTCAGAAACTACAGAATGTCTTAAAGAAGAGCACGATTCAGAAGGATCTATCGATAATCATGAGAAAGATTAAAGAAGCTACATCAGCAATCATTGTCGATCGTGATGAATCGAATAAGGAAGAAGTTATCGGAAAACCAAAACCTACTAAAGATGGAGATGTGGAAGAAGATGTTGAAGCTTGAGGAGATTCTGTAGAAACTAAAGATGTGCAGGTCCGAGAGAAACTGAGTTCACAGGAACGTTGTAGAAGAAGAATGTATCGAAACTAAAAAAACAAAAAACTGACAATCATGAGGAAGAAGCTGAAACAGGAAACGTGGAGATTCGGATGGAAAAGATGTTATCAGATCCAAAACCTCCCATAAGCTTGAGAAGATTCTGTAGAAATGAATTGTTGAATTAAATATTTCTGGTTGTTTATGCTCTAATAACATTCACTGACCACGACATCAAACGAACCAGCAGCACAGCAAACACTCCGGAAACGTTGATTTCCATACTTCAAACCAATTTTCTGATAACAATGTTAGGGAGCCAGAAATGCTATAATGAAACCCCTTTTCGATGAAGGGGTGGAAAATATATATGCCGCGCTATGGAAATTATTTCGGGGAATTCGTGACAACATTTGAGAAGAGGTTTGCCGAATTGTTTGTTGATGGGAGTTTGTAATTTGTAGCTTTATCAGGGTGGCCGAACAATTGAAAGCCACTTGCGACTATGCCCAGTTTTGAGATATGGCCTGCTGCTGGTGATTGATTGTTGTTTCGCGCGAATTCGTAACATTCTGCGAATTACCATGGTTTTTATATTGATCGACGTTTTGACTTTCTCAAGAAATAAACTTACCTAGAAAATAGCTTTCCTTTGCATGATGAACGTCTCCAAAATATCGAATCTGCAAAAAAATGGTCAATTAGGTAGGTAAAATCAGATTTTTTTTGATCTATCAAGAACGGTACATTTTACAGGAAAATGTCTCAAATAGAAGTTGTTTTGAATAAAATCCTCCATAATTTTGTTCCAATAAACTTTTTTCTACGAGCTACAGTTTTTGAGAAAATTGGATAAATATCTCAACTTCCGTAATTACGAGGAGGCAGTCAGAAATCACTTTTTGGCAAATATATCAAAAACTGTACATTTTATAGGAAAATGTCTTGGACGAAAATTGTTGAGAGTAAAATTATCTCTAATTTTGTCCCGATTAACTTTTTTCTACGAGCTACAGTTTTTGAGAAAATTGGATAAATATCTCAACTTCCGTAATTACGAGGAGGCAGTCAGAAATCACTTTTTGGCAAATATATCAAAAACTGTACATTTTATAGGAAAATGTCTCGGACGAAAATTGTTGAGTGTAAAATTATCTCTGATTTTGTTCCGATTAACTTTTTTCTACGAGCTATAGTTTTTGAGAAAATTGGATAAATATCTCAACTTCCGTAATCACGAGGAGGCAGTCAGAAATCACTTCTTGGTGAATATATCAAAAACTGTACATTTTATAGGAAAATGTCTCGGACGAGAATTGTTAAGAGTGAAATTATCTCTAATTTTGTTCCGATTAACTTTTTTCTACGAGCTACAGTTTTTGAGAAAATTGGATAAATATCTCAACTTCCGTAATTACGAGGAGGCAGTCAGAAATCACTTTTTGTCAAATATATCAAAAACTGTACATTTTATAGGAAAATGTCTTGGACAAAAATTGTTAAGAGTAAAATTATCTTCAATTTTGTTCCCATTAACTTTTTTCTACGAGCTACAGTTTTTGAGAAAATTGGATAATTATCTCAACTTCCGTAATTACGAGGAGGCAGTCAGAAATCACATTTTGGCAAATATATCAAAAACTGTACATTTTATAGGAAAATGTCTTGGATAAAAATTGTTAAAAGTAAAATTATCTTCAATTTTGTTCCAATAAACTTTTTTCTACGAGCTACAGTTTTTAAGAAAATTGGATAAATATCTCAACTTCCGTAATTACGAGGAGGCAGTCAGAAATCACTTTTTGGCGAATATATCGAAAACTGTACATTTTATAGGAAAATGTTTCGGACGAAAATTGTTATGAGTAAAATTATCTTCAACTTTGTTCCGATAAACTTTTTTCTACGAGCTACAGTTTTTGAGAAAATTGGATAAATATCTCAACTTCCGTAAATACCTACGAGGAGGCAGTCAGAAATCACTTTTTGGCAAATATATCAGAAACTGTACATTTTATAGGAAAATGTCTCGGACGAAAATTGTTAAGAGTGAAATTATCTCTAATTTTGTTCCGATTAACTTTTTTCTACGAGCTACAGTTTTTGAGAGAAATGGATAAATATCTCAACTTCCGTAATTACGAGGAGGCAGTCGGAAATCACTTTTTGGCAAATATATCAAAAACTGTACATTTTATAGGAAAATGTTTTGGACGAAAATTGTTAAGAGTAAAATTATCTTCAACTTTGTTCCGATTAACTTTTTTCAACTAGTTAAAATATCTTGGATGAAAATTGTTAAAAGTAAAATTATCTTCAATTTTGTTCCAATAAACTTTTTTCTACGAGCTAGTTTCTGAGAAAATTGGATAAATATCTAAACTTCCGTAAATACCTACGAGGAGGCAGTCAGAAATCACTTTTTGGCAAATATATCAAAAATTGTACATTTTATAGGAAAATGTCTCGGACGAGAATTGTTAAGAGTAAAATTATCTTCAACTTTGTTCCGATAAACTTTTTTCTACGAGCTACAGTTTTTGAGAAAATTGGATAAATATCTCAACTTCCGTAAATACCTACGAGGAGGCAGTCAGAAATCACTTTTTGGCAAATATATCAGAAACTGTACATTTTATAGGAAAATGTCTCGGACGAAAATTGTTAAGAGTGAAATTATCTCTAATTTTGTTCCGATTAACTTTTTTCTACGAGCTACAGTTTTTGAGAAAATTGGATAAATATCTCAACTTCCGTAATTACGAGGAGGCAGTCAGAAATCACTTTTTGTCAAATATATCAAAAACTGTACATTTTATAGGAAAATGTCTTGGACAAAAATTGTTAAGAGTAAAATTATCTTTAATTTTGTTCCCATTAACTTTTTTCTACGAGCTACAGTTTTTGAGAAAATTGGATAATTATCTCAACTTCCGTAATTACGAGGAGGCAGTCAGAAATCACATTTTGGCAAATATATCAAAAACTGTACATTTTATAGGAAAATGTCTTGGATAAAAATTGTTAAAAGTAAAATTATCTTCAATTTTGTTCCAATAAACTTTTTTCTACGAGCTACAGTTTTTAAGAAAATTGGATAAATATCTCAACTTCCGTAATTACGAGGAGGCAGTCAGAAATCACTTTTTGGCGAATATATCAAAAACTGTACATTTTATAGGAAAATGTTTCGGACGAAAATTGTTATGAGTAAAATTATCTCTAATTTTGTTCCGATTAACTTTTTTCTACGAGCTACGGTTTTTGAGAGAAATGGATAAATATCTCAACTTCCGTAATTACGAGGAGGCAGTCGGAAATCACTTTTTGGCAAATATATCAAAAACTGTACATTTTATAGGAAAATGTTTTGGACGAAAATTGTTAAGAGTAAAATTATCTTCAACTTTGTTCCGATTAACTTTTTTCAACTAGTTAAAATATCTTGGATGAAAATTGTTAAAAGTAAAATTATCTTCAATTTTGTTCCAATAAACTTTTTTCTACGAGCTACAGTTTCTGAGAAAATTGGATAAATATCTCAACTTCCGTAAATACCTACGAGGAGGCAGTCAGAAATCACTTTTTGGCAAATATATCAGAAACTGTACATTTTATAGGAAAATGTCTCGGACGAAAATTGTTAAGAGTGAAATTATCTCTAATTTTGTTCCGATTAACTTTTTTCTACGAGCTACAGTTTTTGAGAAAATTGGATAAATATCTCAACTTCCGTAATTACGAGGAGGCAGTCAGAAATCACTTTTTGTCAAATATATCAAAAACTGTACATTTTATAGGAAAATGTCTTGGACAAAAATTGTTAAGAGTAAAATTATCTTTAATTTTGTTCCCATTAACTTTTTTCTACGAGCTACAGTTTTTGAGAAAATTGGATAAATATCTCAACTTCCGTAATTACGAGGAGGCAGTCAGAAATCACTTTTTGTCAAATATATCAAAAACTGTACATTTTATAGGAAAATGTCTTGGACAAAAATTGTTAAGAGTAAAATTATCTTTAATTTTGTTCCCATTAACTTTTTTCTACGAGCTACAGTTTTTGAGAAAATTGGATAAATATCTCAACTTCCGTAAATACCTACGAGGAGGCAGTCAGAAATCACTTTTTGGCAAATATATCAGAAACTGTACATTTTATAGGAAAATGTCTCGGACGAAAATTGTTAAGAGTGAAATTATCTCTAATTTTGTTCCGATTAACTTTTTTCTACGAGCTACAGTTTTTGAGAAAATTGGATAAATATCTCAACTTCCGTAATTACGAGGAGGCAGTCAGAAATCACTTTTTGTCAAATATATCAAAAACTGTACATTTTATAGGAAAATGTCTTGGACAAAAATTGTTAAGAGTAAAATTATCTTTAATTTTGTTCCCATTAACTTTTTTCTACGAGCTACAGTTTTTGAGAAAATTGGATAATTATCTCAACTTCCGTAATTACGAGGAGGCAGTCAGAAATCACATTTTGGCAAATATATCAAAAACTGTACATTTTATAGGAAAATGTCTTGGATAAAAATTGTTAAAAGTAAAATTATCTTCAATTTTGTTCCAATAAACTTTTTTCTACGAGCTACAGTTTTTAAGAAAATTGGATAAATATCTCAACTTCCGTAATTACGAGGAGGCAGTCAGAAATCACTTTTTGGTTAATATATCAAAAACTGTACATTTTATAGGAAAATGTCTTGGACAAAAATTGTTAAGAGTAAAATTATCTTTAATTTTGTTCCCATTAACTTTTTTCTACGAGCTACAGTTTCTGAGAAAATTGGATAAATATCTAAACTTCCGTAAATACCTACGAGGAGGCAGTCAGAAATCACTTTTTGGCAAATATATCAAAAATTGTACATTTTATAGGAAAATGTCTCGGACGAGAATTGTTAAGAGTAAAATTATCTTCAACTTTGTTCCGATAAACTTTTTTCTACGAGCTACAAACAGTTTTTGAGAAAATTGGATAAATATCTCAACTTCCCTAAATACCTACGAGGAGGCAGTCAGAAATCACTTTTTGGCAAATATATCAGAAACTGTACATTTTATAGGAAAATGTCTCGGACGAAAATTGTTAAGAGTAAAATTATCTTTAATTTTGTTCCGAATAACTTTTTTCTACGAGCTACAGTTTTTGAGAAAATTGGATAATTATCTCAACTTCCGTAATTACGAGGAGGCAGTCAGAAATCACTTTTTGGCAAATATATCAAAAACTGTACATTTTATAGGAAAATGTCTTAGACGAAAATTGTTAAGAGTAAAATTATCTTTAATTTTGTTCCCATTAACTTTTTTCTACGAGCTACAGTTTTTGAGAAAATTGGATAATTATCTCAACTTCCGTAATTACGAGGAGGCAGTCAGAAATCACTTTTTGTCAAATATATCAAAAACTGTACATTTTATAGGAAAATGTCAGACGAAAATTGTTAAGAGTAAAATTATCTTTAATTTTGTTCCCATTAACTTTTTTCTACGAGCTACAGTTTTTGAGAAAATTGGATAATTATCTCAACTTCCGTAATTACGAGGAGGCAGTCAGAAATCACTTTTTGTCAAATATATCAAAAACTGTACATTTTATAGGAAAATGTCTTAGACGAAAATTGTTAAGAGTAAAATTATCTTTAATTTTGTTCCCATTAACTTTTTTCTACGAGCTACAGTTTTTGAGAAAATTGGATAATTATCTCAACTTCCGTAATTACGAGGAGGCAGTCAGAAATCACTTTTTGTCAAATATATCAAAAACTGTACATTTTATAGGAAAATGTCTTAGACGAAAATTGTTAAGAGTAAAATTATCTTCAATTTTGTTCCAATGAACTTTTTTCTACGAGCTACAGTTTTTGAGAAAATTGGATAAATATCTCAACTTCCGTGATCACGAGGAGGCAGTCAGAAATCACTTTTTGGTGAATATATCAAAAACTGTACATTTTATAGGAAAATGTCTCGGACGAGAATTGTTAAGAGTGAAATTATCTCTAATTTTGTTCCGATTAACTTTTTTCTACGAGCTACAGTTTTTGAGAAAATTGGATAAATATCTCAACTTCCGTAATTACGAGGAGGCAGTCAGAAATCACTTTTTGTCAAATATATCAAAAACTGTACATTTTATAGGAAAATGTCTTGGACAAAAATTGTTAAGAGTAAAATTATCTTTAATTTTGTTCCCATTAACTTTTTTCTACGAGCTACAGTTTTTGAGAAAATTGGATAATTATCTCAACTTCCGTAATTACGAGGAGGCAGTCAGAAATCACATTTTGGCAAATATATCAAAAACTGTACATTTTATAGGAAAATGTCTTGGATAAAAATTGTTAAAAGTAAAATTATCTTCAATTTTGTTCCAATAAACTTTTTTCTACGAGCTACAGTTTTTAAGAAAATTGGATAAATATCTCAACTTCCGTAATTACGAGGAGGCAGTCAGAAATCACTTTTTGGCGAATATATCAAAAACTGTACATTTTATAGGAAAATGTTTCGGACGAAAATTGTTATGAGTAAAATTATCTCTAATTTTGTTCCAATTAACTTTTTTCTACGAGCTACGGTTTTTGAGAGAAATGGATAAATATCTCAACTTCCGTAATTACGAGGAGGCAGTCGGAAATCACTTTTTGGCAAATATATCAAAAACTGTACATTTTATAGGAAAATGTTTTGGACGAAAATTGTTAAGAGTAAAATTATCTTCAACTTTGTTCCGATTAACTTTTTCCAACTAGTTAAAATATCTTGGATGAAAATTGTTAAAAGTAAAATTATCTTCAATTTTGTTCCAATAAACTTTTTTCTACGAGCTACAGTTTCTGAGAAAATTGGATAAATATCTAAACTTCCGTAAATACCTACGAGGAGGCAGTCAGAAATCACTTTTTGGCAAATATATCAAAAATTGTACATTTTATAGGAAAATGTCTCGGACGAGAATTGTTAAGAGTAAAATTATCTTCAACTTTGTTCCGATTAACTTTTTCCAACTAGTTAAAATATCTTGGATGAAAATTGTTAAAAGTAAAATTATCTTCAATTTTGTTCCAATAAACTTTTTTCTACGAGCTACAGTTTCTGAGAAAATTGGATAAATATCTCAACTTCCGTAAATACCTACGAGGAGGCAGTCAGAAATCACTTTTTGGCAAATATATCAGAAACTGTACATTTTATAGGAAAATGTCTCGGACGAAAATTGTTAAGAGTAAAATTATCTTTAATTTTGTTCCGAATAACTTTTTTCTACGAGCTACAGTTTTTGAGAAAATTGGATAATTATCTCAACTTCCGTAATTACGAGGAGGCAGTCAGAAATCACTTTTTGGCAAATATATCAAAAACTGTACATTTTATAGGAAAATGTCTTGGATGAAAATTGTTAAAAGTAAAATTATCTTCAATTTTGTTCCAATAAACTTTTTTCAACGAGCTACAGTTTTTGAGAAAATTGGATAAATATCTCAACTTCCGTAATCACGAGGAGGCAGTCAGAAATCACTTTTTGGTTAATATATCAAAAACTGTACATTTTATAGGAAAATGTCTTGGACAAAAATTGTTAAAAGTAAAATTATCTTCAATTTTGTTCCAATAAACTTTTTTCTACGAGCTACAGTTTTTGAGAAAATTGGATAAATATCTCAACTTCCGTAATCACGAGGAGGCAGTCAGAAATCACTTTTTGGTGAATATATCAAAAACTGTACATTTTATAGGAAAATGTCTCGGACAAAAATTGTTAAGAGTAAAATTATCTCTAATTTTGTTCCGATTAACTTTTTTCTACGAGCTACAGTTTTTGAGAGAATTGGATAAATATCTCAACTTCCGTAATTACGAGGAGGCAGTCAGAAATCACTTTTTGGCAAATATATCAAAAACTGTACACTAGTTAACTAATGTAAACTTAACCTCAATCAACCCAAAATAATCCAACTAAAACCTAAACTTAACATTAACTAACTTAAACTATTCCTGAAGTCTAGTTTAGGTTAAGCTCAGTTAGTTTGGCTTAGTTAACGAATATGTAGTTTGAATACTTTGAAAAAGCTTATGTCAACTTAAACTCAACAAACTCAAACTAATCAAATCTAGTTTTGATCTGTTTAATATTAACTGACCTTAACTTGGCCTCAACTAACTCCAACATAACTCAAACTATTCCTGAAGTAGTCGGGAAAGGTTGATTAATTTGGCTTAGTTAACAAACCTTAACTCAACCAACCCAAACTAAACCAATTTTACTCAAACTATTCCTTACATTTAGTTGTGTTAAGCTTGGTTAGTTTGACTAGAGGTTCAGCTGAAACATACCCCATTACCCCACATCAATTCACGTTCGCGGGCCAATAGATGGCAGTGGTTGTTCAAAACAACAACACTGATTTATCACCAACCTTTCCGTTTAACATCGGATAGCCGTAAATAATGTCTTTTTAACACGAATTGTTCCTTGTTTGGTTTGGTGGACTCAGTTAACTAACCCAAACATGACCTCAACCTCAATAATTATTCAACTCAAACTATGTCTGAAGTTAAATTTGGGCTGAGCTTGGTTAGTTTGATGTTGAAAAAACCTAAATTTAACGTCAACTAACCCAAACCAATTAGACTTGGCTCAATCTATTCCTTAAACTTAGTTTGTGATATCTATAGCTTCCAAACTTTCTGAATGATTTTGATAACATATAGACACAAGATTCCTAAAGAAAGTAGTAATCATCATCAACTCCCAAAAATCGATAGGTTTTGAGTTTGGACAATGTTGCACTATCAATGAACCCACTACCCAGACAAATTTTCCTATAACTTCCAAATTTCTCGACGGATTCTGATGAAATTCGAATATGGGATACTCGAAAGATATATCAATAATTTAGGTTATGACAGTCGACTTCCAAAAATCAATAGGTTTTGTGTTATCGCCATTTGAAATTTTGGATAATGTTGCGTTATCAATGAACCCAATACCTAGACAAATTTTCCTATAACTTCCAAACTCCTTGACGGATTCTGATGAAATTCGGATATGAGATACCCGAGAGGCATATCAAGAATTTAAGTTATGACAGTCAACTCCCAGGAATCAATAGGTTTTGAGTTATCGACATTTGAAATTTTGGATAATGTTGCACTATCAATGAACCCACTACCTAGACAAATTTTGCCATAACTTCCAAACTCCTTGACGGATTCTGATGAAATTCGGATATGAGATACTCGAAAGATATATCAATAATTTAGGATATAACAGTCAACTTCCAAAAATCAATAGGTTTTGAGTTATCGCCATTTAAAATTTTGGACAATGTTGCACTATCAATGAGCCCAATACCTAGACAAATTTTTCTATAACTTCCAAACTCCTTGACGGATTCTCATGAAATTCGGATATGAGATACCCGAGAGGCATATCAAGAATTTGAGTTATGACAGTCAACTCCCAGGAATCAATAGGTTTTGAGTTATCGCCATTTGAAATTTTGGACAATGTTGCACTATCAATGAACGCACTACCTAGACAAATTTTCCTATAACTTCCAAACTCCTCGACGGATTCTGATGAAATTCGGATATGGGATACTCAAAAGATATATCAATAATTTAGGATATGACAGTCAACTTCCAATAATCAATAGGTTCTGAGTTATCGCCATTTGAAATTTTGGACAATGTTGCACTATCAATGAGCCCAATACCTAGACAAATTTTCCTATAACTTCCAAACTCCTTGACGGATTCTGATGAAATTCGGATATGAGATACCCGAGAGGCATATCAAGAATTTAAGTTATGACAGTCAACTCCCAGGAATCAATAGGTTTTGAGTTATCGACATTTGAAACCCACTACCTAGACAAATTTTGCCATAACTTCCAAACTCCTTGACGGATTCTGATGAAATTCGGATATGAGATACTCGAAAGATATATCAATAATTTAGGATATGACAGTCAACTTCCAGAAATCAATAGGTTTTGAGTTATCGCCATTTGAAATTTTGGACAATGTTGCACTATCAATGAGCCCAATACCTAGACAAATTTTCCTATAACTTCCAAACTCCTTGACGGATTCTGATGAAATTCGGATATGAGATACTCGAGAGGCATATCAAGAATTTAAGTTATGACAGTCAACTCCCAGGAATCAATAGGTTTTGAGTTATCGCCATTTGAAATTTTGGACAATGTTGCACTATCAATGAACGCACTACCTAGACAAATTTTCCTATAACTTCCAAACTCCTCGACGGATTCTGATGAAATTCGGATATGGGATACTCGAAAGATATATCAATAATTTAGGATATGACAGTCAACTTCCAAAAATCAATAGGTTTTGAGTTATCGCCATTTGAAATTTTGGACAATGTTGCACTATCGATGAGCCCAATACCTAGACAAATTTTCCTATAACTTCCAAACTCCTCGACGGATTCTGATGAAATTCGGATATGGGATACTCAAAAGATATATCAATAATTTAGGATATGACAGTCAACTCCCAGGAATCAATAGGTTTTGAGTTATCGCCATTTGAAATTTTGGACAATGTTGCACTATCAATGAACGCACTACCTAGACAAATTTTCCTATAACTTCCAAACTCCTCGACGGATTCTGATGAAATTCGGATATGGGATACTCGAAAGATATATCAATAATTTAGGATATGACAGTCAACTTCCAAAAATCAATAGGTTTTGAGTTATCGCCATTTGAAATTTTGGACAATGTTGCACTATCAATGAGCCCAATACCTAGACAAATTTTCCTATAACTTCCAAACTCCTTGACGGATTCTGATGAAATTCGGATATGAGATACCCGAGAGGCATATCAAGAATTTAAGTTATGACAGTCAACTCCCAGGAATCAATAGGTTTTGAGTTATCGACATTTGAAATTTTGGATAATGTTGCACTATCAATGAACCCACTACCTAGACAAATTTTGCCATAACTTCCAAACTCCTTGACGGATTCTGATGAAATTCGGATATGAGATACTCGAAAGATATACCAATAATTTGGGATATGACAGTCAACTTCCAAAAATCAATAGGTTTTGAGTTATCGCCATTTGAAATTTTGGACAATGTTGCACTATCAATGAGCCCAATACCTAGACAAATTTTCCTATAACTTCCAAACTCCTTGACGGATTCTGATGAAATTCGGATATGAGATACTCGAGAGGCATATCAAAAATTTAAGTTATGACAGTCAACTCCCAGGAATCAATAGGTTTTGAGTTATCGCCATTTGAAATTTTGGACAATGTTGCACTATCAATGAACGCACTACCTAGACAAATTTTCCTATAACTTCCAAACTCCTTGACGGATTCTGATGAAATTCGGATATGAGATACTCGAGAGGCATATCAAGAATTTAAGTTATGACAGTCAACTCCCAGGAATCAATAGGTTTCGAGTTATCGCCATTTGAAATTTTGGACAATGTTGCACTATCAATGAGCCCAATACCTAGACAAATTTTCCTATAACTTCCAAACTCCTTGACGGATTCTGATGAAATTCGGATATGAGATACTCGAAAGATATACCAATAATTTGGGATATGACAGTCAACTTCCAAAAATCAATAGGTTTTGAGTTATCGCCATTTGAAATTTTGGACAATGTTGCACTATCAATGAGCCCAATACCTAGACAAATTTTCCTATAACTTCCAAACTCCTTGACGGATTCTGATGAAATTCGGATATGAGATACTCGAGAGGCATATCAAGAATTTAAGTTATGACAGTCAACTCCCAGGAATCAATAGGTTTTGAGTTATCGCCATTTGAAATTTTGGACAATGTTGCACTATCAATGAACGCACTACCTAGACAAATTTTCCTATAACTTCCAAACTCCTTGACGGATTCCGATGAAATTCGGATATGGGATACTCGAAAGATATATCAATAATTTAGGATATGACAGTCAACTTCCAAAAATCAATAGGTTTTGAGTTATCGCCATTTGAAATGTTGGACAATGTTGCACTATCAATGAGCCCAATACCTAGACAAATTTTCCTATAACTTCCAAACTCCTTGACGGATTCTGATGAAATTCGGATATGAGATACCCGAGAGGCATATCAAGAATTTAAGTTATGACAGTCAACTCCCAGTAATCAATAGGTTTTGAGTTATCGACATTTGAAATTTTGGATAATGTTGCACTATCAATGAACCCACTACCTAGACAAATTTTGCCATAACTTCCAAACTCCCTGTCGGATTTTGATGAAATTTGGACATGAGATACTCGAAAGGTATATCAATAATTAAGGTAATGACAGTCAACTTCCAAAAATCAATAGGTTTTGAGTTATCGACATTTGAAATTTTGGACAATGTTGTACTATCAATATACCCACTACCTAGACAAATTTTGCCATAACTTCCAAACTCCTCGACGGATTCTGATGAAATTCGGACATGAGTTACTCGAGAGGTATATCAAGAATTTAGGTTATGACAGTCAACTACCTGAAATCAATAGGGTTAAGTTATCGTCATTTGAAATTTTGGACAATGTTGCACTATCAATGAGCCCAATACCTAGACAAATTTTCCTATAACTTCCAAACTCCTTGACGGATTCTGATGAAATTCGGACATGAGATACCCGAGAGGTATATCGAGAATTTAAGTTATGACAGTCAGCTCCCAGGAATCAATAGGTTTTGAGTTATCGACATTTGAAATTTTGGATAATGTTGCACTATCAATGAACCCACCACCTAGACAAATTTTCCTATAACTTCCAAATTCCTTGGCAGATTTTAATTGAATTTGGACACGGTATACTCGGAAGATACCAATAATTAAGATTATGATAGTCAACTCCCAAAAATTAATATATCTAGTATTTCGTATTTCTTTATTTATTGATTCCCATTATACTCGTTTTGATCTTTAATGATTTTTCAATATCGATATCAATAGCTTCTGGCGTAAAAGAAAGAAAACAATTGAATTGAGAAGAAAAATAGATAAAATCACTATGAAAAAAATAATAACCATAAGAGAAAGTGAGAATGACAAAAAAAAGACAAAGAAAAATTTAACAAAAAAAGTTTTTTGCAAAAATAAAATCAATACAAACTACTGAACTACTCATACCCTCTGTTTTTATTTTTTAATTTGGAGATTTTGATTATTTATTAGTTTTTCTATTATTTTTTGTTCACGTTTTGTTGATGTTTTCTACGTATACATACATGTTCCTTCTTAACCAACTCAAATAATATTATACACGTAAACTTACAATTTATGCAGATTAATTAGTGCGCAAAGTGATACTTTCCCGCACACAAAAGCAGTCAGACGAACGACGCAATTTAAAAAAAAAACACTGAAATGTCTATTTGTAGTACTCGAACTCGTTAACAATCAATAAATATTGAGTCTAACAAAAACTGAAAAAATAGCCAACAAAAATAACCATAGATAAAATATTATGTTGGGTTAAAATCACTTGCGTTTCTGTTTACAAGAACCTCCGTACTCATAGAGCGGTATGCCAATTTGTCCTGTCAAATTTCACATATTACGTCACACGCCTGCCATTACCAAGAAGAAAAGCTTCTTCTTCTGCCATTAAGACTATAGAATTGGTACGTATTTGATATTTATATCGCAATTTTACTGATGGAATTTTTGTGTCTTTATTATATTTTGGAATTGATTTTGTTAGATTTAAGTCGACATCGTGATGTCACATATGCGTATCGGTATGTATGTGTATAGTAGATGGTACGGACTGACAGGAATTATTATTGTACTAGAGCAACGCGTTTTAGTACACTTGCATTCGCATTCGCAAAAATATTGTACAAGTTTACATCGGGCGATTTCCCGAATAGTTCCGACTGATTTCCATGTAAAAATGCGTTTGGCTTGAGCGCCGAACGAATACACACATGGGCTGGGACAAACTGACAGACAGCATAGTGACTATTCAACGGAGAAGATTAGGAAAGCGCAGGGTATTCTTGCACTTCTGAGCAATATAAAAATACTCCGTGATATGAAAAATATTGGGGAGTTACTTTTCATTCATAAAGTTAGTGAAAGAATATCGCTTTTGTAGGAACAACATTCATATTCGCTTTTTATGTTGTTGTACAACTTGGCTGATTAGCAATCCCACAAAGAGAATTTCCAAAGCCCTACAAGCCTAATTACCAATGTAAGTTGATCAAGAAGTTTTAACTTTCCAAACAGGTACAATGCAGAAAGGAATTTCGCAGACAAAAGTTGAAAACTCGACAATAGACTGAAATTCGAGCAAAGTTTTATAGTCCTTGAATTTTTCCGTTGTCACGGCATGTCTATTAGAGACAAAGCAAACAATATCAATTCTATTAGTATTAGCATTAGTACGGACGATCAATAGACTAGTATTAGATCTATCGTAGCCTAACCCAATTATTCCACTTCTGAGACGGTTTACAACAGATCTAATTAGGAAACGCCAATTGTTGTTGATTATACATTGTTCATAGTTGAAGGAGTTTGGTAAATAGCTCCATATAATATTCTGTCTGAAATGGATCAAATCAATATAATTGGAACCCTTTTCGCTGTTCGAGGAAAAGAAATCAATGCGCTGACGGGCATAATAGCTCATATTTTATTCAACGTTCCCAGAAACAGTAGTCTAGAAACAAACAACAGAAAAATACTAAGTGCCGAATTCCAACACACGGTAAGGTAGCACCAGGGTAATACGATATGGGTTGGAAAAGAAAGGAAAAAACGTGTTCCCAGCCATCAGGTGCAAGTAAACACGTCTAGGGCGGAACCTTCTACTGAACAAGACATGTGTAGTCAGCCGGTTGATACTTGGTTTTGTTAGATGTCACTTTTTGGGTTTGATGAAGGAGATGGGTTTGTTTTGGGTTTGAAGAATGTAGATTTGATTGTTTTTATGCTTCGTGGAATTTGGTGCTCATTTTTTCCTAATTTAATTCAAAATTAAAACAAAAGACCTCTTGATGTATTTTTTTTATATTTCTATATCTTTGTTATGCCAAAGCTTAAAAGAAGATTATTATTTGAAAAAACCCACTGTTGTAATTCCTTGATTTTATATATAAACGTTTTACGTATTTTTTTATTTTTGAAATGTTTCATCTTGAAGCTTTTCTAATGATTTAAAAATGTTTAATCTGATTTATTTCTATCTATTTTTGATTTATCATTTTTAAACTTGTTTTGTTTGTTTTGGATTTGAAGAATGTAGATTTGATTGTTTTTATGCTTCGTGGAAATTGGGGCTCGTTTTCCTAATATTTGATTTTTTTTAACTTCGTTGCTTTTTTTTTTTGTTTGTTCATCAATAGTTTTATCAAATGGGTTATTTTTTACTTCAAGGTAGATTAAAAAGTTGGTTTTCTTGTTTTTATCTAATAGTTTTCGTCCCTCCTCCTATTTATTTTATTGATAAGCTGTTAAAAAAACACAAGACCTCTTAATGTATTTTTTTTATATTATTTCTATATCTTTGTTATGCCAAAGCTTACTAGAAGATTATTATTTAAAAAAAACCTAATGCTGTAATTCCTTGATTTTATATAAACGTATTACGTATTTTTTTATTTTTGAAATGTTTCATATTGAAGCTTTTCTAATGATTTAAAAATGTTTAATCTGATTTATTTCTATCTATTTTTGATTTATCATTTTTAAACTTGGTTTGTTTGTTTTGGATTTGAAGAATGTAGATTTGATTGTTTTTATGCTTCGTGAAATTTGGTGCTTATTTTTCCTAATTTAATTCTTTTTAACTTCGTTGCTTTTTTTTTGTTTGTTCATCAATAGTTTTATCAGATGGGTTATTTTTTACTTCAAGGTAGATTGAAAAATTGGTTTTCTTGTCTTTATCTAATAGTTTTTGTCCCTCCTCCTATTTATTTTATTGATAAGCTGTTAAAAAAAACACAAGACCTCTTAATGTATTTTTTTATATTTCTAAATCTTTGTTATGCCAAAGCTTAATAGAAGATTATTATTTAAAAAAACCCAATGTTGTAATTCCTTGATTTTATATAAACGTTTTACGTATTTTTTTATTTTTGAAATGTTTCATCTTGAAGCTTTTCTAATGATTTAAAAATGTTTAATCTGATTTATTTCTATCTATTTTTGATTTATCATTTTTAAACTTGTTTTGTTTGTTTTGGATTTGAAGAATGTAGATTTGATTGTTTTTATGCTTCGTGGAATTTGGGGCTCGTTTTTTCCTAATTTAATTCTTTTCAACTTCGTTGCTTTTTTTTTGTTTGTTCATCAATAGTTTTATCAGATGGGTTATTTTTTACTTCAAGGTAGATTGAAAAATTGGTTTTCTTGTCTTTATCTAATAGTTTTTGTCCCTCCTCCTATTTATTTTATTGATAAGCTGTTAAAAAAAACACAAGACCTCTTAATGTATTTTTTTATATTTCTAAATCTTTGTTATGCCAAAGCTTAAAAGAAGATTATTATTTAAAAAAATCCAATGTTGTAATTCCTTGATTTTATATAAACGTTTTACGTTTTTTTTTATTTTTGAAATGTTTTATCTTGAAGCTTTTCTGATGATTTATTTCTATCTATTTTTGATTTATCATTTTTAAACTTGTTTTGTTTGTTTTGGATTTGAAGAATGTAGATTTGATTGATTGATTGATTGATTGATCATGTTTCAAGTAGTTTAATTTCGTTTTATTTATTTGTTTTCACGGATTTTCCATCACCTTCATTGATTTTATAAACGCAATTTTCCATATGTTTTAAAAAGTCTTGATCTGTTTTGTTTTCATCTATTTTCAGGATTTCCTATACTTCTTCAATTTTGTGATTTTTTTAAATTGTTTTAAGGAGTTTGAACCCCTTTTATCTTCAACTATTTTTTTACGAAAATTCATATTTCCTTGACTTTTTGAACGTTATTGGGTAAAAACTATTCAATTTTCCATTTTTGAACTTTGTCAATGTTTAAATCCGTTTTGTTTTCATTAAATTCCATTTTTTTTATATTCCCTCAATTTTTTAAACCCTACTTGATTATATTATGTTGTAGCGTTTTCAGCTAAAGGTATACAAATCACCTGTCCAGTTTCAACTAATTTATTTAAAGTCACTATTTATATAGGTAGGTAAACTCACTATAGCATTTAATTTCAATTATTATTTTTGTTCTTTATACAGGGTGATTCACAAAGTGTTATATCTCCGTCAATTTTCGACCAACAACAAAAAGAAAAAATACTTCATGGATTTTCGACGTCAGCAATAAAAAAAATTGATACAAGTTTCCCATTGTTGTCAAAACTCCAACAAACTACTTGAAAAAAATCGATATTTGACAGTGATGGCAAATCCCGCGTTGAAGGACAAATACTCGGACTTTTGGGTCTGAGGCGATAATAATATATGGTCTGTATGTTGTTTGTCCCTACTGGCTTCGTTATAATATTTTATATTTTTGTGTTTTATTGTTTATTATAATTTATTTGTTTATTGTTTTATATTGCTTTTGTATGGCGATTACGATGAATAAACGCATTATGTATTTGGTGTACATTTTTCTATAATTTATTACTTTTCAATTAAGTTTAACATTTTGTTTTTTTTTCTCGTTAGTACTTCAATAATTTTTCTGATGGTCTTATCAAATGGGTTACCTACCGATTTCTTATTAAAGTTATATCTCATTTTTACTTTTAAATTTTTTTAAATTTTATTAAATACTTTTTGACAAACCTTTTCACAGGGGTCTTTCGTTTTATATCCTTTCTCCTCTTTAGTTTGTTGATTGATTGTTAAAAAAAACCTTCTATTGTTATCAATTATTTTTTCTTTCTCTTAATTTGTTTGTTTTTTCCTTAGAGTCTTTCCAAATATCGATGTTTGCTTCATATTGTAAATTACGTCTCCGCATGCCTTTTTTTCAAATGTTTTTTGTATTTAAAAACTTAATTTGTTACTTTTATTTCAGGTCTTTTTTTTTCTTTTTAACTTCTCTACATATAGTTGCTTTTTTTCACTGCGTTTTGTTTATTTTTGATGAGTTTTTCTCGAATTTTATGGAATATTCTTGAATTCACCAGAGAGCAGAATCCAGGATATTCTTGAACAATGAGGAAAAGTTCGCCAACAAGATCATCCGAAATTTCGAGAATATTCTCGAAACTGGAAGCTTATTCTCGAACTGATTAAAATGCTCTCGAATATCCTTTTGAGTGGTAAGTGGGTATTCTTGAAAATCACTTTTATAGTGCAAGGTTCAAGAATATTATCTGTGGAAACGTTATCAAATTTTATGGAATATCCACGAGTTTCACAGAGGGGAGTAAATTCCAGGATTTCCAGGGAAAAATTACAACAGAAACGTTACAATATTAGGAAGCTTGACAAGATGACGAGGATAAACTAATAGGTTCTGATATAAATGATAAAAGAAAGACAAAAAAATCAATAATATTAATAAAAAAAGCAAGATCCGAATCACTGAAAAGTGTCATGGAACAAGGCAACAATGGATACAGACAGATGACCCAATATTCAAAAAAAATAAGAAAATAATTAATAAAACTACATATACTGATGAATTGTTTTAATCAATAGAATATCATTGACTACTTAGTATTCTTCATAATTTATACTAAGATTGCACCAAATAAAATATGTACTATATAAGCCAAGCATAAATCCTTGCATCTTTTTCCATTTTATAGTTCAAACCATGTCCAACATATTACTTCCCGTTCATAAATCGTCTACCAAGGAAGTTGGGTCTATAATTTCAGCCTTATTGGTAACATGCCAACAGATTGACAGAAACGTTCTCACGATACGCACTGGAAAAATTCCATATATTCCAATAATCCCAAAAAATGCTTGAAATGCGTCAAAGTCCACCTTGACGATAAAATCACTCCATTCAACCGTCGATCTCTGTACCGTTTCGTCAAACTCAAAGGTCCGACAGTCTATCGCTGAAACTGCACAACAGCGACAAAACTTTCGAAGTTTGCTCATTGTTTCGAGCGACCATGTCGGGGGAAGTTTTGTAAAAAATCATAATGGACTTCGGTGGAGAAAGGAGAAAAGGTTTCAGCGTAGCGTTATGATCTCGTTCTCTTTTCTTTCCATTCATTCGCGCGGCCAGTGTTTGCCAGCTCTGCAGCCGGGGTATTTTTCTATTATTCGAAGGTGTAAAGCGGACAAAAAGACCGTGCTTTTTGTCCGAGATGACTGAATTTGTTGCCGTTTTGTAGTGGAAATAGTTTCAATTATTTTGCTTTCAAAGGGAAGTGGCTGTTGTTACTGATTGAGATTGTTGTGGGTTTCTTTACCTACAAAGCATCAACTATTAAGAAAAATGAGTTGCTGGAACTCAACGTAGCCTCCACCACATAACACCTCTCGGAACAGTTAGTGAAAAATAAAAAAGAATTCCACTATGAAGAATCCTCCTTTGCAACGGTCCCTCCAATGAGTAATTAGGGAAACTGGGTGACTAACAACATCAACACACTCCAAAAACATTAACAAGCACTTTACAAGAGGGTCAAATGGTCATTGACCTCCCAAATAATCAACAAGATTTCATATTGATTTGCTTGATAATATTTTTCAAAAAAACTTCTATTGAACGTCTTCCTTCTTCGTCACACATTTTGAGGGGTTGTCGAGTAATGTCAAGTCAGCTGATTCGGATAGATTTCTATTGATTTTATTTTGAGGGCGGATTGTTTACATAACATCGGTAATCAGTCGCGAATTTTGTTTTTAAAATGTCGGATCCGTCGGATCGTTGTGTTGTGTGTGGAATTCTGAATTTAAAACACGGTGATGTTTTGACATTTATTGTGAAACGCCTTGATTACAAGTCAATTTCATGACTGTTTGAACTTTCTATAATGAGAAGTGACTACTAGACTACATTTTATGGATAGATGAGTTTTTAAAAATTGCCGAGTCTTTATACTGCTGCTTTTTACTTTTTTTGCGCTCAGTACGATCTATCTCAATTAGTTAATTGTTTTCATATTCAAACATGCTGCTCCACCACACGAATCATATCATTTTGACCTCCGTATTGGATTAACCTCGAACCCTAAAAAAGGGATTCTCTATAAAAGCAGCCTTGTGATATTGAATTTAGTTGGACAGTCTCTCCAAGTATTCTACTTCTTAGACCGCCGGCGCCGTCTACCCTTCTATAGAGTATCGCCTCGTTGTTTATTCTTTCCAGCCAGGATATACGCAAGAATTGTCGAATGTTCAGCTCTCAGGCCACAAAAGAGGACCGGAAACATGTAATAAAGCAATATTCGTGTTTTGGTTGGTTCTTCATAGAAGCGAATGGATGCTGGCCTCGTGGCAAGGGCACCGAGTTATTTCACAGACGACACGTGACACCTCGTCGTTACTCGATAGACGGGAGAACTAAACCACCTTGGTCCGTTGCTCTCAATTCCAACATTAACATCATCAAGTGTCTTACTATGATCTTACTCCAATCAATTGATGATGATCTGAAGTCATATAAGGTGATATGTGTCTCTGAAATTTGGCGGGAAAAAGCACCTCTTTTCTGATCTGGTTATATGCCCCTTGACCCTGTACATGAACCTCAGATTTATCCTGGATACCACAATTGTGTACCAAGAGGAAATTCACACAAACCGAGCTTGTTCACTAGAGATTGCTAGACTGGGCGGCAATAACCAGAACTTCTGCATGCTCACGGATTGTCAGGCTGCCTTGAAAGCTCTGAACTTCTATCGCTTCACGACCTAGAAGAGAAGACGAAAAACTGAGTAAACCTTGTATAGGTTTCCGAACATTCAGGGGAAGAAGGAAATACAAAGCAGATGAGATGACGAGAGCAGGCAGAGCTATACCATTCAGAAGAGCTGACTCCTTGTCTACATAGAAACGACAGTAGACGAATGGTCATATGAACAATCTAAACTGATAGGTCTGTAGGATTTTGGGTGAGTGTAGACGTCCTCTCCAGATTTGGGGGTTAACGCGACTCTAACCTCTCTCCATGTTAACGGAATATAGCTTAGGGCCAGACATGCCTTGAACAAAATGTGTCCGATAATAACCTCCAGACCTCATTAAAGCAATTCCGGGAACACGGTGTCGGTTCCTGCGGGCTTGAATGGTTTGGAGGTCTTCATTGCCCAAGCTATTTTTCTTTTGTTACCACTGTGACAATGGTCTTCCCGTCTGCTTTGATGGAGTACGGTTCTGACCATGCGTGGCCTTCAGTGGTGTTTACAATTTTACATTCTGGAAAGTGACTTTCCAGGGATCCGCCGTGTCTTCAGAGGTGTTGGTATATGTTCCGTTACTCCACTTAAGACAGCTTGGCTGCATGAAGGGGTCTCCCGAAAGAACCTTCTTGAGCCTCGAGGCTGACGACGTATCAGAGTCCTCGCTGCAGAAGTTCCTCCAGGCCATTCTTTTCTTTTCTCGTAGTTTCTTCTTAAAGATTTTTGGCTGCTACACGTATTCTTGCCATTTGCGGGTTGTTTTCGCCAGGAAGAAAGCCTTCTTAGTATCTTTCCTTAGTTTTTCTATCTCTCCGTCCCATCCAGGAATGTTGGATTTATTCCTATGGGCGGTGAGAGGGCAGGAGTTCTCGAAGGCTTTCGTTAGGCTTTCGTGTAGAAAGTTTTGACTGTCCTCTACTTCCTCCGTAATACTCCGTATGAATCAGAGTTTGCGGAGGATTCCTTTCTCTATCATTTCCGTTAGAGTGCTGACAAACATCGAAATGTTCTTTTTACGAGGGATGTGAATGGTTTGCTTTTTGGCGGTTTAATAAGCAGATTGAAGTTTATCCATCTGTGATCCGATATGCTGAGGCCAGAGTGACTTCAACTCGACCATCACCCTCATCCACCGAGATTTGCACGACAGTGAGGTTGGAGCTGCAAAGCTGAGGAAGGATGCTTGCTTGGAAGTATGCAGATACGTATATACATGTCCTTGGGTTGTAGTAGACAGTGTGGTCCTCCTAGTCCACATACTTTGTTTTTCACCACCCAGGGCTCTTGGATATAAGGGCGATGGTGTAATTATTATTGCCTAGGTGCCGTTATATGTTAGTCATGGCCGCCCGGCAAGTTTCTCTGGATTACGTTTCTTTTTCTTTTTCTTTTTTTTTTTTTTTTTTTTTTTTTTTAACGAGAATATAATCAAATAAGGCATTTTTAAATCAGATCATCATTGAAAAAGTAAATAGCATCAGATTTTATATATCGTTGATGTGTGAATATTAATTATCATCGCAGACGCTTTTCAATTTGAAATAAAATTTTAAAATAGATATTCGAATGGAACGATTACAACAATGTAAACGTGTCATACAAGCTCAAACCGTGTTTATTTTCCTATTTCAAAGTTCAGAATGGAATTCAAACAATTTCTCGAACTCTTGAAATGAATTCAGGATTCCACCGCATGTAAATGTAGCACAAGAACCCGATTTACTAATGCACGTATCGCAAATAAATTTTAGAAACCGGTAGCAACGGCTATATAAATATGATTATTTAATGTCCGATTTATACGAAATTAATATGGTAAATGGGTATAACTTCAAGTCTTTATTATACTGGAAAATTAACGAGTTGGAGAGTTTGTGGAATTGAGCAAAGGCGGGTATTTATACGTTTCTTGGGATTGTTTTGTATTTTGCATGGCGCCTCTTGGGGATTTATCAGTGATAAGAGGTTATCAGTGTTGGGAGGTCAAAAATCAATTGGAAAATAGGGCAGGTAGTGAGTTAATTTCAGTTGTCAAGAGAATAAGTTGTGCGTTGTTATTGGTGTATTTTCAAATTAAATAAACAAATAAAAGCTGCAACACGATTCTGAGTTACATAAGAAAGCTGCGTCGGAATAAGTTAGATTTTTAGAGCAACAGCTATAAGCCAAGGCCGAGGCCCTAATGGCATTCGGAGTCACGGAACGCGCGTAAATATAAAAGGAAATTTGCATGAGAAATTATCATAAAAAGCTCAAGCCAAGGAACGCTCCCGCTGAATTTGTTGTGACTTTTCGATTCCCCCCGTGATAGGGATACGATTTATGGGCGCGAAATGCAATTTTCGGATTGCTGATCACCCCCTGGCGATTCCGGGGATTAAAGGAATTAACTGTTGCGTGAATGCATTAAGGTCATCCGTGTCAGTTTGACGAACGCATGCTTGGGATAGTTTATTTTGTTAAAATTGAAATCGTCGATGAAGTTTACTATTTAGATCTCTTCCATGTTAGAATAATAAAAAGTAATATTTAAAAAGAAAACACATTTTCATAAAAATTTATTATTGTCTTAAGGAACACTAATTATCGTTAACAAGCGTTTCTTATTAAAATAGAAATAATGTTGTATCCTGAAACTTATTTGAAATCATTTCATCAAAATTGAAAAAAAAGTATAGAATCTACAAAAAGTCGCATCAAACAATTTTTTGGTAGAGGGAAAAACGGAGCAAAACGCAAAAAAACTAAAAGAATGATTAACAAATAAAAAAACAACCTACCTTAAAATAGAAAAACGAAAAAAAGAGTAATCGGATCCGTGGACTGAATTTACACAGTTCTCAAAAAGACGAACAAATCAATTGTGAAGTGGAAAAGAGTTCAAAGTAAGTAACTTACAACTAAAAGTTAAAATTGTCCCCAAAAAAAAAACTCGAATAGTGTAAAAGGATTACAAATTGCAAAATTGAAGGAAAACTTTAAAAAGTGAAATAAATACTTTAGTTTTACTGATTAGAAAAAAATGCAAATAGTCCACATACCTATGAAAAGCTTCTTCGAAACAGCCCAAAAAGAGTTTGAGAAAAAAGAAACTGAAACTCTTATCTACAAAATTAATATTTCAATGCATATTTTCTGATTTTTTAAATTAGTCTTCTGTATTATTTAGGTATACTATTATTGTGAATCAAAGTATTTTTATTTTTTCAAGATCTTTGTAATATACTTTGTGATTTGGATTTTATATTTTATTTTAATTAATAATTGGAGCAATGCTGATTATTTTGATTTATATAAAAAGATGAAGAATTCAACATATTATGTACCTTTTGGATATTATTATTTCGCTATAAGTATATCTATAATGTCAAAAATCTAATGAATACTTGGCGATAACTTTGTATTAAATTAAGGGTTGTAATAAACTGAACAGTATTTAATTCATCATGTACAGTATAATATCACAAGCAGTCAGAATAATATTGTAAAAGACTCAGTATTTCTGTTAAAAATGATAAGTAAAAATGGAATTTTTGAGCAGTAAAAGTACTATTTGGCCTGTATTTCTATGTTCACTATTGTGATTCTAATGGTCAGTAAAAATTTATGAAATGTCCGTATGACTTAGCTGGTAATAATTCCACAAATGTACAGTAAGAAATAATAAATGACCAGTATATAAATGTCAGTAATAATTTTAACTAACTCCAACTAACCCAAACTTGATACACATAATACCAATACAGAACACGTCAATTATGATTTATAATAATAATTGTAATGTTAACCTGGTGCTAACCAACGAGCCGCTGCATATTTTTTATCAATTTCGATCACCAACAAAAACTAACCCAAACTTGATCCAAACCAATACACAACACGTCAATTATAATATACAATAATAATAATTGTGATGTTAACCTAGTGCTAACCAACGAGCATATTTTTCATCAATTTCTATTACCAACACAAACTAACCCTAACTAACCCAAACTTAATCCGCGTCTCAAAAGAACCTATCTGACTACTTCATCATGACATTAAGGCAGCGTGTTTTCTCTTGACTGAGTTGTGTTTCATTCCATTGTAAAATTTTTTGTATTTATACGAAATAAAATATATGACAAACCATTCATTATTTTACTGTCGCTTTATTAATTTTATGGACTGTCCATTATTTTCACCAGGCATTTACTAATTTATCTGATCGTTTTTTAATGATACTGACTCTTGATTATTTATATCTACCATTTATTATTTTTACTGACCACTTCTTTATGCTACTGCCCTTCATTATTTCTACTGACCCTTTATTATTTTAACTGACCACTTCTTTATGTTACTGACCCTTCATTATTTCAACTGACCATTTATTATCATACTTACCAAGGGAAATAAAATAATGGCAAAGAGTACTATCCATAAAATTGAAATACTGACCATTTAATTAGTTGCCTTAAATTAAGTACAAGAAGATCTACCCAGTCCAGGCAATTACATTATTTATCTTTAAATAGATTGTTTATTTTGCCAATTACAAATATGATTATTCCGAGGATTATTCATATTATTATGTATTGAGTATATTATGGGTTTATTTATTCATTACTTTAATTATTGCAACAGTCAAAATTATTCACAAAAAAGTTACGAAAAAAAAATAAAGCAAGGTTCATACAGTCGCAAGCAGCTATCACATCAAATAGCGAAAGAATCAAATGTGAAATGATGACAACCTCAATATTAATTAGCAAAATAATTTGATGTTAAATGGTTACATCAACTAGAATGAAGAATTGGGTTCAAGATGACGACATCAACATCAACCAATAAAATAATTGAATGTAGAATAATGGCAACATTGAGTAACTATTTAAAGAATTGAGTGTATATATTAACTAGCAAAAGAGTTTAGTGTAAAATGATGACGACATGAACTAGTTAAAAGATTGAATAGAAAATCATAACAACATCAACTAGTGAAATAATTGAATGTAAAATTATGTCAACATTGAGTAACTTGTTGAAGAATTGAGTGTATATATCAACTAGCAAAAAAGTTAAGTGTAAAATGATGACGACATCAATCAGTAAAAAGATTGAACATAAAATCATAACAACATACACTAGCAAAAGAATTGACTGTAAAACGATTACATCATCAACTATAGTGAAAAGATTGAGTGAAACATGATGGCAACATTGAGTAACTAGTTGAAGAATTGAGTGTATATATTAACTAGCAAAAGAGTTTAGTGTAAAATGATGACATCAACTAGTAAAAAGATTGTAAAAGGTCTGTTTTGGTTCCAAGTTATTTCAGTTCCGAACCAGTTCCGAACTGTTCTACACATGCGCACTTGAATATTACCATGGTAACATTGAAGTGCACGTGTAGAACAGTTCGGAACTGCATGAATTTGAAACCAAAACAAAGCTAAAATCATAACAACATCATCTGGCAAAAGAATTGAATGTAAAATGATGACATCAACTAGTAAAATGATTGAGTGTAAAACGATGACATCATCAACTAGTGGAAAGATTGAGTGAAACATGATGGCAACATCAACGGGCAAAATGATTGAATGTAAAATTATGGCAACATTGAGTACCTAACTAGTTGAAGAATTGAGTGTATATGTTATGGCTATATACAAACTTGGATAGTTTATAAACTAGCTGGATAATTTATAAACCAACCAAACCATTGGCTATTTTGATAGAAAAGGCAATTTCCACTAAAATAGCAGTTATTTTGCAAACTATCCAAGAATCTTGGCTAATTTACTTGAAATTATTAAGAACACCAAAATAGCTGGTTAGTATGTAAACCAACCAAGGCAATCTGGCTAATATGAAAACCATGATTTCTAGTAACATAAAATAGCCAACCTTTTGGCTGGTTTATAAACTTACCAAAAATATGCAGCAGTTCGTTGGTTAGCAACAGGCTAAGATTTTAATTATTATTGTAAATCATAATTTATGTAATTTGTATGGGTGTCATGAGAATCAAGATTGGTTTTATTGTTTATTAATATAATCACTAACCCAAACTAACCCAATCTTAATTGTCATAATACCCATACAAATCACATGAATTATGATTTACAATAATAATTGAAATGTTAACCTTTTGCTAACCAACGAACTACTGCATAGTGTAACGATCGGCAGAATAGTCACTCCCATGTTTTTATTTGATTTGAATTATAATCTGAAAATTTAATTTATCAAATAAGAAATGCCTAGCCTAGATAGTTTATGAGCTAGCCAAAGGTTTTGCTATTTTATTTTACTAGAAATGATGGTTTTTATTGTAGCCAGATTACTTTGGATTGTTCACAAACTAACCAGCTATTTTGGTTTTCTCAATAGTTTCAAGAAAATTAGCCAAGACTCTTGTATAGTTTGCAAAATAACTGCTATTTTAGTGGAAATTGCATTTTCTATCAAAATAGCCAATGGTTTGGTCAGCTTACAAACTATCCAGCTAGTTTATAAACTACCCAAGTTTGTATATTAGCCGTAACATATATATCAACTAGCAAAAGAGTTTAGTATAAAATGATGACGACATCAACTAGGAAAAAGCGAGGGAAAAAGATTGAATATAAAATCATAACAACATCAACTAGTAAAATAACTGAGTGTAAAACGATTACATCATAAACTAGTGAAAAGATTGAGTGAAACATGATGGCAACATTGAGTAACTAGTTGAAGAATTGAGTGTATACAGGGTTTATCACTTAAAACTCCGCACGTCAATATCTCGGAAACGAATAGGAATATTTGATTTCTGTAAAAAGTAGTCAATGTGTATGGGGTCGAGTAGTTATTTTTCACAGTTAAAAAAATTCGACGCCTACCAAGAGTAAAGCGTCGCGACGCATCGAAAATATTAATCGATTGCAGGGACTTTGAAATTACGCGCATGCAAAAGAACGAGTTATTTATAAACTTTTTTGTTATTTAGTCGAACTCATTTATTCTACTCAGTTTTGAGATATACAGTGTGTCCAAGATAAGGATGTCTATCATGGGGATCTTGAAAACCGTGAGAGATACAAGGTCGGTTAAATGGAGGCAAAGTTGCGTATTTTGATACTTAACAAAATGCCGTTTTGAAACCCAAGAAATTCCGACTAAGTCCAAAATTATCCGAAAAAAACCGACATTTTTCAAAATTGTTTTCATTTTTTTCTGACCACATTTGAAGGGATATTTTGAAATGAATGGAATTTCTCCATTGTCACTATTTGCCCTTTACAAGATAGCGTTATTAAATTGAAGAACCGACATTTCGTCCATGAGCAGCCACCATCAACTTTGTTTTTTTAAAAACGGTCCAGGATTTTTTATTACGGATTTTAAGAGCCTCTTATGTTCCTAAACCAACGAGGTACCGCGATTAAAAAAGAGGTGGTTGTTTTTAATCCCATTAAAAATGTATTTTTTGTCTCTCTCTAACACATGAGGTCTTATGGAAAAATCCATCAACATATTTTTTTTGAATAATTGCGATACAGTTTCAACAACTAGTAAAAAGATTGAATATAAAATCAAAACAACATCAACTGTCAAAAGACTTAAAGATAAAGAAAATAAAAGATTGAATATAAAATCATAACAACATCAACTAGTAAAATAATTGAGTGTAAAACGATAACATCATTAACTAGTGAAAACATTGAGTGAAACATGATGGCAACATCAACGGGCAAAATAATTGAATGTGAAATGATGAGAGAATTGGGTACTTTATAAAGAATTGAGTGTAATATGATAACAACAATTAGCAAAGAATCGAATGCAATGATGACAATATTGGGGAACCAAGTAACTAGTGAAAGAATTGAGTGTGATATGATGACAACATTGAGTAACTAGTTGTGTATAAAATGATAACAACATCAAATGTGAAAAAAATAAGTGTAATATTATGATGACAACATCAATTAGCAAAAAAATATAAATGATGGCATTAACTGGTGAAATAATTGAATGTAGAATGATGACAACATTTAATAGCTATAGTTAAAGAATTGAGTGTATGATGACATCAACTAGCAAAAGAATTAAATGTAAAATGATGACATCAACTGGTAAAATAATTCCGTGTGAAAAATGACATCAACTAGTGAAAAAAGTGAGTGTAACATGATGATAACATCAACTAGCAAAAGAATAAGAAAATGAAAAATGATGACATCAACTAGCAAAAGAATTGAGTTTAAAATGACAACATCAACTGATAAACGAATTGATAGTAAGATAATAACAACATTACTCCGCACGAAAAAAGAAAGATTAACTAACTTGGTACTACATCCCACCAAGCAATCAAAGGAAAAACTCTACTCAATTCTTTCTAGGCACACCTTCACTACACCGCAACGTAAAAAGGCCGCATCATCAATTGAGTGAAATTAGGACGTTACTAAATTTATGAATGAAGTTATGGAGGTTTAGATGAGTAATCGACTTCCACCTTGACCTCTGAAAAACAAAGTCCATCGAATACAGAAATCCATAACTTGAGAACGTGTTGATCAAATTTAGTGAAATTTGGATGTTACTCCATATCTGATATACTTCTAATGACTTCTTCAACCAGATTTCATCCAAAGCTGGCGCAATAATTTCTTCTTCTTTTCCGGCAAAGGAGTAAAGGACCACGAATCATTTTATGGCGGTAATCTATCTCGTTTATCTTCTGACCATCAATCAAAAGGTTCTGTATGCCACTAAGCCACAAGTGCACGTATCTATTATTTATTTTATAACCACTCAAAACTGTTCTCAATACTGGCCTTTCTGTTGACACGACTGTCAAAAGCACGTATCTATAAGTTATTTATAACCACTTCAGTGATAAGTCCCTTTTTTTATATGTATAATGTTTTAATAACTATATGGTCTATTCAATTTATTTTATAAATATATTATATTTTTGTACAACAAACTATTTCTACACAGTTTTTGTATATAGCTTGATGCTAAATAAACGAATATTATTACTTGACACTGTTTTCAATACTGCCTATATCAGAATCAGATGACGTAACAGAGAGGTGGACGACATCGAGGGACATCGTAACAATACATCAAATTATAGAAAGTGTCTAAGCTCACTTTTTTTTATATCTGATAATTTTTGAGTAATGCAGCAAAGAGTAAAGTACCTAGCGTAAGTCGCTCTTGGAAACTATCAGTACTTTGACTGGAGGTAGTGCACATCTCTTACTCTTTATCTAGAGTTCTGGAATCTAATGGGATAAAGACTTATATAAGACAAATGAGTGTTTGAAAAAAAAAACAAAATGGATCAAATTAATCAATTTGGTCTTGATGACCTCAATAGCATGGCCAAATGGCAAACATTACTGATTCCACGATAAAACACATGACTGGTTGGGAAACTCGACTTTATCTACCCCAAACTCAACCGATATTGTTAGCGGTAAGTTTCCGGCGTGTGGTTAGCAAGGAGCCCTCAGCTTTCAAATAATTTTCTGAAACTGCTGACCTACTGGCCACATTCTGAACTTCCTAGCAAACTTCGAAACTATCAAATATCACCGAATGACAGTGAGAGGTTCAAGTAAAGCCTGATTTTGTATACACGGAATATCGACCTCTGGCCTCTTCTCTATTAACCGTTACCAATAAATTCGCTAATGTACGGACGACACGGCGAATAGAGAGATTATGACGCGGCATCCCGTGGTGACAAAGATGATACCAAGAACCAGCAGTTTCTTCTCGCGAACGCGAATTCTAGGTTAATGGGATCAACGGAGTTCGAGCACAATTTACACCTACCGTCCGCTTCAAACGGGGTTGTAAATAATTACGGGATTACAGGGAATCCGCACTAATTGTGGATTTCGGCAGCAACACCACAACGAACGTATTTATTATGCTCCAATTTCTTTTGAACGTTCCGCCTTTTGGCACCGCGACAAGAGCACGATTTATGAAATCATAATCCGGCAAGAAGAGATTTGTGTCGTGTTGTGTCTGCGGTCGGCTTTTGGCGCAATTAAAATATCGGGCCTTTTGTGAGGGGAACGACTTAATTATTCAATACTACACAGAAATAGCGCACAAAGAATTGGCATCGAGACAACCAAAAATTAATTTGTTGACTATTTACCGGAAACTGTTACTTTTTTCCCTCCTCCAGAAATCTTCAAATTCTTCCCTCTGCCAGGCGCCACATATTTATCGATTTTTGGTGTCAACAACCTGTTTGTTGTCATTCTCGAAAGAGATCCCCCTCACCACTAACCCAAAAAAATCTTCCCACAACTTTCGTCAGAGAGATCCCACTCCGCGATCCCCAAACCTCTTATGAAAGTGGTGGAAAGAATCTCTTTTGGGGATGGTGGTGAGGAGTGGAGGATCTATTTTAGGAATAGTGAATGGAGATCCATCTTCAGAAAGTGGTGGGGGACTTCTTTGTAGATTCGAAATACCAAGATCCCAAGATCTGGTCCAATATACCTACTCGCAAAGGTCAAGTTGGTTCATACGATGGTCTCATTTCTCCTTGTCTACAGAAATCGCCGCGACATTTTATCGTACGATTCCCAAGAACATATCGTATGAAAGCGCGACACTTTATACCGCTGCGAAATTTTTTGTCTGGCTGTCTCTTCCGCCTCCAGGCACAGTCTGCATTCAGTGTCCTCAGTGAGTCCCACTTTGTGCATAGGCATTTTTAACAGGCAGACAGGAGTACCAACCCCTAGGGGTAAGTACATGGGGCAATTTGGTGTACAGCCTAAGGGCATTGTAGGCCAATTCGGGGCATTGTGGGGAATTGTGGAGGCATTGTGAGGCATTGCGAGGCATTGTCGGGAATTGTAGAGGCATTGTGAGGCATTGTTGGGTAATGCGAGGCATTGAAAGGGCAATATGGTGCAATGTTTCGGCATATTTTGTTGCGAGCGCATCCATTTCTGTTCGATGTGATGCCCACGCTTTCAGTTTGAGCGCTTCACGCAGCATTCAGCCTACTCGCGACTGGATGTAGCTCCCGCTCCCTAATAATCACAATGTTGCCCTACTCATTTGAAGATTTTTGCAGGATTTTCAAATATCTTGCGCTGTTTATTATTCGATAAAGTAGGCAACTTTTAGCCAGATATTCTTTGCAGCAGATAATTCTTCAACAAAGTAGAGGAACGTTTTGATAGCAGGTCCGGATCAGATTCTTGATAGTATAATATCCAAAAACACTAGTCCATATAGCGAAGCCATAGCAGATGTGCTTCCGAGTGAGCCTCATGTGAATTGGTCAGATCAGGATCATGAAAAATTTGCTGGAAACTCATCAATAGCTACCACACTAGAAGACAAATCAGGTCTTGATCATATTGTTACTGGCATGAGCGAAAACAGATATTCAGCTAGCCCAATATCACCAGATATGTCAATTCATTCGTCACAACAAGAGCAAGAAAAATGTGCTGAAGACTCATGCGGAGCTAGCGCACCAGAAGACAAAGCTGCTTCTGAAAGTATTCTCAATAGCTTTACTGAAAATAAATTTTCAGCAAGCCCGTTGATCCAGCCAGCGATACTTGATGTTCCACTAATAGAATGGTCGGATCAGGAACATGAAACATTTGCTGAAAACTCATTCATGACCAAATCATCAGAAGAAACGACAGGCTGCTCAACACACAAACTTAAAATATGTCCTGAGAATACAGACATTGCGAGCACTTTGGTCAAAAAGGTTCCAGATACCATTCATTTACATACCCATCTTAAAACAGCCCACAATCTATCTCAGAGAAATTCAGTTCCTGGAATTATTTCAGAAAGAATTTACGAAAACGACACATGCACCCCAAACCAGAGCCCAAGAAAATGGAAATCAATCAAATATTCGAGGCCCGAAAGAGACAGAAGAAGACGTGAGGCTTCCGTTTCTGCAGAACAAACTGAGATCACTAGATTTTTCACAATAATCAACAAAATATCCCTAGAAATATCCGAATCACTATAAAAAAATCCAAACAAATTGGTTTTCGCCGGACTCTTCCACAATGACCCTAATGATGACCCCAATGCTAACCCTTCAGACACCGAAGCAAACAAAACAAACTATAGCAAATTCTTGCAAGACGTATTAGAGCATTCGCTAAGAAACAGTGATCCTAAGAAAAAAAAATAGCTTCGAAAATAACTTGAAGCAATTTGGAATATGTATCTATTATATTGGTGGTAGACAACTATACGAGACCTTGCATGCTAATTTACATAATGTTCTACCATGCATAAGAACACTACAGAAATTTACATTTCAACATCGGATTGGGTATGAACCAGGCAAAATAAATATAAGACTCGATATAAGACAACTAAATACTTTTTTGGAAAAGCGTAATTTGAAGAAGGTATTATGGATTTCCGAAGATTGTACGAGACTCACCAGCACAATTGAATATGATAGTTCAACAAATAGTATTCTTGGTTTTTCCTCTCCACTTCAAAACGGTCTTCCCATACCTGACGCCTTTCAGGCAACGTCTTCCGAAAAAATACAAAGTATGTATTGTAATTCATCAAAGGCAGACTACGCACGCACTGATCATAGTAGCACAAGCATTAGAGAACGAAGCACCACCGTTTTGTCTAAGTGTATATGGTACCGACAATAAATTCAATGCAAAGGATGTGTCCCTCAGATGGAAAAGCATCAAGGAAGAAGCTGCTGATGGTTACGGTATAAGAGTTTTAGGCATCTCTTCAGATGGGGACCCCAGATTGCTCAAGGCAATGAAAGTGGAGGCAGGCTTTAAGAAGGACTCGATATCTTGGACTCATTTGGACTATTCTTTAACTGATACTTGCTTCCTGCAAGACAGCATACATATTATGGTGAAGCTTAAAAATAAATTTTTGGATCATAAAACGAAGTTGACTCTTGGAAAATATACTGCTAGAGTGGAACATTTAAGTGAGTTAATCAAAACATTTTCATAAGATAAACATCTTTTGACATCTTCAAATATAAGAAATGAGGATCGCATGAATTATGATAACGCAAGAAGAATTTGCGATCAAAGAATAACTGACTTGCTTTCCAACGTACAAAACAGCAATGGAACAAGAACATTTTTGAAAATCATGAATTACTTGAACTTCGCCTTTGTAGAGAAAAATTGTGATCTTGGAGAAATTGTTTATAAAACATTTTTTTCAATTTTTTTCTTGAGAATCTGGAGGCATGCAGTTAAATTAAATCAGGACTTGAAATTGCAACAAAATTTCATCACACTAAATGCATACACCTGTATTGAGCTCAATGGCGAAATGCTGATAAAATTAATACATCTGTTCAAGACTGATGACTCGTTAGATCAGCAAATGTTTCGACTCTGGTTAATGAACAGTCAACCCTGCGAAACGACTTTCCGGAACACAAGATCTATGGCACCAACCGAGACTACTGCAATTAACTTTACTCTGAAGCGATTCACTCACAACAAACTCGAAAGAATCCAGTACCTGAACAACCTGAAACACGACCTCAAAGATACATATATATTTCCCAGAGAAACAAGGAAGCAACTGCTACAACACAAATACGGCACTCTCAATATTTCAAACATTGATATAGACGGCATTTTAAAAAAATGTTTGGAAGACGCAATTTCTGAAGCACAGTCTCTGGAAATACCAGTTAATGAGAATGCTGTCTACACAATGGATATCAACATAGACAACCAGCTGATATTATAACTGACCAGGATCTAGAGAATGTTCTAGTTGACTCTGAAAAAAACGACGTTCTCGAAAACTTTATCCATAATGATAAGGACTTGGATGCAAAAGGAACGTTTTCTGAATTGGATTTAACTGACTATACATATAAAAACGTGGATCTAGATGAGAAAAGTCCATATGTGAAAGTCTCTTTGGAAAATAGTAAAACGAAAATAATTAAAAAATCATCACTTTGCTGGCTTCTAAATGAGGGAAAGGGACGGATTAGTAACGATCGCTTACAGCGCTTCAATTCAAGACCTGTCCAAAAAAGAAAGTTGAAAATACCTGCCGACAATTCCAAAACTAAAAAAAAAAGAAACAAACTGAATGTATCGGAGATACTTCAGAAGAAGAAAATGAACGAGATATCGTTCTAGATGATTCCACAGATGTGGAGTCATTCTCCTCTCTGGAAGAACATCGAGAAGATGGGTTTACAAAAAAACTTGACGTATTCGATCCTGAAATAGATAAATTTTATGCTGTGGCATTTGAGAACCACTGGTACTTGAATCAAGACAAATTTAGAATAAGGTTTTTTAGTAAACGATTCAAAAAGCGATAATTATATCTGGCCACAGAAATCAGAAATTGAAAACTCCATTCCAAAGGAATGTATTTTTCACGGACCCCTTATACTTGGCGAAAATTCTCCGCTTCTTCTAAAAAGAGCGGATAAAGTTAAAATCACCAAGCTCTATTCGAAATCCAGAAAAAAATTCTAATATTAAAAACATACATAATTCGAAGAATAATGTGATATTCAGTTTGATTCTTGAAATTGTGATACTGCGTTATATAGTGATTGAGATTTTTGTTCTAGCTTTTGTTTGTGAAGAAAAAAGATCATTGAACTTCACGATATTTTTTGTTCTATAAAACCTAACTTTCTTTCAGTTTATGTGAAAAATCACAGTTTGCGTCTCTTCTTAAAACTAATAACTTTGGAATACACGTGTTTAACTTTGGTACAATGTGGGTATAACTTGTCTTATATGAAACTTATGTTTGTTTCTGTTTTTATATACATACCAAACGGTGATCTCTGAATTGTGATACGGCCTAAGCAAGCAAATAATTAACTATTCGTTTGACAAGGTTTAGTCTTGAGTTGTTTTTGCGAATACATGTTTATTTTTTATATTTCTTTGTTTCTTGTATGTTAACAGATTCGACTGCTTGTTATGTGTCGTTTTCAAATAAACTTATCAAAAAAGTATTTTTTTGTTTTTGTACCTTCAGATAATTTATTATATGACAGTAGAATCGCAAACTACGTGAAAAAAATTATTGTGTTTTTTCCTGTTTGATAATATTATTTGTCTCTTTTCAACACATGTCATAAAAAGAAATAGGTATATAGGGCACTGGGAGGCAATGTCGGGCATTGCGAGGAAATTTTTGGCAATGCGGGGCATTATTAGGCAATGTGCATTGTTGGTAAATGGGGGGCATTGTCTGGCATTGTTGAGTGAAAAAGAGGCATTGTGGGGCAATTTTATGTAAATTAAGGCATTCATTGCCCTTTGGTGTACAAAAAATGGCTATGTACTTACCCCTAGACCAACCCACTGCATTTCGGATTTCCTCTCTGTTGATTTCCAGAATTTCTCTGGCGCGTTTCTTTTGTGATCAAAGATAAATTCTTTTCGCATGCCTGGCAGGTTCCTCCAGTATTGTAGAAACTGGTTATCTATCAATGTGGATATATATATATATATAGGGCCGACTCTGGTCCAATGATGTCTCTTGTCGCCGCTTCGCATGCTAGTCGGTATGCGACTTCATTTCCTTCGTGTCCAGAGGGGCCAGGTATCCATACCAGTTTTACATTGTTAGCTACGCTGACTTTTTTTAATGCATTCTAGTAGCTCTCTACAGTCCTCGAAGAGTAATTGTAGGATTAAAAGGCCTTTAGCGCCGCTTGACTGTCTGAGAATATTTTTATTGTGGTCTTCCATCTCCAGATCCTGCGTCAAAGGATGTTCAAGATCCGTCCGTGTACCAGCAGGTGTCAGCTCTTGTTAAGCTGAAAAGGTCCTATGTACACTCTTTCCGGAGAGGAAAAAGTATGCCATAGTTTTTCCTGCTGATGGTTTTGGTGGGCACGACATCAGAGAAAGCACCTAGAGTACGATAGTCCTCTAATTCTCTGATAAGTCTGTTGGATGTTACTGTATCTGCCCTGCTACCTCTGTGGTTAGCTATATTTCTATACGTTGCCCTTCTTGCCTCTTTTTCTAGCACAATGTGTAGAGGAGGGAGATTTATCAGGCATTCAAGCGCTGCGGACGGTGTAGTGCTGGTCGCTCCACAGATGGCCAGGCTGGCTTGACAGTGTAGACTTGTTAGTTTGGCTCTGGATGTGCTTTGACTGCCCTTTACATACCAAACTATTGCAACGTAAGTTATATCATCGACCTGACGATGTTTGGGATTTCTCCACAAATGCGTTTGCATGCCCATAAAGACATTTTTGCTTTGCGGATGACATTTTCCGTATGAACATTCCAAGTGAGGGTTGCGTGACGCCTATGGATATTTCACCTCTGTCTCGAATGGAACAAATACCCCATTCAGAGTAGGGGGAAGTTGGAAGTTTAGCTTCCTTCTTCTAGTGATGATTGTTTTGGCAGAGTTAACAGACATTTTCTCTCTCCTGCACCAATCATTCACAAGGTCGATGACCTCTTGGATCTTCCCATTGATTCATTCATCCCGGATATTTCTGATCAGGACAACTAGGTCATTTGAATAGCTGAGCACCATGGCCAGCAGGTCGTCAATGAGAAGGGACCACAAGAGGGATGAAAGTACACCCCCCTGCGGCCCTGAGATGTACCTCCGCGCAGTTGGAGGTTTCGATGAAGAAACAGGCTACCGGAAAAGTCTTGTTTCGCCAGGACCTTCAAAGTTTCTTTTTCCGTGGAGGTGAATGTTGCATCGGGCTTTTTTTATAGCTCCAAGGTCCCGACACGGTTCTTTCGCGAGGACCTTATCAATCCTCGAGGCTTCCGGAAGGCTGTTCAGCTCTTCACAGAAGTTTCTCCAAGAATTCTATTTAGCAGCACTGATCTGCTTGTTATACTCCGTTAGTGCTCTTCTGTATCTTTCCCATTTATCTGTTCCCTTGGCTTTGTTGCAGAGGCGCCTTACCTCTTTCCTTTGTTCAGGGTTTCATTCCACCAGGACGTACCTTGGTTGTCTCTCTCGTGTAACCTGCGATACTTTTAGTCGAATGACAAAATTATTGATTTGAATGCACGCGATATCGAAACGATTTACAGCACGCGATACCTGAATTGTATCGCGAGTCACATCTTATTAAATGATTGTATACTCCACAAAAATCGCCGCAACAGCTCATCGCAAGATTTCAAAGAGTATGTCGTATGTCACCGCGACACGTTACAGGTGCGATACTTTTTGTCGTGCGACATGTTATCGCGTCTATGTGAATATTATTGCTAATCTGATATCACTTGATAAGACGAACGCAATATCGTAACGATATACAGCGTATATGATAGATCGTGGCACGTAAACCAGAAATCGCTCGATTCGTTTGTAACCGCGATAGCTGCGATAGTTTTTGTCGTGCGTCTTGATATCGCGTAAACGTAAATTGGCGATATCGTAACGATGTGCAGTATACGATAAATCGTTAAGCGTATCACGGGTTACCTTGTATAGAATGCAAACCGTATACTTGTATACTCCACGGAAATTGCCACGACAGCTTGTGTCACGATTTCCGAAAAAATATCGTATGTAACCATGTCGTGCGACATTATGATATATAGCGTTTATTTGAAAATTGCTAATCTAAAATCTATTGCTTAGGTTGCACGCGATATCGTACGACAATTTGTGGCGTACGATAAACCGTATTGCAGCCCACATCGTATAGTATGCGAGCACGTATAGAACTATATACTCACAAAAATCACCGCGACATCTTATCGCACGATTCCCAAGATCGTGTGTAACTGCCACACTTCATACCATTGCGATACGTTTAGTCGTGCGACGACATGATATCGCTATATGTCAAAAATGCTGTTTTGAAATCATTTGCTCAGAGTGCTTGCGGTATCGTAACGATTTGCAGCGTACGATAAATTGTATGGTGCATTACATCCTGAATTATTATGCAGCTTAAAGCACAATTTTCAAGAGAATATCGTTTCTAAACGTGGCGATAATATTTGTTACATATAATATTTTCTGGAGAATCGTCCGATAAGTTTATCGCGTACGATTCCCAAGGCAATATCGTATGCAATCGCACTGCAATTCTTTGTATCGTGCGATATATGAAAATGTTGACTCAAAATCATTTGCGCGATATCGTGATGATTTACAGAGTACGATAAATCGTATCGCTATTGCATAATGTGCAAAGCGATGAGTATTTGCGTATTTGCGATCCACCTGCACCGCTGGTACTTTTTCACCACAAAAAGTACTACAAATCGACCCCTTGCATGTTGAACGACCATATCCCATACGCAAATTTGAAAAGCGAATACGACACCAAACATGGCGCGTCGGCAGCCATATTGTTTCACACTTTTCTTTAATTACAAGAGGCCATAAAAGCACGGCTGGGCCCTTTGTTGGGTCGCCCCATGGCGCTCCAGAGGTGTTGGGCACGACACCATTACTAGTGGGGTTCCTGTATGGCAGAACCGGACTCGTTATTTTTCAATGAAGTCACTTTCAATAACATCCATGGTTGAATAATTGAAAAGATGGGGCCGGTAAACGACGAACGACGTGCATGTATAGATTCACCCGTCCGTCAGGGGTATTAATATTGGATATAGTTTACCGAAATAGACGTTGTATTGATCTATTTACTATGGCTGACATGTGAGGTGGATGGGTTTCCAAATATTCCGTAAGGAGGATGTGAATATTTGATAGGTTCCATTTTGTGGTGAATTATTGATGAGAAAATTGGATGACAATAATTCTTTTATGGGGTATTTTTGTGTTATATTGAATAATTCACTCCATCGTCATATTTTGCAATTTCCCATCAGCAAATATTGCATCATAGCCGATAGAGATCCCTTCCAAAATCCCATTTTGCCAGGATAACGTATCTCTTCCGTGCATGTTAGACTCCTGCTCCCTTTTCTTTTGATTTTGTTTACTTTAACGTTTGCCCATCACAAATATTTGTTCTCTTTTTCATCCCATGGTTTCTGCCCCGCTATTTGCCTTGTATGTACCTGCATAATTTCTTTGTATAATATTGAGTCTTTTGTTTCTAGACGAGCACATTTCTAGGTGCTTTATGCAAATTTGGCCCAGACAAACAAGCGGTGTTGATCTAAATCGAAAAGCGTTCCCAGAACTATTAACACCTCAGAACGTTGAATGACTAGAAACAGCATCCTGTCAAACCTTGGGTTGAGTTCAACGACATCTCTCGGCCAGTAGTGTCAAATGTTCAAAGAAAAAATGCTATAGATAAGTTGAGTAACAAAGAAAATTGACACAATATGGCAACTCAACGTTCTGGCATTGTTTACGTTTGCTTTCAAATAATGTGTGTGGCTCTCATAGTTTTTCAGTTATCAACTTCAAATTTTCCAAATCCACTTGTCCAAATGTATAAGTATACTTTGAATGACATTCTTCAAAAAAATGTATTGGGCTTACACAAGATAAATAATAAGTCTGTCAAATTTCGCATTTGTTTTTAAATTTATTCCAATTTTCCTAGTTCTTGGTGTTTTTGTGATATCAACTTGAAATTTTCAGAAATGACTTTCTCTAAACTAATATTTTATCACTATTAAATGATGTGTGTTACTGATACAGGATGATTAATGAGAATAAACAAAACTTCACTCTTTTCCTAAAAATAATTCTAAAATCTATATCTCCGGTAGTTTCCAAGTTATAAACTTCATATTTTCCATATTCACTTTCACTTGTCTAAATGTATACTTCTAGATGTTGTTTTTGCAGCTGATATCCAAAAATGTATTTGGCTTATACAGGATGATTAATAAGACTGTCAAATCTCGATTTTTTTTTATTAATACAAATTTTCTTAATTCTCGGAGTTTTTGTGATATCAACTTGAAGATCTTAGGAATGACTCATCCAAACTGTTTTCTAAATCACTATCAAATAATGAGTGTTACTTTGATTGATAAAAATAACTAAAAATTTACTCTTTTCCTAAAAATATTCAAAACAATTATATCTCCGGTAGTTCTCAAGTTATCAACTTCAAATTTTCCACATTCACCTGTCTTATATGTATAATTTTGGATGCCGTGTTTAATTTTTTTGTCGAATAATGTATGGCTTATACAGGATGATAAATTAGAATAAGTAAAATTTCACTATCTCCCGTAGTTTACAAGATATTAACTTGAAATTTTTAGGAGTTACTCAAAAAAGTCTATTTTTTAACAGTATTTTTCAAAATTGAAATCAAACAACGCAAGTTGGTTATACAAGGTGATCAATAAAACTAGGTATGCCAAATTTCACATAATTACAAAAGTATTCAAAAAATGCATATTACCCAGAGTTTACGGGATATCAACTTGAAATTTTCAAAAATCACAATTCATATTACCCGGGTTTTTTGAGATTTTAACTTGAAATTTGAAAAAACCACTCATCAAAATGTACACGTTTTATGAGTATTTTCGAAATTATTTTTGAAGAACGCAAGAAGCTTATACAGGGTGATTTATAAAACTAAGTTAAATTAAACACATTTTCCAAAATTAATTCAAAAATTCATATTACCCGGGGTTTTTGGGATATCAACATGAAATTTTAAAAAATTACTCATTAAAATGTACGCGGTTTATTAGTATTTTCGAAATTATTTTTGAAGAACGCAAGTAGCTTATACAGGGTGATTTATAAAATTGTCAAATTCAACATATTTACCAAAATTGATTCAATAATTCATATAACCCGAAGTTTTTGGGATATCAACTTGAAATTTTTAAAAATCACTTATCAAAATGTACACGTTTTATCAGTATTTTCGAAATTATTTTTGACGAACGCAAGTAGCATATACAGGGTGATTTATAGAACCAAGTCAAATTCAACACATTTACCAAAATTAAGTAGAAAATTCATAAGTATTACCCGGGATTTTTGAGATATCAAATTGAAATTTTGAAAAACCGCTCATTAAAATCTACACGTTTTCTTAGTATTGTCGGAATTATTTTTGAAGAACACAAGTGGCTTATACAGGGTGATTTATAAAACTGTCAAATTTAACACATTTACCAAAATTGATTCAATAATTCATATTACCCGGGGTTTTTGGGATATCAACTTGAAATTTTAAAAAATCACTCATCAAAATGTACACGTTTTATTAGTATTTTCGAGATTATTTTTGAAGAACGCAAGTAGCTTATACAGGGTGATTTATAAAACTGTAAAATTTAACACATCTATACCAAAATTGATTCAATAATTCATATTACCCGAGGTTTTTGGGATATCAACTTGAAATTTTTAAAAATCACTCATCAAAATGTACACGTTTTATAAGTATTTTCGAAATTATTTTTGACGAACGCAAGTAGCATATACAGGGTGATTTATAGAACCAAGTCAAATTTAACACATTTACCAAAATTAATTAGAAAATTCATATTACCCGAGGTTAATGAGATATCAACTTTTAATTTTGAAAAACCACTCATTAAAATCTACACTTTTTCTTAGTATTTTCGAAATTATTTTTGAAGAACACAAGTAGCTTATACAGGGTGATTAATAAAACTGTCAAATGTAACACATTTACCAAAATTGATTCAATAATTCATATTACCCGGGGTTTTTGGGATATCGACTTGAAATTAAAAAAAATAAAATGTACACGTTTTATCAGTATTTTCGAAATTATTTTTGAGAAACGGAAATAGCTTATACTGGGTGATTTATAAAACTAAGTCAAATTCAACACATTTACCAAAATTGATTCAAAAATTCATATTACCCGGGGTTTTTGGGATATCAACTTGAAATTTTGAAAAACCACTCATTAAAATGTACACGTTTTATTAGTATTTTCGAAATTATTTTTGAAGAAGGCAAGTAGCTTATACAGGGAGATTTATAAAACTGTCAAATTTAACACATTTACCAAAATTGATTCAATAATTCATATTACCCGGAGTTTTTGGGATATCAACTTGAAATTTGAAAAAATCACTCATCAAATGTATACTTTTCCTGAGTTTTCTCGAAATCACTTTTGAACTTTGCAACTGACTTATACAGGGTGACTTATAAAATTATGTCAAATTTCACACATTTACCAAAATTAATTAAAAAAATCATATTACCCAGAGTTTTTGGGATATCAACTTGAAATTTTCAAAAATTTCTCATCAAAATGTACAATTTTTATTAGTTTTTATTTTTATTAGTAGTTATTTAGTTTTTTAGTATAAAACCAAGTCAAATTGAACACATTTGCCAAAAATAATTCAAAATTCGTATTACCCGCTGTTTTTGGGATAGGGATATCAACTAGAAATTTTCAAAAATCACTCTTCAAAATGTGTTTTTTCGAAATTATCTTCAGGTACACAACACAAGTTTTTATACCATTAGTAAAACTTCTTCAATGAAACAAATATTTTTCATAAACCTCCAGTTATTAATAAAAAACCCAAATACATTTGACAACATCTAGATAGAACAATCTGTTGTCTATCAACCAATAACAGCACAGCACGTTAAAAAATTCACCAATCGCAGCATGAAGTAGTAAGTGTTGCCGGTTCTTTCAATTTATTACAAAAAGTGAGCGATTAAATCTTCTATCAACAAGATTCATCAATGTAGTTTATTGGTGGTGACACACAATTTGCTCAAGTTTCGGGGTATATACTGACATTTCTAACTTTTCCACCGTCTTGACTCTACCTTTGTTGATGGTCTATTTCCCAGCAACCCTATACGTATGCGTGTAGTGAAATCTAAGCTGCGTAAAATGCGTTGTGTAGAAACACCAGGAAATTCGATATGGCGACAAACCAGTAGCCAAAGTATATTGATGTCGGTGCTTCTGCACTTTTTCCATAGAACTGTCATGTTCTCGTTCACACAAATTAGAGTAATTTCGCTAAACGCCCATGCAAACAGTCTTCACTGTAGTACGCATAATGAGTGTTATTATTATAATATTTAATGTTTATTGTACGGGGACGGTAGCACTTTGATCACGCTACCATATATGTTTACAGAGTGATTATGACAGATGGGCATGGTGTATTGCTTAAGGGTGTCTTGGGATTTTCTCAGTAATCACAACCATAAATTTGTCTAAGGATATGATAATCCATATATTTATTGGAAAATGTATAAAAGTTGATATTTTTTCGAAATAATAATTGCTTTAGTACCGCCCCGTTTTTGGTCATGTAGCAAACTTTGCGTACATTTTTGAGTATTTTGTGTATTGAGTGCGATATGTGTGAGTTCTCTTCTTCGGGTCTTCTTCATTGTAGATATTTCCTGGATCATCCACTATGCTAGGAAATATTATCAAAAAACTTACACTCAATTTTCCCCAAAAATGTTGACAAGGATTAATTCACAAAAATTTATCAGTTTTTTTATTGTCTTTTTTGTTCGTTGTTATAACTTCTTCCAATGATTATACAGGGTGATTGGGGATAAGACATATTCCTTTGAGGGGGCGTATTTAAAGTTAGGGTTTTCCTTTTAACCCTGTATAGAATGCAATGAAATGAGAAAATGTATCGAGTAAAATTAAGTCCGTATACAGGGTGATAGATTATTTTTTGTCATAACCTTCTTACCACTCCAGATATTTCCACAAAGTTTGGTACCTACACTTTATTTGATCATTGAGTTAAATTTTTTGATGTGAAAGTTTACAAAATTTATACCAGTGGCGTTCGAGCAGGATTTGTATTAGTTTTCTTTTTAAGAAAAAAATTGTACGCCACTGGTTTTTCTGTAAATCAATATAATTTTTTGAATACTCGTTAATTTTGAAGTTAATTTGGTCCCTTGACGAACGATTTTCTTTTAAAGAAATGAAAGCAAAATCTGATATTATGTTAAATATTTTTTTTATTTTTGAGTTTTCGAGAAAATATTATTTGAGAAATTTGCTTAATTTATCAAGTTCTGTCTCATGTTACAAGGAAAACCCCAACTTCAAATACACCCTGTATATACAGGATAGGGATAGAACATTGAAAAATAAGATGAAAAGTTCCTGTAAACTTTTTTCCTAGAGGCCCTCTCTACGGAGATACGGGCCCCGAAGGGACGCCACTGTAAATCAATTTTTCTCGAATAACTTTTTAACCATTTTGTATAATTTGATGAAAATTTAAAATGATAAACCATGAACATTACCTCTTGAAATACTGCCCTTAAAACATGATTATCTTGTTCAGTCTACCAGGTGCGGACTAGGTTGTACACTTAGGCCCTACATTTTCAACACCCTGTATGATAAGGGTAGAAAATAATACATTTCAATAACTTGAACATCAAGTTGAAGAAATGGTACTTTTTGTTCGATAAAATGAACCGTTTTCGAGAAAAAACATATTTTTATTGAAAAAACCAACGAAAATAGCAATTATGCAGTGCTGTCCTTGACGAAATTTAAAAAAAAAAATTAAATCTATATTTTCCTCAAAATGTGTTTGAAAATTAATTAAAAAAAAAACGATGCACAGTTCGAAAAAAACAAAGGTTAATTTTTTTTTTAATAATTTCGTCTAGGGCACCACTTCCTCATGGCTGTTTTCGAGGTTTTTTCAATAAAAATGTTATTTCCCGAAAGCGGTTCATTTTAGCGATAATGAACAAGAGTACCTTCTTGTAGCCTAACGTTAAGGCTATCTCAATTTTTTTTTTTCAAGTCTTTATCATACAGGGTGTTGAAAATTTAAGCATTAAAATGAACAACCTAGTCCGCCCCTGGTAAACTAAACAAGCTAATTATGTTTTATGGGCAGTATTTTTTATCATAATAAATTTTCATGAAATTATATTGAGTAGTTGAAAAGATATTCAAGAAAAACTGATTTCCAGTGGCGTCTTTTCGGGGCCCGTATCTCCATAGAGCCCTCTCTATAGGAAAAAAGTTTACATAAAGTTTTCATCTTTTTTTTCAATGTTCTATCTGAATCCAAGAGATCTCTCTCACTTTCCCGGACACCCTGTATAATGTTAATTGAAATAGGAAAAATTATTACCACAATTTTCAAATTTTATTTGATCTAATTTTGTTCTTAGAGGGAATTTGAATCAACATCTTTGTGTTTTTTTTTGTTTCTAGAAGCTTCTCACAATCTTACTATTATTTGATTTTCATTCGAGTTCATTTTTTGACATTTTTTGGCAGGTGTTTTTTTTCTGTGAGGTTATTTTGAAAATTTTGATTATTTTTCTTATGTCCTTCAATAATAACAGTATCATGTATGAATATTTGTAGAAAGACTGACGAAATTTTTTAAAAAAAATGCAAACACGCCATAATAAATAAGAAAGTCAACAAAGCTTTTCCATATTTTATACCTCATTGTCAACTCATCTCCAATATCTCTTAGATGTATCATGATTGGAGAGTCGAATTGGGAAAATTCTCAGAATGAAATTTGTAGACCCTGATCGTCCATAGAAAAGGTTTCTTGACAATTGTTTCCAAGATAGCGCGATAAAAAAAAACAACTGAAGCTGGTTAATTCACTTTTTCTGAAATATCTCCTGAACGATGTGCGGGATCAGAAAAATGCTCAAAATGATATTTGTAGATCTTCTAAAAAAAAGTGTCTTGGATTTTTATATATATATTTATTTTTTTTCAAATTTCTTCATCAAATTCCAAATTGAACCTATACATCTAATCTGAACAAAATGCTTTGGAAAATAACAAAATCATGAAAACATAGCCTCATTGGTCATTTTTGTATAATCTCTTGATAAACCTCTAATAAGAATCTACATACTTAATCCGAACAAAATCCATTGGTAAATAACAAAATAATACACAACATAACCTCACTTGGTAAATTTTTGTTAAATTTCTTGATCAAACCTGAAATTAAAACCTACATATGTATACCTAATTCGAATAAAATCCATTGGGTTGGAAAATGAAACTATGCAAACATAACCTCACTAGTTCATTTTTTTATTTTGTTTTCTTCTTCATTCAATACCGTCGACTTTCATTGATTTATCGATGACAGTCAAGCTTCATTGGTTGATTTTCATTGATTGCCTTCGATCTTTGTTAAATAATCAACGACACTTTTCATTTATTACCGTCGATTTTCATTGATTGTTTACCGTTGTTTTCTACTGATTATTAACCGTTCTTCTCCATTTATTACCGTCGATTTTTATTGATTACCGCTGATCTTCGTTCAACGATCACCGGTAATTTTCATTCAATACCTTCAAATATCTTTGATTGTGATCTGTGACACTTCATTTTTATCCGATCGTGATTTTCACGCTTCATTGTCTTTAATTTATGTTCGACTATTTTCATTGATTACCGTCGATGTTGGTTGAATAATCACAGTAAATTTTCATTTTCGTTGATTACCGTCGATTTTCACCGTCATTTTTCATTGCCAAGTTGATGTCTATCTTCTTTGATTACCGTCGATTTTCGTTGATTATCGCCATTCTTTAAATATTTAATGATAACCGTTAATTTGCATTCAATACCGTCGATGTTCATGTTCATTGATTGATCGATGACATTGATTTATCCTGATTTTTGATGATTCATTTCATTGGTATTTGTTCACTTTAATTGAAACGTCGGTTTCAATCAATTGATCATCGTCGATTTTTATTGATTGGTTATCGTCGATATGATTAAAGCCGATCTTCGTTTAATAATTTAATTTTCATTCAATAAAATCCATTTCCATTGATTTATTGATGACATTCTTTATCCGATCCTGATTTCTATTGATGGTCAGGCACTTCGAGCTTCATTGAATTTTATTGACTTTCCTTTATTTTCATTGATCAACGTCTATTTTCAACCCAAACTAACTCAAATAGAACCTACATACCTATATTGAACAAAATCCTTTGGAAAATAACAAAACTATGCAAACATAACCTCACTATGTCATTTTTAGGTAAGGATAATCATGTTTATGTTCACATGATTATCATAATTTTGAAAATAGCATTTTTTATATGTATGGAACCTGAAGAACTAAGAAAATTCTTACAACAGAGCTGCTCAATAGAAACAGAGGTTATTCGCAAAAATCACAAACAAAGTGAGTATACTTGATAGCCGCACTATCAAAGCGCGCGGAATCGGCTTGACTCTTCCTCTCCGAAGGTCAATGCAAAGAGCATCCACCAGTTCACGTCATTTGGCGGAAGCTTTGATCAACCCTTCTGGATTAATCAAAACCTACATTTATTTAGACAAAGAAGTCTAACATTAGCCACCAAAAGGCAACTCTATTAGTAAACAAATTGAGGAAGACACCCAACCCAACCCAACCTCACGCACCAAAACTCTAATGACGATGACGGCCAAATAGCATGTGCGCCTAATGACCAACCTTTTACTTTGCAACTCGCGTCGAACGGGGCCAAAAAAAAATTGAAAATTATTAATAAAATTATTACGTTTACGGTGGTAACATGAGAAATCTTTATTGGCCCACATCACGCGAGTCTATGTGTGTATACATTCTTTGTTGTCGTGTTTAAATGTAGCAAAACAAAAACTAGTTTTCTGGCAAGAAAATTAAGGTTGGCGTTTATCCTGTTGGTCCATTCATTTTCTGAGAATAATATCGCCGGCACCCTTAAGGCTCGAAATTAAGAAGTCTCACCAAGGGGTTATTCGGCCATTTTTCTTGCTGTCCCGTCGCGTTGGCTCGCTGAAATTTGATAGTTCTATGCCGTGCAGGCTGCTATAATCTTGGTGGCTAACTTGTTAAGCCCGTCGAAAGTATAAATATTGGACATAAATTTTGTTGGCGAACAAAGGAGTCGTTATTGGTCCGTACTTCGGCTATTTTTAGTTTTATGAAGAGTTATTTTGGGTTTAGTTGTACGCACCAGAGGACCATGTCAGTTGGGTACCCATTGTTTAATAATTTTCAATCTTCTCATCTTTTTTCGTTAAAAACAAAATAGTTTTTTTTTCAAATGAAAATCACGTTAAAGGGACTGTGATTCTATCTATCTATAACAAGAAATCATCGCTGTACTTCAGCAGAAGCCTTACAAGTCGTTGAGAAAATGCAGTCATTTTATTTATTTTGAATGAAAATAAAAATGAATGATAGTATACGGTAATCATTCAACAAAAATCAACGGTTACATTGTTCGGTACACAATCAATGAGAATCGACGGTAATTAATGAAAACTGACGGTAATCATCAAACAAGGATTGGCGGTGATTAATGAAAATTAACAGAAATCAATGAAGATCGACGGTAATTAATTGACAGGAACGAGAATCAATGAAAATCGACGATTTTGAATGAAAATTGAGGGTGATCATTAAACGAAGATTGATGGTAGTCAATGAAAGTCAATGAAGGTCGACAGTAAACTATCATTAAAAGTCAGGATAAAATGAAACTCACCGTCTTCGATCTTGATAATCGATGAGAGCGTATATTGAATGAAAATAGCCGGAAATCATTAAGCGGAGATCATTGATGATCAATGAAAAAGAAAGGTAATCAATGAAAATCGACGCTTATAAATCAGAATTGACAGTGATCATTCAACGAATAGGTAATCAATGAAAATCGATGATAATCCTGGCAATAATCAATCAATGAAAATCGACAGTGATCAATGAAGATCAACGGTAACATATCAATACGAATCGGATTGACGGTAATCATTCAACGAACATCGGTGGTGATGAAAACTAGCGGAAATCAATGAAAATCGACAATGATCAATGGGATCGACGGTAACCAATCAATAAGAATCAATGAAGATGTATCGACGAGTTAATCAAAAAATATAAATACCGAGAAAAATCCACGGTTATAAATGAAAATTGACGATAATCATTCAACGAAGAATCAACTATCATCGATCAATTGATGAAAATAAATAGAAATTAATGAAGAATTAACGGTAATCAATGATGATCGACGGTTACCAATGAATGAAGCTTGACATCAGTGATCATCAAATATTGAATCGGATAAAAAACAACTACTGTCATCGATCAGTCAATGAAAATCGATGGTATTAAATCCAGATTTAAAGTAATGATTCGACGAAGATCGGCGGTAATTAATTAAAATCGAAGTGAATCAATGAAAAAAACGGAAATGAATGAAACTAGACGAGAATCAATGAATATGGACGGTAACCAATAAACAAAATTTGACGGTAATCATCAATCGATAGTAATCGATGAAAATGAAAGGAAAACAGCTAAATCCAATGAAGCTCGACAGAGCAATCTATCATCTAAAATCCGGATCGGATCAAAATCAACTGTCATTGATCAAGCAAAGAAAATTGATGGTATTGAATAAAACAGTACGGTTATCATTAAAGATCGGCGTCAATTAAATTAACATAAATCAATGAAGATCGACGATAATCGATTGATAAAAACGACGGGAATCAATGAAAATTGAGGGTAATCATTAAACGAGGATCGATAGTAGTCAATGAAGCTCGACAGTAAACTATCATTAAAACTCAGGATAAGATCAAAAACGATCATGATAGTCGATGGGATGAATGAAAACAGTCGGAAATCATTAAGCGGAGATCATCGGTGATCAATAAAAAAGAACGGTAATCAATGAAAATCGACGATTATTGATCAAAATTGAAGGTTATCATTCAACGAACATCGATGGTAATCAATGAAAATCGATGATAATCCTGGCGATAATCAATCAATAGAAATCAATGAAAATCGACAGTGATCAATGAAGATCAACGGTAACAAATCAATACGAATCAAAGATTGACGGTAATCAATTATGTAATGCAAATAGACGTTTATGAATGAAAATTCAACGAACATCGGTGGTGATTGATGAAAACTAGCGAAAATCAATTAAAATCGACAATGATCAATAAGATCGATGGTAACCAATCAATAGGAATCAATGAAAATTTGATGGTTATCAAGTAGATAGACGATTTAATCAAAAAATCAACACATGGCCATGAATAAAAATTGACGATAATCAATCAACGAAGAATCAACTATCATCGATCAATTGAAGAAAATCAATGGAAATTGATGAAGAATACCCGGTAATCAATAATGATCGACGGTTACCAATAATGAAGCTCGAAGCTACATATCATCAAATCATAAAACACAACTACTGTCATCGATCTTTCAATGAAAATCGATGGTATTGAAGCAGATTGAAAGTATAATGATCGGTGGTGATTAATGAATATCGACGTGAATCAATGAAAATAACGGAAATGAATGGAACTAGACGAGAATCAATGAATATGAATAAAAAAAATTTGACGGTAATCATCAATCGATAGTAATCGATGTAAATGAAAGGAAATCAGCTAAATCCAATTAAACTCAATTAAACTCGACGATAATTTCAAGGTAATGAATAAAAACTGACGGTAATTATTGAACGAAGATCAATGGTAATTGATGAAAATATCTACGTTTATGTTCATCAACTAACCCAAAGAAGCTCCACGAAAATCGACCGTATTCAATGAAAATTAACGGTAATCATTGAATGACAATCGGCGGTGATAAATTAAAATCGACGGTAATCAATGAAGATGAACGGTAAACAATCAATAAAAAAATGGCGGTGAGCAATCAATGTGAAATGACGGTCATGGATAAATATTGACGGTATTCATTCAACGAAGATCAAAGGTATTCAAGGAAAATGAACAAAAATCAATGGAAGATGATGCAGTCCGATAGTAATTTATAATCAAAAATCAGAATCGGATAAGAATCAACGGTCCGCGATCAGCGATCAATCAATCAATTAAAATAAATGGTATTGAATGAAAATAAACGGTAGTCATTGAACAAGGATCAATAATAATCAATCAATACCGACGGTAAACAATCAACGGTGAAAAATAAAGTTAATGAAAATCGGAAGTGATCGATGAAAATATGAACGGAAATCCATTAAATTTGACGGTAATCAATAAAGGTACACAGTAACTGATCAATAAAAAAAACAACGCTGATCATTCAACAGGGATCGATGATAATCAATGAAAATGAACGGAAGTCAATGAATTTCAATGAAGCGATCGGATAAAAACTGTCATCGATCAATCAATGAAAATCTACGGTGATGAATGAAAATTGACGGTAATCATTCAACGATGATCGATGGTAATCAATGAAATCTAATCGACGACAATGAATAAAAATCGATGGTTATCATTAAACATAAATCGGTGTAAATTGATGAAAATGAACGGTAATCAATCATCAAACGAAGATCGATGGTGATCAATGAAAATGAAAGAAAATCCAATGAAGGATCGGATAAAAATCAACTATCGATCAATCAATGAAAATGGTTGGTATCGAATACAAACTAACGTTTAGCATTAAACGAACATCGGCGGTAATCAACGAAAATGAACGAAGATCAATCAATATAACGGTAACCAATCGATAAAACTAACGGTGATCAATTAATGAAAATCGACGGTTGAATGAAAACTGACGGTAAACACTCAATGATGATCGATGATGATGATATGGGGGGTAGTATATTTTAATCTAACGCGCTTGAGTAAATCCCGGGTACCCTACTTATCAAAAAATGATGTCAGTTCAAATATAGGCAAAAATTTCGTCAGTTATTTTGTTGAGTAATTTTCACTTATAATCTCACAGGGAAATTTTCTTGAAAAATTCGCAACGAGAACAAATTTCCGGATTTTTAATTCGAGCTCCCGGGAGATTCGGCAAGAAAATTTCATGCCAAAACTGATCATTGGAAAAAACATAACCCAGGACTCACCTCGCATTTAGTGGAAGAAACCAACGGCTCCTCACTCTACTCGCCATTGAGGAAGAAAGAAGGGAATCAGGATTTTATAAAACATTCGGAAGTTATAACCAATCTTGTCCATAATTGATAACATTGCAACTTTGTATTGGAAGATGAAAATAGATCATTTTTTATCAAAAATATTTGTCAGTGTTTTTAACAGCTGTCAAGCACTCGCGGCTGGATGTAGCTCCCATGCACCAACCACAGTGTTGCCGTTTGCCTTATCTCTGTCTGTGAAAGTTGGGTTGGGTTGGGATTGTTAGGGAGAGTGGGGACGGCAACACTGTAATCATATGGGAGCTACATCCAGATGCAAAGCCAGGGTGATTTCCACTTATTAATCTTTTAGTCACGTGATTATGAGCAGGGTGATTTCCGATAAAATTAGGTCGTTGCCATAGCAACATAATAAAATGCAAGCCTATGATTGGTTAGAATTGACTGGTAGGAAATTTTCATTAAAAATTTCGTAAATTATCCAATAAAAAATGTATGTTGGTAATATTTAATTATTTATTTTGCACCAAGCTAGCAGAACGTTAATTAAATAAATGAACAACAACTTGATAATCAACTCGTCACTGAATCGCAACCGAATTAGAGAACAGCAAAAATGTCCGCAACTGCAGCACGTTTTTTCCTGCAAGCCGCAGTACCGCCCCACTATTTAAATAAATACCATTCAGCGTCGTGGGCTATTAGTTGCAGATGCAGCCTAAAAATCTGGCGGTCTCTGCGGACTCGGACGGGGGGGGGGGGAAAAAGAAAAAGGGACCTAAGTGGGGCCATAAAGCCATTAAAGGAACGACTAATGGTTCATTTCGGGGAGCAGCGACATCGATCGGGCTTGCCTTATATTTCGTGCATGTCCCGAATAAATTTCGGGAGGTTAGTTATGGCTTAAGGATTGCGGCTTAACCCTGAGATGAACCGGGAAGAGCTCGTTTATCAAAGATATAGGTGACCCTACGAGGAAATGGTCTAATTGAAAATTGCTATCTGGAACGGGCTTGGATTACTGAATAATGCAACTTGAATGGGTTCAAGTCGTTTGTTTTCCACGGAATTCACAAAAACCTATTAAAATTAACTAGGATCAAACTATGGAACAAAGACTATTGCAACTGATTTAAAAAAAAAATCCTCTTAACCGTTCTTTATATTGTTATTTTCAAAATAAAAATTAGTTATACACTGACAGTCTAGATATCACGATTTTCATTGATTTCCGGTCATTTTCATGGATTTTTCTTCTTCGATTAACGTTGATCTTCATTGTTTACCGTCTATTTTCATCGAGTGATCGATGACAGTTGATTTTTACTTCATTGACTTTCACGGATTACCATCAATTTTTATCGATTGGTTATCGCCGATTTTCATTGATCACTGGCGATTTTCATTGACTTCCTTTAATTTTGATCAGTTATTACCGTCGATCTTTGATAGAACCATGATAGATGACGTCGATGACAGTCGAATTTTATCCGACTTTGGTTTTTTATGATAGATTACTATCGAGCTTCATCGATCTTCATGGATTTACGTTTATTTTCATTGACCACCCCGGATTTTTATCCGTTGATTACTATGCGAGCTTCTTTGGATTTCATTGATTTCCACTAATTTTTATCGATTATCGCCGATCCTAGATTTTCATTGATTGGTTACCGTCGATCTGTCAGTTTTCATCGATTTACGTTCACTTTCATTGATAACCGTCGACTTATATTTTTTGATAATCCTAATTACGGTCTATTTCCATTTACCTCCGTTCATTTTCATTGATTACCCTCGCTCTCCGTATAATGTTAACGAACCATTCATTTGATGATCACTGGTTATTTTCATTCAATATCATCGATTATATAATTGGTTGACAGATGACACTCGTTTTCCTGGTTTTTAATAATAGATTACTGTCCTGCTTGATTGCATGGCTTTCATTGATTTTCATGGATTGGCATTGATCGTCGTTGTACAATACCATCAATTTTCATTGATCATCGTCGTTTTTATTGATTGGTTATCGTTAATTCTTGTTTCTTTGATTACTATCCATCTGCGGTGAATGTTCAAGGTCCATTTTCATTTGGAACCGTTGATTTTTTTTTAATTGGTCACAATCACACTTCATTGATTACTATCGATTTTCCTTAATTTCCATTCATTTTCATCAATCACCGTTTATTTCCATTGATCATCGCCGATCTTAGTTTAATGATAACCTTGAATTTTACTGGCGAGTTCAATTGGCTTTCGTTGATTTTCGTTGATCAGCATCAACCTTCGTTGAAGGATAACCGTTAATTTTCATTGATTGGTTACCGTCGATTTTTGTTTCATTGATTACCATCGATCTGCGTTGAATGATTACCGTCAGTTTTTATTTATTGATTACCGTGGATTTTTATTGATTGCATGGTTAACATCGTCAGTGATCAATTTTCGTTATTTTTCGATTATTGACAATCTTTTTAACCATATGCTCATTGATTATCGTCGATCGTAGTTTGATGATTACCATACATTTTCATTTAATACCATCGATTTTCATTGATTGACCGATGACAGTTGATTTTTATCAGTTCTTGACACTTAAACTTTCATTGATTTTCGTTCATTTTGATTGATTACCCGATCTTTGTTGAATGATACTTGTTAATTTTCATTGATAGCCGTCGATTTTTATCGCTGATTGGTAACCGTCCATATTCATTGATATTAGCCTATTTTTATTGATTACCATCGTTTTTTTATTTTTCGATTATCGTCGATCTTCATTATTTACCGTCTATTTTCATTGACTTCCATTCATTTTTAATCATTACCGTTATTTTCATTCAATTCCATGTATTTTCATTATTTGATCGATGACAGTTGATTTTCGTCAACTTTCATTATTTTATAACCTCCGATCCTCGTTTGATGATCAATGTCAATTTTCATTTTACACCGTCGATTTTCATTGTTTGATCGATGATATTCGATTTTTATTCGATCCTGAGTCTTGTTGATAGATTACCAAGCTTTCATTAGTTTTAATTTATTTTCATTGATCATCGTTGAATGATTACCGCCAATTTTCACTTATAACCGTCGAATTTCATTGATTGATCATAGTCGATTTTTATCGATGGATACCGTCATTTTTTGATTGTACGGTCAATTTTCCTTTCATTTTCATTGATTACCTTCGATTCTCGTTTGATGATCATTCAATACCGTCGATTTTCATTGTTTGATCGATGTTAGTGGATTTTTATTCGATCCTGATTTTTTTTTTTGATTTCTATTGATCCTCAAGACCATTCTGAATTTATTAAATCTCAATATTAAGCAATATCTTATCCATCACACCTTGATCACCGCCAAATTTAATTTACAACAGTCGATCACAAGATTTTCATTGATTGGTTAACGTCGATCTTCATTGATAGATAAACTGGCGATTTTCATTGATTTCCGTTCATTTTCACTAATGATTACCTCCGAACTTCGTTTCCATACAATCGATTTTCATTGATTGATCGATGACAGTCGATTTTTATCCGATCCTGATTTTTGATGATAGATGACTGGCGACTTCCTTTAGATTTCATGGATATTCGTTAATTTTCATTGATTACCCCCATTTTTTTTAATCGTCAAACATCATTGATTTTTTCATTGTTTGATTACCTATCTTCGATTTTCGATAATTACTGTTCATTAGCATTGATTATCATCGATTTGTGTTAATGAAATTAGATATAATCGTACATTTTTACTGATTGATTGATTGCCGTCGATTTTAAATGATTCGTTATACCGTCGATCATCATTGATTATCGTCAATTCTCTTCATTTTAGTTAATTTTCATTGATTATCATCAAACTGCGTTGAATGATTACCGTCAATTTACATTTATTGATTACCGTCGATTTGTATCAATCTTCAGTGATCACTGTCGATTTTCCTTTATTTCCTTATTTTCGTTCTTCATTGATTACCGTCTATTTTCATTGATTAACATTCATTTTTATTCATTAATTTTCATTCAATTCCATGGATTCTCATTATTTTATCGATGACAGTTGATTTTCGTCAACTTTCATTATTTTATAACCGTCGATTTTCACTGATTGATTACCGTCGGTGTATAGAGGTTTTCATTGTATGCATGATTACCGTCATTTTTTGATTATATCGTCGATCTTCATTGATTACGGTCAATTATCCGTTCATTTACATTGATAACCTCAGATCCTCGTTTGATGATCAATGTTAATTTTCATTTAATACCGGCGTCGATTTTCATTGTTTGATTGATGATATTCGATTTTTATTCGATCCTGAGTCTTGTTGATATATTACTTCCGAGCTTTCATTAGTTTTGATTTATTTTCATTGATCATCGCTGAATGATCCAATTTTCACTTATTACCATCGATTTTCATTGATTGATTACCATCAATTTCACGATTTTTATCGATTGAATATATACCGTCATTTTTTGATCATATGGTCAATTTCCCTTCCATTTTCATTGATTACCTTCGACTCTCGTTTGATGATCATTAAATGACGTCGATTTTCATTGTTTGATCGATGATATTCGATTTTTATTCGATCCTGAGTATTGTTGATATATTACTTCCGAGCTTTCATTAGTTTTGATTTATTTTCATTGATCATCGCTGAATGATCCAATTTTCACTTATTACCATCGATTTTCATTGATTGATTACCATCAATTTCACGATTTTTATCGATTGGATATATACCGTCATTTTTTGATCATATGGTCAATTTCCCTTCCATTTTCATTGATTACCTTCGACTCTCGTTTGATGATCATTAAATGACGTCGATTTTCATTGTTTGATCGATGATAGTAGATTTTTATTCGATCCTGATTTTTTTATTATTGTCTTCGAGCTATCATTGATTCAAATTTATTTTCATTGATCCTCTAGATCACTCTAAATTTATTAAATCTCAATATTAAGCAATATCTTATCCATCATACCTTGATCACCGCCAAATTTCATTTACAACAGTCGATTACAGGATTTTTATTGATTGGTTAACGTCGATCTTCATCTGGCGATTTTCATTGATTTTCGTTCATTTTCACTAATGATTACCTCCAATCTTCGTTTGCATACAATCGGTTTTTATTGATTGATCGATGACTGTCGACTTCCTTTGGATTTCCATTAATTTTCATTTATTACCGCCGATCCTTTTTGAATCGTGAAATATCATTGATTTTTTTTCATTGATTCATTACCTAGCCTCGATTTTCATGGATCATAATCGATTTTCAATGATTTTCATTCATTTTCATTGATTATCATTGATCTGTGTTAAAGTGAATTTTCATTTATTACCATCGATTTTCAATAATTCGTTCCTGTCGATCATCATTGATTATCGTCGATTTTCTTCATTTTTGTTAATTTTCATTGATTACTATCCATCTTCGTTGAATGACTACCGTCAATTATCGATCATAACGGTTATTGATCGATTTTTATTGATTGATTACCGTCGATCTTTATTGATTACTGACGATTTTCATTGATTTCCGTTCATTTTCATCAATTACCGCTAAATTTTGTCGAATGAATACAGTCAATTTACACTGATTATCACCGACTTTCATTGATTGACTACCGTCGATAATCATTAAATATCGTCGATTTTCATTGACTTTTGTTAATTTCCATTGATAACCATTGATTTTCGTAGAATTATTTACCGCGGATATTCATCATCGAGGGATTTTCGTCAATTTTCATTTATAACTATCGATTTTCATTGATTGATTATCGTCGATTTTCGATGATTTTTGTTAAATTTCATTGATTATCATCGATCTTTGTTGAACCGTCAATTTTCATTTATCACCTCATTGATTTCCGTTCATTTTCGTTAATTACCGCCAATTTTCGTTTACTCAATGATAACCGCCAATTTTCAGTCATTATCGTCGATTTTGATTGACTAATAACTGTTGATTTTCATTGATTCTTCACATTCCATTGATCACCATCGATGTCCATCCAATGATCACCGTTAATTTTCGTTTTATCAAGAGTAAATAAGTGAAATCACTCCATTCTTTTTTCGCAAAATCTGCTGAAGTACTGCGACATTTTTTTCAAAAGAACTACAATCCCAATAATTTGAATATAATCATAAAAAAGCGAAAAATATCGTTTTGAACGGGAAAAGTACCATCGACAAGGCGACTAACTTATGTTATGAAAAATTTTTTTTCCGCCTCCTCCCCTTTGACCTCCAAACTGTCAGATTAACATAACTGGGTCATGAGAGACAGTATCAAAAGCTGACGCGCTCAAGCATCTCCATTAGATTTTTTTTATCTACTTGTCGTGAAGCGCAGCAAGAGCGCCACATATTGTTCTGTCACAAAGTAACTTGAGAAATGGCGGACAAAATATGAGCGCCTCAAAGAGAGTTGTTCGAATTGTCTCCCTTAATTATTGTGGATGACAAGGAGATAATTGGCCAAGAAGAAGAAGAAGAAGAAGTATATTCGTTGGCATTTGAAACGTCCGTGTTTTATTTTTTCCAGTTCAGTTTTCGTTAATTGAGAAGAACAATGACAGTTGATTTATGTCCGAGGTTTCGTTACATGGCGCTGTTGCTTTACCCAGAACGCTTTTACAGCCCCATAAAAGCCAGCAATTGAATAGTAAATCATCTTAGAAACCGATCAATCTTTTTCAAACCGCATAATAGTTTTGTGGTGCTGTTGACCCACTAATTAGACTATTGTTACACTTGTGATAGATGAAACGTGAATGCAGGAATTCCCGTCTTATTAGAACATCAGGTATAATTTTTTATCGCTGATATCAAATCCCAAGGCGGGGAAATTAAGCTCGGGCATAATGGCAATATTATTTTACAAGGAAAATAAAAGGGAAAAGCTGGTGTGAAATTTAATACAGGCTAGGGAGAAAAGTTGCGTCAACTTTGTTACGTTGAAAACAGCGGGTTGCCGAATAATGATCAAATCATCAAGGTTCATTATCCGAGTGTAATTTTTTTTTAGTTTCAGAAACAAAGTTGTCTGGGATTAAAAAAATAAAGCTTGAAGGTATTTTACTTAACGATTTGATTCACTTTCATTATTTTGTCTTCGTAAAAAATATTGCACTTTTTGTTTTATTTTGGTATTTTCTGTTTCCTTGAATATTAATATTTTTTGTTTAATACGTCCATGAAAGCTTTTAATCTTATGTTCTGATATTTTTTTACTTTGTGTTCAAAAATGTATAGAAAACGTACTTTTGTTTATCTTCAATTTAAACTTTTTTATGATTTCCAAATTCGTCTATATTTTTGTTGTTCTATATTAATTTAATTTAAATGAATTTCCAAGTTTTAGGTCAAAATGTTTGAATTTACGATTATCGTTATGGTCCAATAAATAAGCATTACAACAAGAAAATATTTTTTTTTTATTTTATGTTGTTTTTTGTTTGATTTTTACTTCTTTGTTTTGATTTGATAATTTTATTTTCAAATTTATTTTCTTGCCTTTATTCTGAAATAAGCTTTCAATTTTGTGTTTTGATATTTTTTTTTTATTTTTTTTTTATTTATTTGTTTTTTAATTTATTTATCTGTAATCATTTTGGATTTAGATATTTTTGAACTTAGTTTGTTTTGAATTCTACGATTTTTATTCTGTACTTTTTTAATTAGTTGTTTCATTCATTTTATTTCAATAATAAATTTTATACTCAGCGAATTCAAATCAACGTTCCATGTTCAAGGTAAGGAATTTTGTAGTTTTCTTTTTCTGTTGACTTTCTGTCATCACGATCATCATAATCGTGTAATAAACGAATCATACAACAAAAAATACTCTGTTTTCAATTTATTTTGATTGTTTTCTCATTTCCATGTTGAATTTACTTAGTTCTAATTTATGTTTATCAGTCTGTACTTGGTGAGTTTTGTTGGATTTATTTTCCTGTACTTGATAATTTTTTTATTTATCAATTAGTTTTTCTTCAAAACTCTAAATTCCCGATTTTTAATGTGTAACTATTTTTTTGTTGATTGCCTTTCTTTCAATTTTTTATTCATATTAAATTTTATTCGAGATTTTGATCTCATTTCCACGCTTATCTCAAACTCACTAGATTAAATTAACTTTCCAAGCTTTAGGTTAGCAATGTTTGAATTTTGTTAACTTTTTTTTATTTTTGAGATAAATTTTGCACTTATATTTAAGTTTTTTTGCAATATTATTAGTTTGAATTTGTTTTCTTCACATTTTGTTTGTTTAATTTTTTTTTTACACTTGTGCTTATTGTTTTGTAAAGGATTGCGTTTTTGTTAATTTACTTGTCTGTAATCATTTTAAATTTGATTCTAAGATTTTCATTTTGTACTTTTTTTGTTTGGTAAAACACAGTTTTTTTATTCAATTTTCATTTTTATTTTATTTTATTTTATGCAGTAAATAAGTTCAAATCAACCTTCCTAGTAGACATTTTTAAGTTTTTTTTTCACTTTTATTTTGTCGACTTTTGAACATTTTCTCTAATAAACCAATCATACATCGAGCAAATATTTTTCTTGATTTTTGTGTTAAATTCACTCATTGATACTTGTTTGTTTTATTTTGATATTTTCATTTTTCTGAAATATCAATCATTTGATTTTTATTTGCAAATATTTCTTTCATCAATATTTTTGTATGAAAGCTTTTATATTTTGATATTTGTTTAATTTTGTGTTACAAACGTATTCTGTATATTGAGTTATTCTCGATCTGTTTTTTTGTAAGTTTTTAGATATGGTTTTGTCTGAATCCTACAATTTTTCATTCATATACATTTATTGGTTGTGTTTCTTAAAATATATTTAGTTTAATTCTTATTTCAATCTGATTTTAAAGTCACTAAATTTATTTAAATCAACTTTCAAAGTTTCAGGTTAGAAATTTTATAATGTTGTTTTAATTTTAATAAAATATATTTAATTTTATTCTTATTTCAATCTGATTCTAGTCACTAAATCAATTTGAATCAACTTTCAAAGTTCCAGGTGAGATTTTAAAATGCTGTTTTTCTGATTGAGAATACATATTAGGTATACAGGGTGTATTTGAAGTTGAGCTTTTCCTTTTGACATGAGATGAGACTACATGAAAGTAGCAAGTTTCTCAAATAACATTTTCTCGAAAACCCAGAATAAAAAAAATTAAAAAAAATTATACACCATAACAGATTTGCCATGCATCAAAATGGCTTTTATTTTTTCAAAAGAAAATGTTCGTCGTACAAAAAAATATCTAGAGACCAAATTAACTCCAAAGGTAATGAGTATTTCCAAAATAAAATTGATTTTAAGAAAAGGCAGCAGCGTACTGTTTTCTTTAAAAAAAATCGCGCGCCACTGGTATTTTTTTAAAACTTTTACATCAAAAAATTTAATTTAATGGTCAAAAGAAGTGTACCAAATTTTGTGAAAATATCTGAAGGGGTGGGAAAGTTGACAAAAAATGATTTTTTTTCAACCAAGTTTTTAATAATCCATTTCGATACATTTTAAATTAAAGAACCCGATTTTAGACCTTTTTCAATTTTTCATCAATTTCAATTGTCATAAAATGCTGTTTTTTTTTTAATCTAATAATAATTATAAGCACTTGATGATTTCTTTACTATTTATTTGACATTTCAGTTTATTCGGATTTTGAAACTACAAAGTTTGATTCAAAATCGTTTTTTTTCGAGTTTCAAGTTCTTGAAACTGTAAGAAAAATTAAATCAAGGATTTATGCAGAATGCCACCACTTATTCGACACCCAAGTCTTTAATTTTCAGAATTTGTAATTACAAGTTTTGAATGTTTTTAAATTAAAATCTTTTCGAGGTTACCATCAGGTTGAAAGCATTTCCAAGATTTAATTTTTTGCGATAAATTTAAAATAAAGTTTAAAAATTTTGAATTACACATAAGTAATACCTATTTATAGTGAAAACATTTTTAAGTGCTTATATTTTTTACTTTATTTTAACAAACAAATGTAACACTACACAAATGCATAATTCCATTTTAAATAAGGGGTTGCAAGAATACAATGGTCTACCTCGTATTATCAAAAATTGTGAACATTTGGTCGAATTTAAAGTAATGCTTAGGGAACATGTGTTGTCTACATTTTAATTTGTTTTTTTAACTTATCATATTATTATATTTGTTTTATACTTGTATTTTATTGAAGAACATATCTATATTTTATATTTTTGTACTTATCTTAGCCTTGTAGTTTTCAAATTATTGTATATTTTGTATAGCTACATGCTAAATAAAGATTATTATTATTATTATTATATTTTTTTTATTTTGGTTTGTAAATAGTTTGATATTGTTTTTTTTTATTTATTGATTTCAAAATTTCCATTTTTTTTGAAGAGGTAATTTTTTTTAAGGAACATAATTTCTTTTTTATAAACTGAACCAAAAAAATATTAACCGAGATTCTGTTTTTTCAGATGAAAGTTTATGAACATAACATTATGTATACATAATATCTAGATTGAGAACATTTTTAAATACCTAGAATTATTTTTTTTTGATTTTAGATTGTAAAAAAGGTACTTATTGCTTTTTTTCTATTTACTGATTCCGTAATTTTAATTTTTTTAATCAAGGAGTCAGTAGTTACTTGTTGCATTGCATCGACTTTTAAGGATTTAGAGTTATTTCAAGATTTTTTAATTTCAGGTTTTTTCCAATTTAAATCCGTGTCGTTTTGAATTCCCAATTTATTCAAACCTTTTTTTTATTATTTATTTCTTCGAATTTAGAGTTTTTGAATCATAATCTGTAATGAGTTATTTGGAATGTTTAATTAGTTTTGTATGAGAAATAAAAAGTTAACACAAGTTGTATAAAGTCAATGAACCTTGGATTCATGTTATTAAACCCACGTAAATATAATAATCTCCTTTCTATACAAGAGTGGGATGAAAGTGAAGTATTTTGATATCAATACGCAAAGTTCCGAATAAAGCCCTTTATCCAAACATCATTTTTGCATAAAAGGGTATAGACTTCATCATAATGCCCAGCAGGATCAAAAGCTTATATCTGAACAATACGTTAACTTTCAATACTTGGTCAATAATATTTAAAGTGAGCTTGGCGCAGTCAATAGGATAGACCGTAAGAGACCGTAGACCATAGAGCTTAATAAACAACTAAACATCTTGTTAGATCTGCGCAAATGCCTTAGCATCTAAAACAAACTGTTGCCTTTTCATTTATCCACCGACTCCAGCATTGCAACTTAATAAAACTTCACCTATACAAACACTGAAAGTTCCCGGTTCTCACCGATTTGATATCTAGGTTTCTATCACTCTAAACTTGCCTTTAATAACCTGCAGAACTGAAGAAATCCGAGGCTTATTTACTTCGTAAGACGTAGTCGTTTAAAAACTGGCAAACTTTTCATATTTAACTTGCTCAGGGTAAAGTTGGGCGCGCGCTTTCTTCTTTGAAGTCGCTCGAACTCCATATAAACATTGGGAGCATTTGAATTTGCGAATAATGCGACTGAATTTGCCGGTTGACTTGAGTGAGTGGATGTAATTGATGGAAAACTGCTATTTTCAGATGTCTTTTGAGGGTAATGAGTCCAATTGGGTTTCTTTGAAGAGGTTTTTGAGGCAAGAGTGTCTTGCTTTGTGCAATTTATTATTTTACCTCTTGGTGGTGAAAACCAGAGATCCGCCACCAAGAAGGTCGTGAGGAGACGTCCGCCATCAAGGGACTCTGGAAAGACAGCCAAGAAGATTGTGCCCATCAAGCTCCCAGTGGGCACAGCATCCACCCGGGAAGTCCCAGTGCTCACTCCACCCAGGACCCCGGTAGATGGGAACAGCAGATGAGCGAAGATACCCATAGGGGGAGTTGTATCGCTCGGCGGTCGGAGAGGCAAATGAAGTGGCCAACCTTCCCAAGGGGAAAGACTCCACAGTGTACTCCAGAGAAAGCGGAAGAAATCTGGAGGCACCTTATCTCGAAGATGAGGCTGACCATGCCTGGTTCTTCAGAGAAATCCCGAGGTCGTAAACTTCACTTTCGCAACTCTGAGCATAGGTGATGGCGAAGGACAAGGCCTCACGAGACTAGCTGGTGACGGAATGTCCACCACCCTATAAAGATTGCCTTTACCATAATTAGCGATCACTACAGACCACAAACCTCAAAAAACTATACGTGAGTTGTTTTTGATAAGCCTTTACAGAAAAATTCGCAAGTTACAGATGACCAGAGGCTAACTCGCTTATCTTAAGATGAGGAAGAAGAAACTTTGCCTTTCTAAGTGGAACAATGGGCATGGGAGATCGGTACATAAATCTCCAATGTGGACCAGAATACGGAAACCCTTAACAAGGTGATCATAACCGTATTCGAAGCATCCTGTCCTCTCAGGAAGGCAAGGAAAAAAAGTTTTTTGTTGGAAGGATACTCTGGAGCGGATTCAAAAGGACGCTTGGTTAAGTTAGGTTAGGTTGCGAAGGGTACGCCCTGCCCCGCAGTTTCCTGTTTCGCATTGTTTTCACTCGGAGGCCAAATGGCCCATTGTGTTCCCTTGTTTGAAGAGGTGTCCACTCGGTCTTAACCTGCAGCCTTTCTCTTCATCGTTCTAAACCATCTCATAGTTTTCACGAAGTTCAAAATTAGCACGATGTCTATATTTTTGATGCTTTCTCCAAGCCTTCAAGGAAGTACTGTCCCATATTTCTGAGGTGTCCTTCTTTCAGAGTTGGGCACTGGCACAGTAGATGTTCTATCGTTTCATCCTCCTCGATGCAGTCCTTGCAGAGATCATCGGTCCCTAGGCCTCATTTTCGGAGCATGGTTCCGATTTTACAGTGTCCTGTGACTACTCCCACAAGGGTGCTCACAGAGGATTTGCTCTGCTAAAGTGATTTTCCTGTCTTTTCCACCTGTCCCAACGCTGCCTTGCTGTCTGCATAGATTGTGACGTCTTTTGTTGTGTTGTCCAGTCTTTGCAGCAGGTTGGCTGCTTATTTGATGGCAATGGCTGCCCTTTCTCAAGCTTGATAGACTCTTGGATGTTTAGTTCCTTTGAGTATATCGCTGCTCCTGTGCATGTATTTGTCTTTGCTGCGTCTGTAGAGATGGATATCTTTTCCTCTCTTATAATTAAGTCTTGATTCAAGTCTTCTCTGGTAGGTATTTTAACCACTACCTCATTCTCGAAAGAGCTCTTGGTCACCATGTAGTCTGTTGCCGTTTGTAGCAGCTTCGCCTCTTGGTTATTGATTGCCTTCGAGATTTCCCTTAAAGAGTCCACTTGTTGCCTGTTTCCACAATTTCGCCTCCCTCAGTCCCTTTGCTTCAGTACTTTTGATAAACAAGTCTATGGGCAGAAGGTTTAGGATGACCTCCAGAGCTGCCTGCGGTGTGCTGTTCTTTACTCCCGTTGTACTAAGCGTAGCCAGCCGTTGTACCTTCGTGAGCATCTTCACGTTCGAGTTCGTGTCAGTGGCTTTCTACCATATCACGGCTCCGTAAGGAATTATGGGTCTCACGATCGCTGTATACATCCAGTGGGTAATGTGGGGCTTTAGTCCCCATTTTCTACCAATCATGCTCCTTCATATATATAATGCATTGAGGCCTCTCTTCATTCTTTCCTCTGTGTTTCTTTTCCAGGAGAGCTTTGAGCCCAGGATGAAGTCTAAGAGTTTGTTCCCCGAATGTGGGCGTTTTACCTTCCTATTTCCTATTTCCTTGTGAAAAGTACTAGATTTGTCTTATCAGGGTTTACTCCAAGACCGTTCTGTCCTGCCAACTTGGAAAGTTCCTTCAATGCAGATTCCTGATAGTTGTCAAGCTTCTGCCCACCACCACTTGCCACGTCGTCTGGATGTGCTACCATCTTGATTCCTTGTTCTCTGAAGGTTTTCAAGATCGAGTTTAGTACAACTAAAAAGGACGCTAGGAGGACGCAGAAAAAATTTCAATCAGAGGTAAGAAGTAGCGAGAGATTCCGCGGGAAGATCGTATCTTTCTCAGTGTCGACGAGACTCATGCATGAAGCTACTCGGATCAGAGGGCACAGCAGAGATATGGCTGTTGAAAAGATAAGGATAACACATGAACTGACAATGAGGAGGACACATCACACCTACTCCTCCAAACACATTCGCCTCGAGAGGAAACCAATCCTTCACAGGTCATAAGCAAGAGTACGGAATCGGCTCTCCATGTTGTAGTGCAACTAGCTGAAAAGACTATGAGCTCCAAAGAAGTAATCTTGACCCTGTTCTGTGTGGAAGAAGGGTTAGGTCTGCTCTTCGGAATTTTGATAGTGAGCGTTGTTAGCAGACTGACAAATAGATGCAGACGGGCAAGAAGTTTGCTCCCAGCTGCTCACCCAACCGTGATAATCTGCAATCAGGGCGCACTTGCGAAGTTTTCACAATCAAGAGAGAGCAGTTGATTCATAAAGCAGCGCATGTATAGAACGGATCACCAAAATCCTCTTCAAGATTTACACATGCTTCAATAAATAATAAACCTAGCTATATAAAATCCCAATCAACTAATGAAAAAGGTACTGTCAGGTAATGAGGCCTGCCAGGTTACGTCCAAATTATAAAATAGATCCCTGATTGACCTGTTAAGAGAAGGTTCATAAAAATATATATGCAAACAGTATGACGTCTCCTCCGCTTTGAAGAAGTCAAAAATTGTGAGAGGAGTTGGAGCTTGGCTTACCTTTACAGTGAACTACTTTATTTTCGCTCAACTTACCTGTAAAGAAAGAACTTTTAGTTCAGACTAGGAAAACAAATTCGGGTATTAATGCGTGGGAGTCATAACAAAAACCTCTCAACGGATTTTGATGAAATTTAAAATCACATCATGACGCCCAGGACTCGATAGTTTTTGAGTTCTGGAGCTCTAAAGATTCCATGTAATAAATTTGGGACGAGGTTTGCAGCCTCTAAAGACCTTCTTATTCTATAAGACCATTCCGATAGAAATTGGATGCGGTAATAACCATGGTAACATCATCAAATGAGTCAAAACTTAAACCTTAAAACATTGAAGGCTGAGTTTAATTTCATCCAAACTCGAAAGCCTCTGAGTTATTAATACTTGAGCAGTTCTTTTAGGCAAGAATAAAAAAAAGGAGAGCCCCAGAATCCAAAATCATCTCAAGCGATTGGTAATGAAATTGCAAAGAGGATAAATGGAGGTAGAATAAACAAATTGAGTTATTAACATCATCCTCCAAAACTCACTAGTTTTTTAGTTCTGGAGCTCTTCACAAATAGGAGGAATCTCAAGAGGTTTTAGCTTTGTATAAGATGCCGATGGCACTGAAATAGAAGATTAGGTACCTGGAGTTGGTCTTGCACAGTAAGTGATAATGGGAACCCTATGTTGAAAGGAACTTGGAAGGACATAGACACAACATGACTGCTGCGCCGAGCTTTATCTGATCGTGATCAGACTAAAGATCTCATACGGCGACCAAGAAGACCACTATCGAACTCAAACTGACCACTTCTTGAGCTGCACTGATCATTCTCCTTGCAACTGCCACTCTAGATGAAGGGAAGCGAGGGCAGCATAGGAATGAATTTTCAAGGAGTGGGGAGGGACAGGGGTTGACCACTTTGGATTATCCTTTATTTTGTGGCATAAGCTACAATGCTTGACAAAACTTCAACCTCGTGGGTGTTATCTACACTTTTCTGGAACCTTATATCTGATGAACCCCAGGTAGAATCAAACAGCAAGTGATTCTTAGGCTATGCCAACGATGTTGTGTCATCAAAACTAGTGCTGACAGTCCTGACTAGACTGGAACAGAAGGTTAACCTAAAGGTCAATCCTGGCAAAAACCTTCCTGGTGAGCTCAAGGAAATATAATAAGGTGGGTCTGTTACCTGGTGACTAAAAATGGAGCAACGACATGCAGCCCCAGAATTGACGAAGGGTCAGAGGCTAGGATGTTTTTGTATAACTGGGGCCATGAGAGCTACCCCAATGCTTGCGCTATGTAGGCTATGCTTACCCTTCCTCCTCTAGATATCTTTATCAAAATGGAAGCAAGCATGGACCATTGGATTGACAAAATCCCCTGTCAGATCCCTTTAAACGTGAAAATATGAGATATCACTGTAAGCAAATCAGTTTAGTATATATTATTATGTAATCCGAATAGCTTTCGCTCCAATTCCCCAAATAAATGCATATAAATCGAAATCTGGTCTCCGAAACAAGCAGCACAAAAACAACTCAGCCAAAGAGAAAAACACATACCAACCAAAACCAAATCAAAATGCACCCTCCGTAATTCCAGTCCAAATACCGACGCAAAGTCAGACTCAATTAAAAATACAAGATGCACAGATAGTGTCTTGTTAATTATTCATTATGTTCGAGCAAATAACTGTCGAAAAAACGGACCCACCTAGTCCGACGAGCAACGTTTATGCATAATGTGGCGCACAAGACATGAATCTCCTTGCTCAGGATGTACAAAATGGTCCTTAATACCGACATTTGCATTACAATTCGAACTAGAAACGCGGGCGGAACGATATTAACTTCCTAGGCCTGACATTCAGTGGCGTACGTTTAATGAATCGGTTAATCAACGCCGATCAATACAAGACCAAATGAACCGGGTATCGTGCAACTGATCGAATCATGTACGCACAATGGCTGGCTTTTGAAAGGGAGGCGAAAAAATCATTTCGTTTACAGTTAATAAAATCATCAATATCATTTGGATTGGACAATGGAGGCGAGATGATGTATTATTGAACTGAACGTTCAGTGGTCTTCGACCATGTTGCCGGATCTTCTGGTAATTGATCATTTGTTTATGTTATGGTATGATTTATTGTAGCATAACTCCTTCTGTTTGTTCCAAAAGCAAGATTTCTTTTGTGTTTTTTTTTCAATCAAGACATGACCCGGAAGACCATTCCAAATAAGTAGTAACTTCTCCTTACGACCTTTTATATTGGTCTTGGCTCACAGGTATCATTTTTTTCCTTTTTTTCCAAAAGGATGTGAACTTGAAATGTAGATCAAGCTCAAAAAAAAAACATAGTACAAAATGCTTTTCCATCAGTGCTGCCCAGGCGTCCATTCGCAGGATGCCCTCGTCGAAACATCTGCCCTCTCCACCGCAGTTGAATCCGCTGCTTCCACGTCACAGAGTCACTTGCTCCTTGTCCTCCAGCGAGCCATTCTTGCCAGTGGATTTAGACAGCCCGCTGACCCAGCTTCGCAACAGATGCCAACAATCGAATGGTTCATTGACGAAACCTATACCAGAGCTACACGTGCAGCTCTCAGCTTCTGCCCATTTGCAGGACAAGGCACAACTGGCCCAGCAGCTGAAAACCACACCACATTTCTAGTTCCCTTGAAGTCAAAGCTGTCTTGATGGATGACCACGTATTGAACACCAAAGAGTTCCTGCGTATTGATTCAGATTGGAGCATGCATCATGAGTTTTCTTGGGTTTTTGTGATAACTAGTTTTTTGAAGGTCTTTGGAATCTCTAAGATTGTGGAGATCTTTGAAGTTTTTGAGATCTACCGATTAACCGAGTTCTAATAAAATGAAACCAAGGATGATGCTTCGCTTCACAACATGTATGGCAAGGGTTGGTCACCATACTCCATGAAGCCATGATATGTATGGTGAAAACCATCATCCAGGTGATCACGTGGATGTTAAATCAGTGTTTGTGAAGATTAGGGCTCTACTATCTTGAGAGTTGATGTAGCCACCACCAATATTAACAAAGAAGTCAGTACCAAAATGTTCTTCTCTGTAAATACAGATCTACAAGATTCACGAGGACCCATTCCATACAATGCTCTGAGAGAGATCCACTGTATTGAAGAACGAACAAACAACCCATTACCCCAGAACGCAATGCCATAACGCAAATGCAATTCCATCAGAGAATGATAAAAGGTTCTCGACAGTTGAGGACCCAATCCTCAAAATCTTTGAAATACATTCCTCAAATCTCAAATTCCAGTAAAAATTACGCAAAAGAAAAAGAAGAGGGCCAAGTACGGAGCTATGAGGACGCCCCATTCCACCTCAGCTAGATCTGAGGAAGCTGATGGGCCAATTACGACTCTCTGAAGCCTATCGAACAAAAACGACTTCAACCACTTTATGAACACACCTGTAAAGCCATAAATCCTCAATTTCTTTAGCAGGATACTAGGGAATCCTTCCTTACTATCTACACATAAATATACCTCTTCCAAGAAGTTATCTATGGTTCCGGTGGCATCTTGATAGGGTGCAGAATTTTTTTAACTTGTCATCATTCTCTTCCTGGTTAATTTCTCAATTCCTTTATAATAATACAGAGAGAAGTGAGATAGGTCTGAAACTACTGGGATCATCAGGACTACCACCCTTAAAAATAGGAATAACACTAGCGATCTTCAATCAGCACCAGGAATGATTTTTTGCTTCAGCTGAAGCGATAAGAGCATGATCAGACAAGGAGAACAAGACATCACCTGAAGATCTTTTATTCTTGATCTCAAGAAGACATCACATCGTGGGTGAGAGTTGTGTTGTCCAGTCTTTGCAGCAGGTTTGCTGCTTCGTTAATGGCAAGGATTTCTGCATGCAGAATGCCACATCCTTTCTCATAGACTCTTGGATGTTTTGTTTCTTTGGGTATATCCCTGCTCCTGTGCCTGTATTTGTCTTTGCTGCTGTAAAGATGGAGATCTCCTCCTCCCTTATAATGGAATCTTGATCCCAGAATTCCAGTCTGGAAGGTATTTTAACCACTACCTCATTCTCAAAAGAGCTGCTTGGTCACCATGTATTCTGTTGCCGTTTGTAGCAGCTTCGCCTCTTGGTTATCCATTGCCTTTGAAACTTTCTTTATAGCACCACTGTTGCCTGTTTCCACAGTTTGCCCTCCCTTTGCGGCTGTGCTTTTGATGAACTGGAGCAGGAGGTTCAGAATGATCTCTAAAGCTGCCTGCGGTGTACTAGATTTGTCTTATCAGTGTTACAAGACCATTCTGTCATGCCCATTGGGAAAGTTCCTCCAATGCAGATCCCATGATTTAACTAATAGTCGAGAGGCTTTTGCCCACTACCAGGATTGCCACGTCGTCTGCATATGCTACCATGTTTTTTTCCTTGTTCTCTAAAGGTTTTTAAGATTGAGTTAACTACGATCAACCACAAGACTGAAAAGATAACTCCTCTTGTTGTTCTTTTCATTATAGAATAATTCCCATTTTCTGAATTTATAGACCTGCTTTTCAGCATATTTATTGGCTGCTGTTGTTCGTCAGAACTGCTGATTTCTGCTATGGTACTGAAACACGTAAGGAGTCAGCTTTCGTATCACTCCCATGGCCATCTTCCCCAGAGAATCACTTAACAGTGTATCAGAAGTAATCGAAGTATTACCATTCAAAATGGGTGGAAGCTATCAACATTGTTAAGCAGCGGAGGTTGCAAAAACTGAACCAAAAGAATTTGAAAAAGTCTATTTAAAAAAAGAAGGTTATTTTCTATAATTCAGAATACCGTAAATGCAACAGTATTTAATATCACAATCCATTATGGTTGAATGGTCGACATCATAGCAGGGCAAAGTAATTCATTGCAGTGTACTTCCGAAGCAGAAAAGCCTTTCAAATTAATCTTCTATTCTCCAATTATCCGAGAAAACTACCCGAGAAATTAGCCTATTATTGTGTCTCAATGCAACTTTTTAATTACCAAGAGTAAATGGCAGTGTTTATAGAAAATTGAAACTGTGTCCTTTATTTTCCGCTGAAATTAATCATCAAGATTGGCTTGAAATTTCCGAATAACTTCCTTGTTTTGCCTTTGTCATTGGTTCAGCGACCTTGCGACCGCAACTGTTGAGGGACCCAAACCGGCTTATTAGCAAAATTGAAATATTTTTGAATAAATCTTTTTCCTTGGGCGACTACACAAACACCCAATGCATCAGGCGCAATATGATTTATATTTACCCAGCGTAATGGGCCAAATATTCCATAAATCTGTAATTATGTGCCCCAGCTATTATGAGTTATAGAAGTTCTATTCATAGAATTTTGTTGCCGCATAACGATAATCAATCTTCTATTCCATTGAGGTATTGACCCGTCGAGACGAATTTCGTAGAAGCTTTTAGATCCGTTATGCCAAAAATACATCAGATAATAAGCGGAACATCAGTCGGGCCCATGTACCCATCGAAGATAAGCAATGATTCTTCATATTGCCCATCGAAAGCATGTACATCTCGTAAGTTTAATAACTCGCAGGCCGCAACAAAAGACATATGGCCGAACCGAGGAGATGGACAATCGCAGCGGTACAAAAGTTTCTCTGCCGAGTCAAAAAGTAAAAAGTTCCTGCAACGAACAAAACAACGAGATGTACGATATGCCCGCGTCTTGTTCCTATATAATGTGCGGCACAAACTTTTTACAAATTGACATGACACTTTGTGAAGGAAGACACAATAGGGAGATGGGTTGATGGAATGCGGCGTTGTCGACTTTGATATTATTTCCTTGAGCAGATTGAAAATCCTTTATACAAGGCCTTGAAACACTTGAATTAATGGGACAAGAATCTGGAGCAAGGCTCACGCATAATATGAGCTGAGGCAGAGCAATAATAGCTTTAATTATCTCATAAGCATGCCTAGCACTTTTCTGTAGTTGTCTAGGAAATAGCAAGGACGTGATCTGCCCAAACAAGACTGCAGTCCCTTGTAAAGCCGTCTCTATAACATTTGATGTTTTTTTTATTAATTGACTGGTTAGTGGTTCTGTTTATACCTCAAATGATTTTTGACAATTGGTGAGTGATTTTTCAGTGAGGTAGAAAGTGAACTGGTCAACCTCGATAATAGAAAATTTCCCTCTCTTTCCAATGACATTTGACTCGTCCCAATTTCTTTTGAGGTTTTGGAGTTATTGAGGAAAATGTCAGCTATCTACACAGAGGTCAGCTATCTACACAGAGATAAGTTTTCTGTTGAAGTCCTCAACTCATTTTTAACAATTGATGAGTGATTCCTGAAGGTCAACCTCAATAAAGGAAAATCTCATCATTTCATTCAAGTTCTGTTGGATGCGATATTTTAGCTATACAACATGTTCAAAATGCTCAAATAATATAACAGTAGAATTAGAAAATGTCGAGGTTCAAAAGACACTATCCTATCAAACCTACTCGAATTAAACTCACAGTAAACCAACCTTACATTACCCAAACCTAAAATCAAGCAAATGAATCCAACTTGGACAAGAGTAGACCCAAACTAACCAAACTTAACCTAGCTTGAGTCAAACTGACCTAAGCTCATTCCAAATTCAAGGCAACTTGGCCTAAAGCTGACCTCAACTAACCCAAACCCAACTTACCCTTAGCCCAAAACTACCCAAATTTAAACAAATGAGACCAACTTGGCATGCAAACGAACCAAACCAACTTACTTTAGCCATAGTGACCCAAACTAGGGGTAAGTACATAGCCATTTTTTGTACACCAAAGGGCAATGAATGCCTTAATTTACATAAAATTGCCCCACAATGCCTCTTTTTCACTCAACAATGCCAGACAATGCCCCCCATTTACCAACAATGCACATTGCCTAATAATGCCCCGCATTGCCAAAAATTTCCTCGCAATGCCCGACATTGCCTCCCAGTGCCCTATATACCTATTTCTTTTTATGACATGTGTTGAAAAGAGACAAATAATATTATCAAACAGGAAAAAACACAATAATTTTTTTCACGTAGTTTGCGATTCTACTGTCATATAATAAATTATCTGAAGGTACAAAAACAAAAAAATACTTTTTTGATAAGTTTATTTGAAAACGACACATAACAAGCAGTCGAATCTGTTAACATACAAGAAACAAAGAAATATAAAAAATAAACATGTATTCGCAAAAACAACTCAAGACTAAACCTTGTCAAACGAATAGTTAATTATTTGCTTGCTTAGGCCGTATCACAATTCAGAGATCACCGTTTGGTATGTATATAAAAACAGAAACAAACATAAGTTTCATATAAGACAAGTTATACCCACATTGTACCAAAGTTAAACACGTGTATTCCAAAGTTATTAGTTTTAAGAAGAGACGCAAACTGTGATTTTTCACATAAACTGAAAGAAAGTTAGGTTTTATAGAACAAAAAATATCGTGAAGTTCAATGATCTTTTTTCTTCACAAACAAAAGCTAGAACAAAAATCTCAATCACTATATAACGCAGTATCACAATTTCAAGAATCAAACTGAATATCACATTATTCTTCGAATTATGTATGTTTTTAATATTAGAATTTTTTTCTGGATTTCGAATAGAGCTTGGTGATTTTAACTTTATCCGCTCTTTTTAGAAGAAGCGGAGAATTTTCGCCAAGTATAAGGGGTCCGTGAAAAATACATTCCTTTGGAATGGAGTTTTCAATTTCTGATTTCTGTGGCCAGATATAATTATCGCTTTTTGAATCGTTTACTAAAAAACCTTATTCTAAATTTGTCTTGATTCAAGTACCAGTGGTTCTCAAATGCCACAGCATAAAATTTATCTATTTCAGGATCGAATACGTCAAGTTTTTTTGTAAACCCATCTTCTCGATGTTCTTCCAGAGAGGAGAATGACTCCACATCTGTGGAATCATCTAGAACGATATCTCGTTCATTTTCTTCTTCTGAAGTATCTCCGATACATTCAGTTTGTTTCTTTTTTTTTTAGTTTTGGAATTGTCGGCAGGTATTTTCAACTTTCTTTTTTGGACAGGTCTTGAATTGAAGCGCTGTAAGCGATCGTTACTAATCCGTCCCTTTCCCTCATTTAGAAGCCAGCAAAGTGATGATTTTTTAATTATTTTCGTTTTACTATTTTCCAAAGAGACTTTCACATATGGACTTTTCTCATCTAGATCCACGTTTTTATATGTATAGTCAGTTAAATCCAATTCAGAAAACGTTCCTTTTGCATCCAAGTCCTTATCATTATGGATAAAGTTTTCGAGAACGTCGTTTTTTTCAGAGTCAACTAGAACATTCTCTAGATCCTGGTCAGTTATAATATCAGCTGGTTGTCTATGTTGATATCCATTGTGTAGACAGCATTCTCATTAACTGGTATTTCCAGAGACTGTGCTTCAGAAATTGCGTCTTCCAAACATTTTTTTAAAATGCCGTCTATATCAATGTTTGAAATATTGAGAGTGCCGTATTTGTGTTGTAGCAGTTGCTTCCTTGTTTCTCTGGGAAATATATATGTATCTTTGAGGTCGTGTTTCAGGTTGTTCAGGTACTGGATTCTTTCGAGTTTGTTGTGAGTGAATCGCTTCAGAGTAAAGTTAATTGCAGTAGTCTCGGTTGGTGCCATAGATCTTGTGTTCCGGAAAGTCGTTTCGCAGGGTTGACTGTTCATTAACCAGAGTCGAAACATTTGCTGATCTAACGAGTCATCAGTCTTGAACAGATGTATTAATTTTATCAGCATTTCGCCATTGAGCTCAATACAGGTGTATGCATTTAGTGTGATGAAATTTTGTTGCAATTTCAAGTCCTGATTTAATTTAACTGCATGCCTCCAGATTCTCAAGAAAAAAATTGAAAAAAATGTTTTATAAACAATTTCTCCAAGATCACAATTTTTCTCTACAAAGGCGAAGTTCAAGTAATTCATGATTTTCAAAAATGTTCTTGTTCCATTGCTGTTTTGTACGTTGGAAAGCAAGTCAGTTATTCTTTGATCGCAAATTCTTCTTGCGTTATCATAATTCATGCGATCCTCATTTCTTATATTTGAAGATGTCAAAAGATGTTTATCTTATGAAAATGTTTTGATTAACTCACTTAAATGTTCCACTCTAGCAGTATATTTTCCAAGAGTCAACTTCGTTTTATGATCCAAAAATTTATTTTTAAGCTTCACCATAATATGTATGCTGTCTTGCAGGAAGCAAGTATCAGTTAAAGAATAGTCCAAATGAGTCCAAGATATCGAGTCCTTCTTAAAGCCTGCCTCCACTTTCATTGCCTTGAGCAATCTGGGGTCCCCATCTGAAGAGATGCCTAAAACTCTTATACCGTAACCATCAGCAGCTTCTTCCTTGATGCTTTTCCATCTGAGGGACACATCCTTTGCATTGAATTTATTGTCGGTACCATATACACTTAGACAAAACGGTGGTGCTTCGTTCTCTAATGCTTGTGCTACTATGATCAGTGCGTGCGTAGTCTGCCTTTGATGAATTACAATACATACTTTGTATTTTTTCGGAAGACGTTGCCTGAAAGGCGTCAGGTATGGGAAGACCGTTTTGAAGTGGAGAGGAAAAACCAAGAATACTATTTGTTGAACTATCATATTCAATTGTGCTGGTGAGTCTCGTACAATCTTCGGAAATCCATAATACCTTCTTCAAATTACGCTTTTCCAAAAAAGTATTTAGTTGTCTTATATCGAGTCTTATATTTATTTTGCCTGGTTCATACCCAATCCGATGTTGAAATGTAAATTTCTGTAGTGTTCTTATGCATGGTAGAACATTATGTAAATTAGCATGCAAGGTCTCGTATAGTTGTCTACCACCAATATAATAGATACATATTCCAAATTGCTTCAAGTTATTTTCGAAGCTATTTTTTTTTCTTAGGATCACTGTTTCTTAGCGAATGCTCTAATACGTCTTGCAAGAATTTGCTATAGTTTGTTTTGTTTGCTTCGGTGTCTGAAGGGTTAGCATTGGGGTCATCATTAGGGTCATTGTGGAAGAGTCCGGCGAAAACCAATTTGTTTGGATTTTTTGATAGTGATTCGGATATTTCTAGGGATATTTTGTTGATTATTGTGAAAAATCTAGTGATCTCAGTTTGTTCTGCAGAAACGGAAGCCTCACGTCTTCTTCTGTCTCTTTCGGGCCTCGAATATTTGATTGATTTCCATTTTCTTGGGCTCTGGTTTGGGGTGCATGTGTCGTTTTCGTAAATTCTTTCTGAAATAATTCCAGGAACTGAATTTCTCTGAGATAGATTGTGGGCTGTTTTGAGATGGGTATGTAAATGAATGGTATCTGGAACCTTTTTGACCAAAGTGCTCGCAATGTCTGTATTCTCAGGACATATTTTAAGTTTGTGTGTTGAGCAGCCTGTCGTTTCTTCTGATGATTTGGTCATGAATGAGTTTTCAGCAAATGTTTCATGTTCCTGATCCGACCATTCTATTAGTGGAACATCAAGTATCGCTGGCTGGATCAACGGGCTTGCTGAAAATTTATTTTCAGTAAAGCTATTGAGAATACTTTCAGAAGCAGCTTTGTCTTCTGGTGCGCTAGCTCCGCATGAGTCTTCAGCACATTTTTCTTGCTCTTGTTGTGACGAATGAATTGACATATCTGGTGATATTGGGCTAGCTGAATATCTGTTTTCGCTCATGCCAGTAACAATATGATCAAGACCTGATTTGTCTTCTAGTGTGGTAGCTATTGATGAGTTTCCAGCAAATTTTTCATGATCCTGATCTGACCAATTCACATGAGGCTCACTCGGAAGCACATCTGCTATGGCTTCGCTATATGGACTAGTGTTTTTGGATATTATACTATCAAGAATCTGATCCGGACCTGCTATCAAAACGTTCCTCTACTTTGTTGAAGAATTATCTGCTGCAAAGAATATCTGGCTAAAAGTTGCCTACTTTATCGAATAATAAACAGCGCAAGATATTTGAAAATCCTGCAAAAATCTTCAAATGAGTAGGGCAACATTGTGATTATTAGGGAGCGGGAGCTACATCCAGTCGCGAGTAGGCTGAATGCTGTGTGAAGCGCTCAAACTGAAAGCGTGGGCATCACATCGAACAGAAATGGATGCGCTCGCAACAAAATATGCCGAAACATTGCACCATATTGCCCTTTCAATGCCTCGCATTACCCAACAATGCCTCACAATGCCTCTACAATTCCCGACAATGCCTCGCAATGCCTCACAATGCCTCCACAATTCCCCACAATGCCCCGAATTGGCCTACAATGCCCTTAGGCTGTACACCAAATTGCCCCATGTACTTACCCCTAGGACCCAAACGTATTCCAAATTCCAGCAAATCAAGACAACTTGGCCTAAATTTAATCCAGAACCTTACTTTATTCAAAGTTGACCTAAACTGACCCAATCTTACCTAAACTTGACCAACCTGGAGCCGAACTAATCCCAAATTTAAAAAAAAGCAAGCCATATTGGCCTGAAAACGAACCAAACTAACTTAACTTTAGCCGAAGTGACCCAAACGTTTTCCAAATTTAAGCAAATCAAGCCAACCTGGCCTAAAGTCTAAACTTACCTAATCTTAACCAAAATTAACCTACCTTGAGCTAACTTTATCACAAATTTAAAAAAAAGTAAGCCAACTTTGCCTGAAAACGAACCAAACTAACTCAACTTTAGCCGAAGTGACCCAAACTCATGACAAATTTGAGCAAATCAAGACAACTTGGCCTAAATTTAATCCATAACCAAACTTCAGTCAAAGTTAACCTACCTCAAGCTAAAATGTTCTTAACGTTACCCAAATTTGAGCAAATCAAGCCAACCTGGCTTTAAGTTGACCTAAACTAACCTATCATTGAGCCAAACTTATCCCAAATTTAGGAAAAGCAAGCCAACTTGGCCTGAATACGAGCCAAAGTAACCTTAAGCCAAAGTGAGACAAACGTTTTCCAAATATATGCAAATCAAGCCAACTTGGCTTAAATTTAATCCAAATTGTTCTCAACTTGTCCCAAAATTGAGCAAATCAAGCCAACTTGGCCTAAAGTTTACCTAAACTAGCCTTATTCTACACAAACTTAACTAAACTTATCCCAAATTTAAAATTGAACTGAAAACGAACCAAACTAACCTACCTTTCGCCACAGTGGACCAAACTCATTCCAAATTTGAGCAAATCAAGCCAACATGACCCAAATTTAATCCAAAACCTAACTCCACCTACCTCAAACTTTTCTTAGCTTATCCCAATTTTAAGTAAATCAAGCCAACTTGGCCCAAATTTGACCCAAACTAACTTAATTTTACCCAAACTTATTCCAAATTTAAAAAAGCAAGCTAGCTTGGCCAGAAAATGAACCAAACTATCCTACCTTTAGCCAAATTGATCCAAACCTATTCCAAATCTAAGCAAATCCAGCCAACATGGCCTGGATATAAACCAAACTAACCCAATCTAATCCGCAATTTGAGCAAATTGGGCCGACTCGATTTGAAGTTAACCCAAACTAACCCAACATCCAAACTTAACCAAGTTGACCAAAATTATTCCAAACTTAAGCTAAGTTGGATTTGGTTTAATTTGTGTCAAGTTTGATTTTGATTGAGTTAGGTTGGGAAAGAGTTTGGATTAAGATCGATTAAGTTCCTGTTAAGTTGTATTAGTTTGGGTCAAGGTTATGTAAGTAAGTTTAGCATGGATTAACTTGAGTCAAGTTGGGTTTCTTTAAGTCAAGATTGCCAGTTTTTTGAAAAAAATCATAACTCAAAAAATCCAGACGATTGGACACTAAATTGTCTATCAAAATAGAATTAATTATACAAACCAAATCCGAGCTAGCTTAAGCTGATTCAAACCAAATTGAACTAATTCGAGTAAGTTTAGTTTTGGTTTGTTTTGGATCAATTTGAGTTTGGTTTAATTTGGGTCATTTTCGGTTAGTTTGGATTTGGTTGTTTGATCATGAGGGCACACTTTTGGAAAATATACCTTTCTTTCCTTCTTGTTCTCCCCAATTGAAAGTAACCAAAACCAAAATGAACCTACCCAAATCAACCTTTTACCAAACCCAAACCAAATCCGGGCTAATCCAGACTGATTCAATTAACCAAACTAAAATTCAAGTAAGTTTAGCTTAGAGTTAAATAGGGTTTGGTTTGGATAGAACATGTGGTGGCAAAAAAACTTAAAAAAAGGTTTTTGGAATATATTACCATCCTATCTTGTCCTTCCTTATCCAAATTTTTTCATAGCAACATAAATCTATCCAAATTAACCTATAAATTAGTCCAAACTGCAACAATCCAAACCCGAGCTAACTCAAGCTGATCTAAACTAAATCAAGTGACATTGGTTTGGATAAGTTTTGGTTCAATTTGGCTTGGTTTGAGTTGGATTGATTTTAGTTCGAGATAGTTTGAGCGGATTTGTTAATTTTGGATTTAATTAGTTTGGATCTGGTCGTTTGAGTGAAACATGCTTTGGTTTGGCTTGGATTTGGATTTAATTTGGTTTAAGATAGTTTGAAGATTTTGGTTTGGGTAAGTTATCAGCATAAACTTATGCCCAAATTAACCACAAAATAACACAAACCAAACCCCAGCTTATTCCAACAAAACTAAACTACCTCAAGGGAGCTTAATTCAAGTTCAAGTTTGATTTGGGTCAGTTTAGGTTTGGTTTGGATTAGTTTTGGTTTAATTTGGGCCAGTTTGAGTTGGTTTAATTTTAGTTTGGGATAAAGTTTGAGTGATTTTGGTTATTTTGGATCTGATTTCAGTTAGTTTGAGTCAGTTTCGAATCAATCGAATCGTTTGATTTTGCCTTGAGTTAGTTTGGATGTAGCTGTTTGGGTTATTTGAAGTCTTTTGCACTTTTTACCAGAATAACTTGGAAAAGTTTAAAAGAAAATTTCATATAACAAGATTTTTTTGACATGAGATAGCAAACTTTTTCCTATAAGTTTTTTGCAATAAATCCCTTTATCAAAACTAACCCAAATCAACCTAAATTAACCACAATCAAACCCGAGCTATCCAAGCCAATTCAACCCAATGAGTTAAACTTATTCAACTAAGCTTAGTTTAGGGTTAGGGGTTAGGGTTAATTTGGGTTTGGTTTGGATGAGCTTTGGTATGATTTGAGCTGGTTTGATTTTAGTTTGGGTTTGGTTTGCGATAGTTTAAGCGGTTTAATTTATTTTGAGTTTGGTTTGGGTTAGTTGGGGTAAGTTCTGGTTAGTTTAGATTAGGAAAATTTGATATCAGATTTTTTAAACATGGGATGGCAAATATCCAAGTTTAGTTTGGGTTAGTTTTGTATCAGTTTTGTTTAAATTTGATTCGGTCCAAGTTGGTTAGGATTTATTTTGAGTTATTTGAAGCATTTTCCAGTAAAATTTGGAAATGTCAATTTACAACCATCTTCCAATAAATGGTTCAGAAGATAAATAAATATGAGCGTACAATTCGAAGAAGTCAATCTTCAGAGTTCCATTTTCAAAAAATCCTCTTTCACACCGGTTGATTGTAATTTCACGTTTGATCACAATCACCGGCCACCATCCATTTATGGCCATCCCAAGGATTAAAAAAGCCATAAATAAGCCTAAATACTCTTATGCAAATATATCTGCGTACAATAAAATAAATCACTGACAACATAAATACCGAATTCCGCTATAAAACTTGCAAGAATTTATGTATTTGTAACACCCTTAAGTGTTTATTCGCTTTCACGACTATTAGTGTTTAAAAGTCGTTATCTTTACGATAGTTCAGTTATATTTTGTTGAAAGCACGAGTGTTAACTGCTGCTGGCTCAGATGAAATGTATTTTTTTTTATTGATCTCTGATACAACATAACTTTGCGTTGCTCCAACATCAAACAAAAGATGAAAATTTATTTGTTTTCTCTGTGGACAGTTGCGGATTTTCCCCGAGCAAGACACACCTTTCCTGAATGCGACAGAAAAAAGACCATTGCATGTTGTTTATTGGATTTTCAGTCATAATATGAAGTAATTTTGAATCTGTTTAAGTGTTATACTAGTTCTATATCGGAAAAAGACATTTCTTCAATGAAATCCTGGATTTTCGGTGTCAGCGCGAGGTCGTGTAACTCGATGATAGGAGTCCTTTTTAGTAAGTTGAACCGAGTCAGTGTCCTTTGGATGCGCGCAAACTGGGAGTTCGACATACAGCACAATACATGGCAGCCATAAGTTATAGTGGGTCTTATATACACGGTGACCTCAAAGAGAAATTTTTTCAATTTAATTCAACTGTACCAATAAATCAAATCCAATAACAGCCAGAAATATATTAATAAACTTCAAATGGGTGGCACCAATACAAGCAGCTTCCAATAAATGTCATTCAATCAAAACTGCTGCAGACTTACAGAAGTTATTCCGCGGCACCACCCGGTTTCCTGCGACTTCGTCGAATCACAGATTACACTTAGAGCTATTAGAAATTAATAGAGCCTCAGCTCAATCGGGTGATGTAGCTTGCGGTGTGTATCGAACGATGATCAATCACTCCAAATCCGATTGTATAGGCCTCCGTGTATGTGCGCGGTTGATTTGGTGCGACACAAATTAGGTGTCAGAGATGTGTATCTACACTCAAGTTGGAAGTTTTTTATGAAGAGTATCCAGAGTTCGTTCAAATTGTGGCGCAAGGTTTATTGGCCAGAACGGATCGAATCGATTCCATTTATTTTATTCGTTTCAATCTACCTCAGTCAGTGAAATTCATTTTATTTTCTACAATGGAGCTTTCTTAGGATGTCCCGATAAAATTCGAGTCGTTTGAAGTTGTCAAGTGAATAGAAAATGAATAGTTGGACTGCTGATTAGACAATGGATTCGTTGTACTAAAATACAGTGAACGACTTCTGAACCAAAAAAGATGAGAAAATAGGAGTAGCCCAAATTGAAGAGCGTAAAATTCCAGTCAAAAAGCACTATTTTATTTAAAAAAATATTTATAAAAGTACTCAAAAAATCTGGAAAAATTTACTTCGTCCAAATCCAACAATAAACGTGCAATGAGACTGGTACGATAAGATACCTCGACAACCAAGAGAGATATGGGAATGTGAGTAGTTCTAAATATGTTTTGGGTACTATTTTTTTTTTGAAAAAACTATGAAACAAATCACATTTGGCAACCATGTTGCGGAAATCAGAATATATTAAGTCATTCCAGACAACTGCCATATTTGACACTATAATAATTATGTCGTTGCAGACACTATATGCAACGTTGCCGGGTCAAGGAAAAATCGATAATTGCTTATTCTTTTTAAGCAAATTGAATTCAAATAATTCTAAAGTCAACAAGGTTGAACCTTCGAAGATAATAAAACTGCCAAAAACATAAATCACTGTCGACAAAAGTCTACTTTGGCAACCCTGTCACGGAAATCAGAATCTAATATGCCATAGAAGAAAGTTATCAAATTTAAGCATAGCCAACGTCACCTTACTCAAGAGAAAATATATGAAAGATTTTTTGAAGAAAAAACAAAAAACGCCTTGTGATGTCACAAGCTGCCGGATGCGACGTTGCCAAAGATCACGCTGTACAATTCAGATTTGTAGTAAATTCATAAGAATTTTGAAATATAGGAACTTGGTTGTTTAAACTTCTTTCCTACGATGCATCATTCGAAAGATATTTTAGAAAAATCATTTTCAAATCGATTTTTTAGTTTTTCCAAGCCCTGTATCTCAACAACCCTTGAATTGAGGAAGAAATGTCAATCGACACTTTTTGTAGAAAATTTCAACGTCTATAATTTTGTTCTTTTGCATTTTTTTGCTTGGGTGCACCGTTTGAAAAATATTTGTTAAAACCATTTTTAAATTGTCTTTTTAATTTTTCAAGAGATGTATCTCGATAACCCTTGCATCAAGGAAAAAATTTCAAGAGACCGTTTTTACAAAAAATTCTAAAAACTATAAATTTCATTCCGAACAGTTTTTTGATAAAATGCACCAATCGAATGATATCAGTCAAAAACCATTTTCAAATTGACTTCAGTTTTTTCAAGCGCTGTATCTCGATAACCCTTACTTCAGGAAAAAATATCAAGAGACCGTTTTTACAGTACAAAAACTATAAATTTTATCGGATTTAGTTTTTTGATAAAATGCACCGATCAAGTGATATTTGTCAAAAACCATTTCCAAATTGATTTTTTAATTTTTTCAAGCGTTGTATCTCAATAACCCCTGCATTGGGGAAAAATGTCAAGAGACAGTTTTTATAGAAAATTTCAAAGTCTATACATCTTATTCAATACACTTTCTTGTTTAAATGCACCTCTTGAATGATATCTGTCAAAAACCATTTTCAAATCGATTTTTAAAATTTTCCAAGCGCTGTATCTCGATAACCCTTGTTTCAGGAAAAAATATCAAGAAACCGTTTTTACAGAGAATTCCAGAAACTATAAATTTTATTGGAAACAGTTTTTTGATAAAATGCACCGATCAAGTGATATCTGTCAAAAACCATTTTCAAATTGATTTTTAAATTTTTTCAAGCGCTGTATCTCCTGCATTAGGAAAAAATGTCAAGATACAGTTTTTATAGAAAATTTCAAAGTCTATACATTTTATTCCATACACTTTCTTGTTTAAATGCACCTCTCGAATTATATCTGTCAAAAACCATTTTCAAATCGATTTTTTAAATTTTCCAAGCGCTGTATCTAATAACCTTTGCATAAGGGAAATATTTCAAAAGACAGTTTCTATAGAAAATTTTATTCCTTACACTTTTTTGCTCTAATGCACCGTTTGAAAGATATCTGCCAAAAAACATTTTCAAATTGATTTTTTAATTTTTTTAAACGCTGTATCTCAATAACCCTTGCATAAGGAAGAAATTTCAAAAGACAGTTTCTATAGAAAATTTTAGAGTCTATAAATTTCATCCTTTACATTTTTTGCGTTAATGCAGCGTTTGAAAGATATCTGCCAAAAAACATTTTCAACCTGATTTTTAAATTTTTTAAACGCTGTATCTCGATAGCCTTTGCATCAAAGAAAAAATGTCAAGACACAGTTTTTGTAGAGAATTTTGAAATCTATGAATCACATTCCTTATACTTTTATGCTAAAATGCACCATTCGAACGATATCTGTCAAGAACCATTTTCAAATGGTTTTTTTAATTTTCCGAACCCTGATAATACTTGCATTGAGGAAAAAAATTCAAAATACAGTTTTTGCAGTTCCAAAATTTATAAATTTCATTTTTTGAGCCTATGCAACGTTGAAAAATTCCTAAAATATGTTCAAAAATTATAAAAACAAAGAAAGTTTATAGTTCAAAAATCAAAAAATTCTCTAAAAAAAACACAGTTGATGAAAGCTTACAGGATTGGTCAGCATATATGAATCATTAAGGACAACTGTCATATTATTTGACAACATGCAACGTAGTCAGTTTGGCAAAAGATCCATACATGAGTTTTTTTTTGTAGAAAACATTTTCCAATTCGAATAAATATTATTGTAAAATGATCCTCAAACAAATATCATGTTTGTCACAAGGCAATGTTGCCAGCTCAAAAAAAAACATTACATGAAATGAAAAAAGTCCAAGGAAAGCAAATACATACTTGAAATAAATCGTACTGAGCGCAAAAAAGTAAAAAGCACCAGTATAAAGACTCGGCAATTTTTAAAAACTCACCTATTCATAAAATGTAGTCTAGAAACTTCTCTTATTATAGAAAGTTCAAACGGTCATCGAATTGACTAGAAATCGAGGCGTTTCTCAAATGTCAAACCATCTCCGTTTTCTAAATTCAAAATTTCACACACATCGATCCGACATTTTGAAAACAAAATTCGCGACCGATAACCGATGTTATGTGAACAATCCGCCAGCAAAATAAAATCAAAAGAAATCTATCAGCATCAGCTGACTTCACATTACTCGACAACCCCCCAAAATGTGTGACGAAGTTGCCTTGGTCAATGCCTAACATGACATATTTTTTCTCATTCTAACACACCTATTTTACGCCAATCACTTTTCTCTCTCTCTCTCTCTGTGCCTCCAGCCGATTATGCGTGATGATATTGCATTTAAATTGCAAGCGATTTTACGTCAACGCTGAATTTTGACCCAAATAATTTGTGCGAAACCTGAGATGTGTTGAAGGGGGTATCATATAACGTGTGCGCATTATGGGATGTATCAATGAAAGATTTTTTAGAAAAATATCATTAAAGTAAAATCAATATGAAATCTTGTTGATTATATATGTGGGAGGTCAATGACCATTTGGACCTATTGTAATGCCACCGTTGGTGAATTGAGACAATATGAAGCGCCCTTACAACCATTTTTGCGCGGTGTGGCACTCACAAGGTCATATTGTCAGACTGCCTTGGCCAGCGAACTCAACAGATCGAAATTCTATAGACAACTGATTTTTTTTTACAGCACCTGACAATATTGCAGACTGGTGCTTTGAAGGAGTTTGTAGATTTAAACGGTCCCTGTACCTGCCATCAAATAACTTTTGTTCCATTGCCATCGAAATTCCTCGAAGAAAATTAGCTCGTTGTCATTATCCCGGGCGTACTTTTGCGATGACGCCAACTAATAACGACCAATTAAACCTATTTACCTCTCTTTCTCGACAAAAGAGGGAAACTTTCCGAAATCGTTCAATCTCGAAAATACAATAAAGCTCTTCGTCCGCCGCGCCGCGCACCGGTATAATAATCTAATTTAATTTAATGGCGAATCCATTCTTTAATTTTTCTTTATAGCTGCGAGCACAAAAGCGAAAAATCCTCCGTCTCTCCATTGTTTTATCCACTATGGAAAGTTATTTTCGATTCGTCGAAAGGTCATAAAGTTCCAGCTCTATTAATGCACTTAGGACGGCTGATCGTTTGCTGAAAAGTTTGTTTATGGCACCCGAAGATTCATATCTATCGAGTTCGGCTATATCTGGAAATGACTGGCTTATTTGTGTTGTGTCTTGAGCCAAGTCTAGATCGGCAAGATGGATAGGGCTGGATTCTCATTAGACACCAGAAATATTCGGGCTATTAAAAAATACACTTTTTCAATGTCCGAGTAACAATCTCAGGAATGACCATAATGCTACGCACATCCCTTGTTAAAAGTTGAAATATTATAATGTCTGCTTATCTGTAGATATCATCTCGGATAGGAGATTGACAAAGGTCCCGTATACCGGGTGCCACTTAAAAATAAGTGATTAGACATAGTTGAATAGTAACCTCACTTCCTGGCTTCTGGGTGATTTCGATTTTACCCTACATAGGTATTATAAGTTTAGTAACGCTAAAAGGAAGGTTCAGATATCTTCAAACTTTGCAACACTTCCTCCTTCAGTTGATGACGTTATAACTCATCATCCGCTTAAGAGATTTCGTTGAAAATTTCACATTGTATCAACATATGTGTAACATCAATTTAGACCTATATGAGTAAAGCCTTCAACTCCCATAGTTTTTGAGTTATAAAGCCTCAAAGTTTTCGATTAACAAAACACTTGTGAGTGATGACGTTATAACTCATCAACCGCTCAAAACATTACGTTGACATCTTTACAGTGCAACAATATCAGTGTAACCCCAATTTTAACTTATACGAGTTAAGCCTCCAACTCCCATAGTTTTTGAGTTATGGAGCCTCGAAGTCTTTAATTAACAAAACACTTGCAATTGATGACGTTATAACTGATCAACCACTCAAAACATTACATTGGCATCTTTACAGTGCATCAACATTAGCATGAACTCAATTTTAACTCATATAAGTTAAGCCTTTAACTCCCTTGGTTTTTGAGTTATAGAGCCTCAAAGTTTTTAATTAAAAAAACACTCGCAATGGATGACGTTATAACTCATCAACCACTCTAAATATTTCGTTGAAATTTTTACAATGCATCAACATTAGTATAACCTCAATTTTAAGTCATATGAGTTAAGCCTCCAACTCCCATAGTTTTTGAGTTATGTAGCCTCAAAGTTTTTGATTAACTAAACACTTGCGGTTGATGCTGTTATAACTCATCAAACTCTCAAAAAATTTCGTTTTTACAGTGCATCAACATAAGTATATGACATCAATTTTAACTCATATAAGTTGAGCCTCTAACTCCCATGGTTCTTGAGTTATTGAGCCTCAACGTTTTTGATTAACTACACACTTGCGGTTGATGACGTTATAGCTCATCAACCACTCAAAATATTTCGTTGACATTTTCACAGTGCATCAACATCAGTATAACCTCAATTTTAACTTATATAAGTTGAGCCTCCAACTCCCATAGTTTTTGAGTTATCTGGCTTTAAAGTTTTTGATTAACTAAACACTTGCGGCTGATGACGTTATAACTCATCAACCGCTGAAAAGATTTCATTGACATTTTCACAATGCATCAACATTAGTATTACCTCAATTTTAAGTCATATAAGTTAAGCCTCCAACTCCCATAGTTTTTGAGTTATGTAGCCTCAAAGTTATTGATTAACTAAACACTTGCGGTTGATGGCGGTATAACTCATCAAACTCTCAAAAAATTTCGTTTTTACAGTGCATCAACATAAGTATATGACATCAATTTTAACTCATATAAGTTAAGCCTCTAACTCCCATGGTTCTTGAGTTATTGAGCCTCAAAGTTTTTGATTAACTACACACTTGCAGTTGATGACGTTCTAGCTCATCAACCACTCAAAATATTTCGTTGACATTTTCACAGTGCATCAACATCAGTATAACCTCAATTTTAACTTATATAAGTTGAGCCTCCAACTCCCATAGTTTTTGAGTTATCTGGCTTCAAAGTTTTTGATTAACCAAACACTGGCGGTTGATGACGTTATAACTCATCAACCGCTCAAAACATTTCATTGACATTTTTACAATGCATCAACATTAGTATTACCTCAATTTTAACTCATATAAGTTGAACCTCCAACTCCCATAGTTTTTGAGTTATGTAGCCTCGAAGTTTTTGATAAACTAAACACTTGCGGTTGATGGCGGTATAACTCATCAAACTCTCAAAAAAATTCGTTGACGTTTTTACAGTGCATCAACATCAGTATAACCTCAATTTTAACTTATATAAGTTGAGCCTCAAACTGCCATAGTTTTTGAGTTATCTGGCTTCAAAGTTTTTGATTAACCAAACACTTGCGGTTGATGACGTTATAACTCATCAACCGCTCAAAACATTTCATTGACATTTTTACAATGCATCAACATTAGTATTACCTCAATTTTAACTCATATAAGTTGAACCTCCAACTCCCATAGTTTTTGAGTTATGTAGCCTCGAAGTTTTTGATTAACTACACACTTGCAGTTGATGACGTGAGCTATATCAACCACTCAAAATATTTCGTTGACATTATTACAGTGCATCAACATCAGTATAACCTCAATTTTAACTTATATAAGTTGAGCCTCCAACTCCCATAGTTTGTGAGTTATCTGCCTTCGAAGTTTTTGATTAACTAAACACTTGCGGTTGATGACGTTATAACTCATCAACCGCTCAAAAGATTTCATTAACATTTTCACAATGCATCAACATTAGTATAACCTCAATTTTAAGTCATATAAGTTAAGCCTCCAACTCCCATAGTTTTTGAGTTATGTAGTCTCAAAGTTTTTGATTAACTAAACACTTGCAATTGATGACGTTATAACTCATCAACCACTCAAAACATTACATTGGCATCTTTACAGTGGATCAATATTAGTGTGACCTCAATTTTAACTTAATGAGTTTAGCATCTAACTCCCACAGTTTTTGAGTTATAGAGCCTCAAAGTTTTTGATCGACAAAACACTTGCAGTTGATGATGTTATAACTCATCAACCGCTCAAAAGATTTCATTGACATTTTTACAGTGCATCAACGTCAGTGTAACATCTATTTTAACTTATATAAGTTTAACCTCAAACTCTCATAGTTTTTGAGTTATGAAGCCTCAAAGTTTTGGATTAACAAAACACTTCAGTGACCCTACACCATGAATTTTGAGATCGACAAATTTACGATTAGAGGGGCCTTCAGCTTACCAAATGAATCCAAAAGGTGGTAAGAACAAAGGTAAGTCATTATCCTAAAGTTTTGATATACATGCAAAATGCAACAAGTTGAAAAACTTACGAAATCAAACAAGATAGAAAAATGGTAAGCGGAAAGGTAAGTTGTTCTGTTGAGTTCTAATTAGAAATTGTTGAGTAGGTATTAAGCAAAATCATAATAATTCAGCCACTTATATAGATTCGCTTGATATTTTGAACTATTGATAAGAATGGTAAGTCGCTATCTCAAAAGTGATTATAGATATTGATGGTTGGATTCGCCACCACTAGCTTGCTAATAAAATAGACCAATATTTGAAAATGGTAAGCAAAAAGGTAAGTCTTTACAATAACTGACTCAAAACTAGGAATTATGGTTACTTCCAGCTTATCTCTTGCCATGAGTTAACCATCAAACATTTTTGAAAAGTGGTAAGCAAAAGATAATCCTCCACGATAACTCATTCAAAATTAAGGGTAGGTAATCATTACTCATGTATGCTATGACTTAATCATTAGATATTCTTTGAAGCCAAAAAGGTAAGTTGGTGTGTAAATTGGTGAAGGTGTTGATAAGCACAAAAAAGTAAGTCGGCATCAAACACTAATAAAAACTGACTATCACGGAATTCGGTTCGTTCCATCTTACCCTCGATCTGACCATAATGTACAAATCAACGTGGCGAGTAAATAGGTAAGCAACGAGAAAAAGTGTAAGTCAATACGCTAAAAAGTGAGATAAGTAGGTGAGCAAAACAGAATAGTTGGTAAGAGAGAAGTAAGCCGGTACGCTCAAAAATAAACTGACAAAAATTGGTAAGTAAGTACAATTAGAAGTAGGTTTGCATGAAAAATAGTGAACCGGTATGAAAAAATATATGTCGGTAAGCAAGCTTGTCACAAAAAACGTGGAATGGCAATAAAAGGGGTAAGTGCTTAACCAAATTGGTAAGAAAAAGGTTTGTCTCTATTCTAAAAATGGATACCAGGTACGCAAAAATAGATGTTGACTTGAAAATGGTGACCCGATGAGAAAAAAAGGTAAGTTGAAAGCAAAAAGGTTTGACATTATATTACGCAAAAGGGTAGACTGATGTTGGGAGTCTTAGGTAAGTTGGAACGTGAAAAGGAGGCTGGTAAGCTTAGAGGTGAGACTGCATCCTAAGAAATCAGGCTGGCAAGAATAGGTAAGTGGTTAGGCAAAAAGGTAAGCTGACAAGCAAAAGGAAGAGATTATTAAACACCAAAAAAATGCAAGCGCTTACCTTTATACAAGCTGAGAATCTTCTAGAATTAATATGGTAATACCGTCAGCTTACTATATTATATACAGACAGATGATTGTGATTAAAGAAGGCAAGGACAAAAGTCTTGTTAAAAAACTGCTAAAGTCGTCATCATAAAGGGATTATTGATAAATATTCCCCTTATGAAAAGGCTTACCGGAAATTTATAAAATAGGTAATTCTGAAAAAAATGGCAAGTTATCCCAGGTGATATATACAAAATGTATTGAGCGTCAACACTGAAGATCTTGTACGTAATTCAGTTAACTTACCATATACAATCGGTTGAGATTTCAAAATGGAAAGTCGCTAACATTAAATGATGACTGATGAATGAAATGTAACATGCAGCTGCTTACCCTTCAGATAAGTTAAGAAGCTTATGAAATTAATTAAGATGAAAAATGGAAAGTCGTTATCATAAGTAGTGTTGTGTCAAAAATATTAAGAAGTAAGCGGAAGGTGAGTTAGTTACAAAATTGCGAACACTGAAGGTCTGATAACTAACTCAGCTTACCATATACAGTCGGTTGTGATTAAAAAAAGGTAAGTCTCCGCAATAACGAGCTCAAAAAGAAATTTAGACAACAAGCTTTTTTGTTACTAGCTTACTCTAACCAATAGTGGTAAGCAGATGCGTAAGTGGATAAGCAAAAAGGTAAGATGGTAAGAAAAAGGTACGTCGTTGATTAAAGAGGTGAATAATCTATCGATGCAAATTTCAAAGACGCTATCTTCATTATTTTGGTAGATATGGGTTTTTTAGTCAACCCTCGTCAGCTGATTAAATTTTTTTACCTCTTTTTATCTTATTTTTTCTAACCCTTGTTTCCGTCAGTGTAGCAAGTTTTTCTGATTAATAATGTAGAAAAAAACCTGCTGAATCTACTGATGCAAATTTCAAGGTGCTATCTTTATAATTATGGAAGATATGAGTTTTTTAGTCAACCCTCGTCAGCTGATTACATTTTTTTACCTCTTTTTATCTTATTTTTTCTAACCCTTGTTTCCGTCTGTGTAGCAAGTTTTTCTGATGAATGTTATAGAAAAAAACCTGCTGAATCTACTGATGCAAATTTCAAGGCGCCATCTTTATTATTTTGGAAGATATGAGTTTTTTAGTCAAGCCTCGTCAACTGATTCAAATTTTATTTACCTTTTTTTAAGTTATTTTCTCACCCTTGTTTCCGTCTGTGTAACAAGTTTTTCTGATGAATGTGATAGAAAAAAACCTGCTGAATCTACTGATGCAAATTTCAAGGCGTCATCTTTATTATTTTGGAAGATATGAGTTTTTTAGTCAAGCATCGTCAGCTGATTCAAATTTTATTTACCTTTTTTTATCTTATTTGTTCCTACCCTTGTTTCCGTCTGTGTAACAAGTTTTTCTGAATGAATAAAAAAAAACCTGCTGAATCTACTGATGCAAATTTCAAGGCGCTATCTTTATTATTTTGTTAGATATGAGTTTTTTAGTCAAGCGTCGTCAGCTGAATAAAATTTCATTTACCTTTCTTTTTAACTTATTTGTTCTTACTCTTGTTTTCGTCTCTGTAACAAGTTTTTCTGATGAACGTTATAGAAAAAACCTGCAGAATCTACTGATGCAAATTTCAAGGCCCCATCTTTATTATTTTGATGGAAGATATAAGTTTTTTAGTCAAGCCTCGTCAGCTGATTCAAATTTTATTTACCTTTTTTCAAGTTATTTTTTTTCACCCTTGTTTCCGTCTGTGTAACACGTTTTTTTGATGAATGTTATAGAAAAAAACCTGATGAATCTACTGATGCAAATTTCAAGGCGCTATCTTGATTATTTTAGAAGATATGAGTTTTTTAGTCAAGCCTCGTCAGCTGATTAAAATTTTTTACCTTTTTTTATCTTATTTTTTCTCACCCTTGTTTTCGTTTGTGTAACAAGTTTTTCTGGTGAAGGCTTGTTAGCTGATCACCATTTTTTTCACATGAACGACACATAGTCTGAGCTAGAGTCTGAGTCTTTCCAAATATTTTTTGTTGCCTCCATCCAGAAACTCACTGATTCACGACTTTTGGGTTTCAAGAACGTGATCCAGACCAGAAGCCAATGGCTAAGAATAACAACTAACTAGTAAAGATCTTTCAACATAAAACTTGGAAGAAGCTAATCCACCTATCATAGAACAAAGATGCAAATAAACCAGGAGGTCGCAACTACCCAAGAATACCCAAGGCATGAGATTTTGAAATCTGGAGAGAAGTTTCACCATCAGTATCACTCCTGGAATTGTATCAAATTGGAAGGTGATCCAACTGCACCTGACTCAGTAAAAGTCAGTTTCTGGCGAAAATGATGATGACGGTAACTGGACAAAAATATCTAGCAAAAGATGTTGATATTTGGAAAGCTCGTCCTCCTAAGATCCTCAAAAATTAGTCCATCGACATCGAGTTACCCTGGCCCTTGGATTAAAAGAGAAAAGGACACAAATTTCTTTGAAAAGAGAGGTCGGTCGGATGTAGTCATTCAAAAATCCCATAAAATACCTCATAGACTGGTGCCAAATCAAATCAAAGTTGTCCAACACCATTAAAAAACACTCAAAATATCACGTCTGCCATAGCACATCAGAGATAATGTATAATTCAATTATCCAGAACATTGAAAGCCTCACAAAACACTTATTACAGCATCCCCATTCACCATTTTTCCTAAACATTGTTACATTTCGTTAAGCACGATGAGCAGTGCTGAAAAGAATCTCGCTTAACGACGAAACATAATACGAACATAAAACAGACAATACATTATTAAAATCAATAGTGATAAAAAAGACATGACGAGCACTGGCAACGGGATATTGTGGTCTTTTTTCGGGGGTGGAAAAGGCAACGTTATTAAAAAAACCCCGGGATGAGTGGAAAAGGACAGCGGAAGCCCTGCGGGCCCAAAAAAAATCCCCACAAAGAGGGCGGCTTAAAGATTGAATTTCGTGCCTTTTAACCAGCCTAGATAATACACCATTGTAAATTTATAAATCGCATAGTTCAGTTATCCCCTTGAAGTTAATATCTGGAAATTCCTGAAGTTATGCGAACATTTCTGGAGTCTGGAGATGAGGAGGTATGCGTATGTACACTCTGGCTAACCGACTATTGATTGGACAAATATAATAACTAAATGAAATTCCTCCTCCGGGGGGTCTATTTGTCCTTTTGTCTGATGCAAGGCGAATGGCGGATATGGAGATTGCTGTAATATTCACCATGGAATGAACAGTGGGTGGAATTTACGAATGGACGTCCAAAACTCAAATTGGAATTTGATAGGGAGATGAAACCATTATTCATTTATAGTATTTTAATTTTTTTTAAGCATTTTGTTGACGTTGGTGTTATTAACAAATTAGTCCCCTTGTTGCAGCAAATTGAAACTGGTTTTTAAGATCATAAAATGATAAAATTTCAATTTTATTTAAAAGGATACAGGACCAATCAATTGAGTGAATCCATTTGTCCATTTGGATACAAGCAATAAATTAATTGAACTTTATCCGAATTATTTGAAATAAAAACCATTGGTCCGTAGCTTGAATAGTTCGTTTATGAATTATTAAATAAACCAGTTGACATAAATAAATTTAGCAATCAGCAAACTCGTAGATCATCAATTTAAATGCACATATCTACGATCCAATCTCTTTATACACTCAATTTCTCATCCCTTTTCACTGATTTCGAGGCGTGAAAACGGTTCCGAAGAAATTCAATTGCGTTTTCATCGGCACGTGAAAATTTCGCACAAAAAACGCGTCTAACATTCTGAGAACCGTCTGTATGGGCCATTGTTGGTCGGCGGAAAAAAAAATGTTCAAAGGTTCGATATGAAAGAGCGCATTCCGCGACTTGCAGGAATTTTTCATGGGAAAATTACGAAACTTATTATATTTGTGTTATTGTACTTGTGTGGTGCACTCTCGGCTTTTTATCGCCACGATTCTGAGTAGCCATAACTGAGCGGTCTTTATTGTCCAGATATTTAATAAGATTTTGTAGGGACGGGTTTGTGATATCGATACCTTATGAGAGCGGAGATTTGACTTGCTTGTTTTTAGTCTATTTTACAAAAAAAAAGAACAATTCATTATTCAATGTTTCAATGTAAATCATGTTGCAGAACTATTCAAATGACCATGGAATTTGGTTCAAATCTGATTTAGCACCTTTCTCGATGTCCCCTGTAACAGAATTAGCTATGCGCAAGCGTAAAAACTTAATGATGAGACAATCCAGAATCCATAATATATTATCAAAAGCAATTGGAGTGCCAGTGGATTTTTATGACTACATACCATGTCTTCATCATGGGCTCATGAAAAGTGGTTTTCTCTTGCAGACTTGAAGGATGACTTGCCTTTCCCTAAATCCTTTTATTAATTCCTTTCCTTGATTCCTTTTCTTAATTCCTTTCCTTGATTCCTTCTCTTGATGATTTTTTTTCTTGATGATCCCTTTCTTTGATGATCTCTTTCCTTGATGATTCCTTTCCTTGATGATTCCTCTCATTGATCCCTTTTCTTGCTTCCTTCCTTGATGATTCTTTGCCTTGATTCCTTTCCTTGATAATTCCTTTTTTTTATGAACCCTTTCCTTGATGATTCCTTTCCTTAATTACTTTCCTTGATGATTCCTTCCCTTTATTTCTCTCTATGATTAATTCCTCTCCTTGCTTCCTTTCCTTTCCTTGATTCCTTCTCTTAATTCCTTTATTGTTGATTCTTTTCCGTGACTTTTTTCCATGATGATTCTTTTCCTATCCATGATTTTTTCCTTATTGATTTCTTACCCTGCTTTTTTCCTTGATTAATTTCCTTAATTTCTTTGCTTGACTGATTCCTTTCTTTGATTTCTTTCCTTGATACTTTCATTGATGATTCCTTTCCTTGATTCCTTTCATTATTCCTTTTCTTGATTGATTCCCTTCCTTGCTTGCTTTCCTCGTTGATGCCTTTCCTTGATTATTCCTTTTCTTGATGATTCCTTTCCTTGACTTTTTTCCTTGATGATTCCTAACCCTAATTCCTTTCCTTTCCTTGATTCCTTTCTTAGATTGATTCCTCTCCTTGTTTCCTTTCCTTTCCTTGATGATTTTTTCCCCTGATTCCTTTCCATGATGATTCTTTTCCTTGATTCCATTCCTTGTTTCTTATCCTTGATTTTTTCCTTGTTGATTCCTTACGATAAATTTTCTCCTTGATTCCTTTCCTTGAGTCCTTTCCATGATTCTTTGCCTTGATTCATTTCCTTGATTCCTTTGCTTGACTGATTCCTTTCTTAGATTCCTTTCCTTGATTACTTTCTATGATGACGCCTTTTCTTGCCTCCTTCCTTGATGATCATTCGCCTTGATTCCTTTCCTTGATGATTCGTAACCATAATTTTTTCCTTGATTACTTTCCTTGATGATTCCTTTCCTTAATT